>LPNX010085762.1:59238-82129 GCA_001517045.1 Pseudotsuga menziesii
ATCCTCACAGGGAGGACTTCATCCCGCAGTTGGAGCCAGATGTTAAGTCAGTAATTTTTTATCCATTTTTGGTTTATTTTCCCCAGTTTTGGTTTGTTTTTCAATCCATCTCGGTTAAATTTTTTTTTGGTTTTAAGTTTTAGTTCTGGTCTCCTTAGAAACTCTATGGATGATTGCATAGGTTTTGAGCCCAGTCTTTTAAATTTTATTTGATTTTTGTTGGTCTTTTATATTTTAAAAGGGGTAAAGAAGGTCTTATGTTCAAAGGTTGATTCATTAATGTGTTTAGAGAGCAGTTAAACTTCTTTCTTAAATCAAGCAGCTTTAAAAACCTCCGACAATTTGGCAAAACATTGTAAAACTGCGAGAAATTGGCTTAGCAATTATTCTTGTAGCGCTGGATGAAAATTTAACAAAGGGCACGCTACAAGAATATCGCGGCCCTTTGTTTTTCCGATTTTAATGCAGATTTTCATCATGATTTTTGTCTGGAAGTGACTGATCATATTTTGTAAGTGTTTTAACACGTGTTACTGCAGTTTAGACACGTATTTTGGCAGTTATCAGTCACGCAGCCAAAGCAGTTTCATCATTGCTCAAAACGTGGAATCAGTTGGACAAGATCAGCAAATCTCGGCTAAAGCTGTCGAATTTTTCTTTCTACATGCATTATTATAGGAAAGGATATTTCGTGGAGAAGAGTCAAAACGCTAAAGAAGTGGATTGTGTTCCTGTGAAGAGAAGACAGCATTTTTAAACGCCAGCAAGAAATTAGGGCATCTTAATTCTATCGTTTGCGGTTAAGGAGATGATCTGAAGACACTTGTATACATGAGGAGAGACCGTTGCTACCTTAAAACAGAGCTTTAAGCCACAACAGTTGAAGAGATTGGTAGGTACTCCGATACAAACCCTTATAACTCAAAAATTTGGTTTTTTTCTTGCTGCACGATTATCTGGAGAAATTGCCTGGTGGAGATGATATAGTAGGTTATAATATAAACTCTTCACCACAGAAATAGTTATCAGAAGCTATTATGAAGAATCTGAATGAACAGAGCAGCAAAAAGGCCTTGAACTTAAAGCTTTCAGCCTGTGAATTTTAATGACTGTTTGAACGAAGAATGTTTATCATTTGATCTCCTATACATTCAAAAACTCTGATAGTGAGGCAGAATGGTTACAATGAACTAATTGAAGAGATTCTTCTCATGACCTAATGCAAGTGTAAACCAGATTATACAGGAAATAGCATTGGAGGACTCATAAATTGATTTGTTATATACATGATTGTCACAGAAGGTGCTGTATTGGTTTATTCAAATGGTTTGAAAGCTATTGAAATTGTTATGATCTATGAAGTCACTTGCTGGGAGAACCATGTTAGCTTTCATGTACAGTTTTGAATGGCAGTTTTTTGACTAGGACGAAGATTTCACAGACAGAGGTGTTTTTGTTTTCTCCTTTCATGCTATCAGTTTCCAGTTGGTTTAATGAGCCTATGAGTGATGTTATGCTTACAAATCTGAAGCAGTGGAAGATTTAGGGTTTGAGGATTGAAGCTGTTTTGATGCTGTTTTGATGCAGAGATGTAAGTGAAACATTGATATAAAACAGCCATATATACTGACAGTTTTCCATGGCATTGATTAGTCTGAACATTACAGTGTTGTTCTGAGCGTTTTGAATCAGTTGTATTGAAGGAGGAGCAAATGCAATACTGAATATAGAACAACTTCATCCATTGATAGTTCTTAATCTCATTGAACAGTTTGAAAACTGAATTTGACCAAAGTTTTGTATTCTATGAGGTGAACCAGTTTGTAATAAAGAAGGAGTTCAAATAACAACAAACCAGTTTCAAAACATTTCTGAAACCTAAAGCCAGACTGTTTCTATCTTCTGAAAGGAGAATATGGGGAAAAGTGGAAAACGTGGCAAGGTCAATAGGGCTGAGCCCACAGACCTAACCTGGATTCAGAATCTTCCTGATTGTGCAGAACTGTTTCAGCAGGCAGGTTGGTTGAAGTTTTTCAAGAAGATAGATGGTTTCAATGCTCAGGTGTCCTGCAAGTTTGCTAAGGGACTCAAAGATGATATGATCATGATGGATTCTTTGAAATTCAAATTAACTGTGGAGTTAATAGCAGAAGCTACTGAGATCAGCAATGAGGGGGAGCATTGGTTTAAAAAATTGCCTTTTGAGTTTGAACCCCAAAGATATTTATTACCTAATGTGATTCCTGACTGGAAGAAGGGTATCCTCATTCAAAATTTCAGGAAGGAGTGGATTGATCCCATAAGGATACTTCAAAGTTATGTGACCTGTGAAGGAAGATATTCATTTGTCTTTAAATATCATTTCAGGTGCCTACAACACATAGTAGGAGTTTCTAAAATGAACTTGCCCTTGTTTTTCTTAAAAAGCCTGCAGAAGATGTCAAGCAAGATAAAGCAAAATGATGATCACACCTCCCAGTCACTTTTTCACCATGGTCTCATCAAACTGATCATCACCACAGTGTTGCAGCATGAGGGAAGGACTTGGGATTTCTTTTTGTTTTGGTTAGATGTTCATCCTCAAAAAGAAGATCAGTAGCCTAAAAGGCAGACTGATAAGGGGAAGGTAATGATCAAAAAGTTGGGTTACTCAGTCAAATCTACAAGTAAAGATGAGGTTAAAGCCAAGAAGGTGACAGAGCAGGTAGCAGAACAAGTAAAGGATGACAGTCAGCTCAAAGTGGCTTTAGATTCCATGAGAAACAAGTACTCATTGTTTGCAGGTGAAGAAGTGCAGCCTTGTTTGAAATCACCACAAGTAGCACATTCTGAACAAGCTAGGGCTATTGATAAAGAGAGAGCTGCTACTCCTGAAGAGGAATTACAAACTAAACAAAGGATCCCTCTTACCATATTATTTGAAGATGAAGGTTATTTATTGGAGGATGAACAGCAGATTGTTGAGACAGAGCCAAGTACAGAAGCACTTGGAGATTTTCCTACCTCAAGGGTAAAATCAGCCAAATCTAAGACAAAGAAAAGGAAGAAGGTAGCTTCATACAAAAGGTCATACAAAAGGCCTCAAACCAGACCTACTAACAAGCTGAGATGGAACATGAAAAAGCTACTTAACCCCAAACTAGAGTCCAGACAGGAAGCTGTGGTGATTAGTTCTTCCTCTAGTGAAAAAACAGAAATGGTTAAAAAGAGCAGTAAAGCAGGAGGAAAGAGAACTGTCAAGCCTTCCTCCTCTTCCCAACCTGCAGAGACAAAAAGATCACAGTTAGTAGGATAAATTGAACAACCTAGGTCTGAATTATTTGAAATAATTGTTGAAATTAAAGATAGACTTACCAAGCAGCAGGAAGAAGATAAAGCAAAGGAAGATGCTTTTGGAGATCATGAATTGGATGAAGAGGATCAAGCTATTCTCAAGCAAGCAGGATATTTAGTAGAATCAATTGTTCATGATGATTTTTCATATCTTTTAATGCAGGAGGACAATATATCAGAGATCCCAAATTTTGATGAAGAGAATGTACAGGAAAGTATTCAGAGATACAGGAAACACATGAAGCACCTGCAAGAAACGAATGATGGATTATTCAAAGTTAATAAAGGGCTTGTAGAGGAGTTGCAGGATATGCATAAACATTTTTTGGAGCTGTCAGAAGTTTCCAAGGAAGTCCTTAGCAGGAAAAAAGTTACTGACAGGTACTGTGCAAAGCTAGAGAAGATTGTTGATCATTTACAACAGGAAAATGAAGACTTGCAGAAAAGGATAACTGATATGGAGAAAAAGGATAAAAGAGCTAAGAAAAGGTCTCGAGCCCTAGATGGAATATCACTTCTTGTTGAGGAAGCTAAGAAGATATGAAACTGTTTTTAGTTAGTGGTTATTTTTCATAAACACTTTTTGTTAAGCATTTGCTATTTTTAGCAATCATGTAATTTTGTAAAGATCACTTTTTACTTTACCTACTTAGTGACTCGATGGAGGTAGTTAGGAGGTGAAACCTAACTGATTTTTGGGGGAACTTTCTTATTTAAATGAGATAGAAAGACATTGTGAGGGTTCTGGATTTTGGGAGCATCAGGAGGTCTGCTAGCTGCTTGTACTATCAGACTTATTCAGAGATAGGTACTATACTCTTATATACATTTACTGATGAAACTATGAATATATGACTCTTTACCCTTCATTTGGTCTATGTTGGCTTTGTTATTGAGCATGTTTTGCTTCTTAAATGGTAATTTCATTGCTAGTTGAAGTATTTTTTTGGTAATGCTTATCTTTTAATGTATGAACCACAGCATAGTTTCTTTGTTGGATGTTTGTGATATATTGGGCATCTTCTTCAGTGTATGTCTGTGATTTAGTTGTTGCTTTTACTCTGAATGTATTCCCTGCATGATCTTGAAGCTTACAACCAAAAACACATAAACAATACCCTAAAACCTAGTTTGAATTGAGTTTTTCTCTTGAGTGTGTGTTGGCTTGTTACCCTAGCCTTAGTAACAATTTCTGACACAAACAGGTCCCAAATTTGACTAATTAAACATGAGACAATGGTCTCATAAGGAGATAGAAATTTGGGCCCGGAGGTGTGAGAGGTGTCTTGAATAGGTTTCAGGTGACTTTGAAGTAGGAGCTAATGGTGCTTCCCCTGACTTGTGGTAAAAACATTGAAAAAAAAGAAAACAAAATGAAGCGACTCATTGGTGATGTTAAGCATAAAATCTCTTAAGGTAGAGCCCATTGTGGGGGTTCTCCAAGAGTTGTCCATCAGAGTCAATAAGGGTGTATGTCCCCTTGCCGAGACGAAGTTCATTGGCAAGGTGGGATGACAAAATCTGGTCTTTTATGGGAAGAACAGATTCCACACTATGGTTTAAAGGGAATGGGGTAAAACTGAAGGTGGTCTTACAGATCTCTCTATCATCGCGTAAGTGGTTCCGGGATATATCAGGTGGATTTTCCACAAGCGATGAGACGAAAGGGAAACTGGTGCTAGAGATCATATAAATGGTATTGGTTTTTGTTTTTGTGGCCTTGCCCCCAGTCTCTGTTGGAGGAAGAGGGGCAAGCCTAGAGACAAGAGGAGTCTCTGATGGACCTAGAGGTAGGTGCAACATCATATCAATTGGCTGGACATGAGTCAACACATCCTGGGGACTTAGAGGTACGGTAGGTGGTTCAAGGTACCACAGAGGATCTCCTAGTGTGAAATCCTGTAGAATGCAGGTTGCTAAGGCATACTTAATCATGATCCCAGATGGTGGGAAAAGGAAAAGGAAAAGGTAAAGGAAAATGATCATGTTGAGCGGGAATGAACCCCAATGTTTCCCTGGTGACTGAGGTTGAGGTCACAACTGACGTTCCAGCTGTGGTTGGGGAAACAATGGAAGAGACAGGTTTGATGGACTGTCGGTGATGGTGGAGACAAGAGGGTCTATAGAAATGGGCATCATATAGATGGACATGGTGTCTGAAGAAGGAGGTGGGGGATGGAATTCTTCGATCAAGGTGATCTTAGACTCAAGGGAATGGTGACAGAGGTCAGCAAGAGCCATTTGAAATTCGGGGAGGTCTTGGCAATGGTGGGAGTAATGTCCATACAAGCCACAAAGGCTGCAAGCATGGTTTGTCCTCAATGCCTTGTTCTTTAATACTGGTGCGGTTGGGAGTTCAACCATGGGGATATTTTCATTCGTGTCCATGGCATCTAGATGTGCATGGATCAGTCATATTTCAAGGAAATTCTGAGTTGGATGGCCCTATTGTTCACAGACGGCACAAGGTGGAATGTGTCATGCTTCTGTGGTGGCTTTGGTGTTCTTTCCCCTGGCCCTTTTGGGTAGGGGTGGTGCAGGTGCGGGTGCGGTGGTTGGCTTATTTGGATCAAGTTGGGGGTGAGACTCAACTGCAATAGGTTGCACCTGAGTTAACACAACCTGGGGCATTGTTGCTTGAGCTAGTGGATCCAGATACCACACCGAGATCCCCAATGTAAGGTTGGGTAGGCTTAAGGTGGCCATGACCGTCTTGCTCATGACACCAGGTGGGGGAAAGAGGAAGGGAATTGTATGGACCAGAGATGAACCCACATAACTCCCAGCTGGTTGCATGTGGTGGTGAGGTTGTGGTTGCGACTGCATGTAATGCTGCTGGTGCGGGTGATGCTGCGGCTGCTATTGGCATTGCAGCTGTGGATGATGTTGTGGTTGTGGTTGGGGATGCAACTACAGTTATTGTTTGGGTGCAGCGGTGGTTAATGAGACCATGCACAAGTCCATAGTTTGCTTTTGTGTCATTGGTGGTGACACCAACGGGAAAGGAGTCGTCATGGTGGGATCGGTAAACAACCCAGGGCCCACATTCAACGGTGGGGAAGCTGGTGTGTTTTCAACCATAGTGTTGGTTGCAGGGATGATGTTAGCATGTGCGGTCGCCCCTTGCGGCTTGGTGGTGGTGATGGTAGGGATAATGTTGGTAGGCACTGTTAACCCTTATGGATCATGGTAGGTGAGTTGGTCAACCGTCACAATCTTCCCTTTGTGGGGGAACATCATGAGGTGGAAGACAGTTGATGCGGCCGCTCGCATGGCATACATGTAACTCCTCCCAAGGAGGAGGTTGTAATCTAGTTGAGTGTTGACAACCTCAATGTCAATCATGACTATCTTCCTGGCTAATATGATGGGGACATGAGGGAGGATTCCTTGGGCTTTAGTGGGGTGTCCATCATAAGCCCTTAGAGTCGTGGAAGATGGTTGCAGAATAGGTGATTCAAGCTTCTGCCAAACCAAGGTAGACATGACACATGTGGATTCCCACTCATCCACTATGCAACGGTGCACAACCAAGTTCCGGATGGACACCAGGATTTGGAAGGCGATAGTGGAGGGCATGCGTAACTCTCCGTTTTCTCTATCAAAGGTGATCAGCTTGGAATTGGAGGGGTCTACTACCCCTAGAGCGGCTAGTAAGGCTTTGCGCTATGTTGGCCATGTTTTAAGTACCTCAAGAGAAGACATGGCAGTTGGCATTTAAGCCAAATCATCCACAATGTTATAGCTGACTGCAGCTCTAGCTGTGGAATTATTGGTGATTCTTGCGTATGGGGGGGCGTGGGAACGGGGGTAACTAGAGAGGTAGGTTGGTTGTATTAGAAGTGAATGCTGCTGATGAGTCAACGGGTTCAGTGGTGGTACCGTATTGATTTCATCTCGTCTGTAAGTTGACCTCTTCAGTGGTCATGGTCATTAGGTGGTGAACATTTGTTTCGGCTGTGGGTGGTGCCCCCAAAGCATTGGGATTGGCCTAGGGAGGGGTAGAGGTTGCCACCAATCCTTGGATTGGTAGTGGGTTTTGAAGCACCATGGGGGGATCTCCTTGTAGTGTCGAGTTGGGTTGTGCTTGGTTTGTGGCATTGGCAGCCTGTTGGGCCTTGTTTTGAATTGCCTGCTTGGCGCGACCCATGAGGGGGCACTCGAATGTATAGTGCCCATAGACCTCACTGAGTGTGCATGGTTGGTTTGTGCGCAATGAGGCATTGCGTCTTGGTGCATTTGGTCGCGTGGGGTTCTAGGCTGGCTGATTTGCTATGGAATTGTTGCTGGGATTCGGTTGTTGACCGCTTCCATGCGGTTGGTTGTTGCCCTGGTTACGGGGCTGGTTATTTCTAGCTTGTCCTTGTTGATTGTTGAGGGAAGGATGGTTGGGACAGTTTTGCTGTGCAAATACTTGACCCAATGGGGCGGGTTGAGTAGGTGGAGTGGGGGCGAGGGCTTGGACTTGTTGCACTGGCGGTGCATAGTGGATTTGTGGAGGTGGTGGTGCCATGAATGTGGAAATTTGCCCCACATACTGCTGTGTTGGCCAAGCCATAGCTTTAGCCTATTGCGGTGGCGTAGGTTGTGCATAAGAAGTTGTCACTCTGGACTGAGACATCATTCTAGCATAGTTCGGAGCTTGGTTTTGGTAAGCAACATTAGCAATGGTGCTTGGTTGTGGTTCAATGGTAGGTGGTGTCGGTCAAGGTGGTGGTTGTTGAGAGACTGACCCTATAATTACATCCGCTGCATGGGATTCTCCCAGTGCGTCGTGGTAAGAGGTACTTGGATTGGGATCGTTTGGGATGACGGTATACAAGTATCTCGACTGGGCATAGATGAGGTCAAATTGTTGGGCCTTTAGTATGGCCTCTTCTTCATATTGGGGACGTTCATATGCGACATCCTTTGCGATGGGATGGAGCAAAGTCTTGGGAAACCAATCCAAGAAGATCCTGTCATCAAGTTGGATCTTGCACAAGTTGCGGCGCCACCACCACTCATGGATATGATCAGTGATGTGAGTGGTAGTGTTTTGGCGACATGATAGCAGGATCTCCACCCGCTCATCATATTTGACAGGGAGCTAGAAATACTGCAGGAACATGAAGGCCAGGGAGTTGAAGTTGGGGTACTTGGCTTGTGGTAGATCAATGTACCATTTGGTTGCGGCGCCTGTAAGGGTGCGTTGGAACAGCCTCAGTCTGATAGAGTCTTCTATGATGCTATTGGATGAGCACCATGGATGGAATGTCATTATATGATTTTGGGGACAGTCCTTGGCTTTTCCTTCAAACTTTAGGATGTATGAAGGTAGCTTTGTTGGCATGGGTGGTGAAAATCTTGGTGACGGATGGGGTCATTTGTCAATCTAGCCAGGTCAGGCAAGTTTGAACGAGCCATGAATGTAGATTTGACCCCAAGTTGATGTGGGATGGGGCTGCAATGGGAGTGGGGTTTGCAAGTGCATAATGCATCTGCAAGGCTGGGAGTGCTTGTGGTGGTATCATGGCATATGGGCCAATGCCCCCCACTATTGTGGGTGGGATGGTATGGATGGAAGGGGCATTATCCCCCTACATGGCGATAGGGGCAATGTGGGTGGTTGGTCCACTAGCCTCCTATGTGGAAGGTGGGGTAATGTGTGTGGAGGGGCCACTGGCCCCATGTGTGGCCACTGGACTAGCTTGGCTGGTCACTATGGGTGGTGGCAATTGGTGAGTGACAGTTTGCATGACTATGCTTGGACCACTTTCCACGTTGTGGGTGACTGGTTGTGATGTGGACGTGGATCCACTTGCTAAGTTTAGACAGGAAAATGGATCCGGGTTTGCATTAGACATGGGGCTAGATGGTGCAGTGCGTAGGTCTGGTTCAGACTGATATGGGTCTGAATCAGAATTAGAGGCTGTGTGTCCCTCTAATGGTGTGGGAGATCACTAAGAATGGCTACGATGGTGTCAACTGAGTTTTCCAAATGGTGATGGTTCGCCTCTTAGGTGTGAGGAAGATCATGGAGGATCAATTTTTTTTGTTTGTGTGTATGAAACTGGTGGGTATGAAATTTGGACCCCGGTTTCAATGGATTCCTACTAGCTGAAGGTGGTATCTCAGCCACCAAGACTACCAGAAGACAGTGCTTGGCTTGTTCCTCATGGGTAACTCTACTCAATTGGAAGGAGTCGTTTCCCGTTTTTCTTGGCAATTCCTCTCAGCGGCCAGCTACTTTGGGGTTCCTGTGGCACTCCTCACAATGCGTTTCTAGGAAAATCCCAAGTACTTGCCATAGTTGAAGCAGTCAGGGACTTATGTCCTCAAATACTGTAGAGTTGATTGAACTTAGTGTAAATTTGGTAACTTTTAAGGCTCACTCAACGTCATGAACTGAGTTGGGTTAATTATGTGGTAGGGTGTGTTGGTTTGCTTGCTTGTTCTAGTATTTGGTTTGCAATATGGTTTATGAATTCATGGTAGAGCTCACATCATGGTTTTGTATGCAAACATGAACAGAAATTTGTAAGCAAATGTAGTGATTAACCCTGAATTGCTGGCGTAACTAAATGTCTGCCTCTCAGTGGTATTCTTCTTCAACCAAGAGAAGGTGCTAGGTTCTCAAGATAATGGGACTAAGCCCATATATAGATCCTCAAGTCACCTCCCAAGTGCTAGGTTGGTCAAGCAGGGAGGACACTTAGCACTGTGAGAAGCCCTCCTTCTCTACCCCCCGTACCTTCCAGGTCACCTGGTTTTAATGGTTTAGGAAAAATGCCATGGAGTGCCTAGATCTATACGAGCTTTTCCCTTCGTCATATCCCAGAATACCCCATAGGATGATGATTGGGTAGAGGAGGAAGGGGGTAGAAATATGGTTAATTTTATGTTACTTTTAGTTAGGCTAATTCATTTTATTAAACCTTAGTGATTGGATTAGCATATACACATTGTTCATTGATTTATTTGAAAAAATTGAAAACTGGAATAAAAAGAGACCTGTAATGGTGGACAAAGGTGGCTAGGACACACTAACAGTCCTATAAAACTGGAAATTACTGCTAATTAAACTGAAAAACAACTTCTGTGTGACAGGCCACACATTTCTGACCAAATCCCGCGAGGGGGCCACGAGATTTTTCCAGAAATGAGTGAAGGGGTCGTACAGAATGTAGAAACAGCCACAACTTGAGCTCCTGGGATGAAGTTGCACCTTTCTAAGGATTAAGTGTGCCCTGGCCATGCTTGTCTGCCAATTAAGTGTGCCTTCCCTCACCTTTTCCCCTGATAAGAGTGACCTTCTCAAGAAAGCGGTGTTTTTGGTGCTGCAGGGTCAGATCTAGAAGACAGTAACTGGTACTAGGTCAGTCTGACTCAGATTAGCCTAGGAAATTCTTTGGCACTGATAGAAAACAAGAAATAAAGTAGATTTAAATAGATCTAACAAAACATTTTTGAAAACTAGGGTAAAAACTGAAAAACTTGAAAAACTTGAAATTTTTGCCGAGGGATCCTTTGGGATCAACCTAAGGGAGTCGCCAAAGCTTTAGTGAGAATTTCTCCTCACTACAGGGGTAAGAATCGCTCCCTTGTGCTTATAGGTCACAAGGGTAGGTTCCTACCCATAGAAAACGTTAAAAAATGAAAGTAAAAATGACTGAAACAGAGCTGCGAATTGAAACTAAGCTAAGCCACACTAGAACAAGTAAATGGAAGCTATTGTAAACTACATCTAAGAGTAAAAATAAGATATAAATATGGAGATGCATCCCTTGTGAACCCCTCTGCACACAGTGGGTTAGGGTTCCACCTCCAAAACCTGCAAAATAAACCTATACTACTATGAAGCAACCTGTAAACAAAGTTAATGGAAAACCTGCAAATGAAAATATTGGTTAGAAAACAAAACAAGTAAATAAACATGCATGAAAAGAAGCTATACCTCACTTGGGTGGAAATGGGCCACCATGCCCTAGCTCATGGGAGCACCTCTCTCTTGGTTGGGGAGAAATGGCTTGGAGAAATGGAGATGGAGGAGCGGGAGAGTTGGTGGTTTGAGAGCAAGAGGTCTCAAAGCATCCACGGGCAGCATAACAATATGCAAATGAGGAGTGTATTGAGAGTGACCCCCCACCCTCCTTATATAGTTTTTCCAAGGGGTTTTAGGGTTTTAAGCCCTTGGTAAAGGCTTTAGCCCCTTTTTTGGGCCTTTAGCCCCTTCCGCCCTAACTTTAGCCCCTTTCAGGGTTTTAACCCCTTTTTTAGGGCTTTAGCTCCTGGGGGTCTATTTTGGGCTCTTTTTGGGGGGTTTCAGCCATTTTCTTCATCCTTGGGATATTTTGGAGGTGTGGGGGTCAAATGGAAGGTCTTATGGGATGAAATGAGTGTTGTGAGATGGTGTCCTTGGGTGGTGTAGGCCATTGAGAGGTGTGTGGGGGATTTTTGGGTTAACAACCATTCACCTACTCTTCTGTGCATCTTCAGAACAAGTAGCAAACATATTCACCAAAGTTTTTTGTGAGAAGACATTCAGCAATATAAAATCACTACCAAGGATTGCTGATCATGCTGTGAAGCATGATTGATGACAAGATTTTCAAATTTTGTTTTACTGTCCATGTTTAAGGGAGGATTTTCCCATTGGGTTTTTGCCTCTTTCCTTGGTTAAATGGACATGCAGAATGTAAAGGGTGACTAAGCCTTGTTTCTAAGCCCTATATTTTTCTAATATTTACTTATAAATTCAGGATTAATGGGGGGTGTTAGAATAATCAACCCATAGTTACCTACCTTAGACATTAATTAATTCATTTTTTTCTTATTTGTCTAGTTTCCTATATTCCACTCTATGCAAGTTGTCTTCCACATGTCATAGAAGTCAAACTTGCTCAAAATGAGTCATGGAGTGCTTGGTAAACCTCCTAGAAACCATATTTAGCATGTCTTCTTTATTCCAGATCCTCCAAAGTGCATATCTGTGTTTTCTGCAAAGCTGCCTGTTTAATTTAGAAATAAGGCAAAAGGGAAAGCAAGACTAGGTGTAGTTGACTTGTTTTTTTCCCACATCATCCTCCATCCTTTTCTCCTAATAAAAGAATGTATAAGTTGTCTTTCCATCCCTTATTATCTTTCCTACTTGACTTTGCCAATTCATGATCGTCTTAGTGGATTTGGAAACTGCTTTATGCACCTATGGGGGATTTGACTAGATTTAGTAAGCCTACTTTTTAACTATTTCGAATGGCATCCTTATGCATTCGAATATCTCATGTAATTATATATTGCAGCAGCCTATGAATTCATAAGGTTGGCTATTGTACACTTATTCAAATACAGATTAGTTTTATGCTCCAATTTCAGTCTCCTTTGTTGGTAATTTTGCATGTTTGATTAGCAATTTTGTGAGTTTAATTGTTCTATCACTTGGGTTCAATTTCCACAATATTCCTTGTCAGGTATTTTCTTCAAATCCTCTCATGTTATTTTCCCTATATTCAATAATTTATTTCCCCTAATTTGAATTTAAACCAATTTTTTTTCTAATTTATATGCCAATAAAGGAATTTACATGCCCAATGGAAACCAAAACCCCAATTAATTCATAAAAAACAAATCAATTTCACTATTTCCATATGCATATTCACAAGCATCCTTGTGACTCCATACTAAAATTCAAAAATATGCAAAGTTTGTAAGTACATTGCAAGGTTGCATAAGTAATTTACATGCCCAATGTAAAACATACTAATTTTTCACAGTGGTTTAGGAACTGAAAACACAGTCTCACAAAGAATACAGAGAAATATGCATAAAATTGGCAAAATGGTGCTGCCATGGAAGTAGTAGTTCTGTATAATTAAATGAATAATGAATAATACAATACAATGATCATGCAAGATGCATGAATTCCAAGACAATTCAAAATCCCAAGGAGGTCATTCGAATTGAATGGATGGGTGTAGCTTAACTGACTCTAAGCCATAGTAAACACACTAGTTAACCAACTGATCAAGTGTTGATTGACTCAACTGAGTCCTAAATGAATTCAAAGTGCAATGAATGACTGATTCTAACTGAAAGTAGCTCAGACACATGTCATTGCATGCCAACCAACAAGTGGTAGTGCATCATTAACTCCATTGAACCCCGATGAAGTTAACTGAAGTCAAACTGGCCATTCGAGGTGGTTGGAGGTTCCCCTGTTGATTGCATTTCATTAAATATTAATAAAATAATCAATATAATGAATGGAGACACCTTCACCACTCAACTTAACTGATTGTAACCATCAGTTAGCAATTAGGTGCATTTATGACACTTAGATAACTCCCAGAGTGCTCTAGTTAGCCTCCCCAAATGAAGGATAAGGCTTAGTTGGCCATCCTTGACTGAAGGTAGGTGTGGGTGTGCTCATGTTGATGTCATACAGGGCTCCTCTGATGCCAATTGAGTCAATAAAACTTAGGATAGTGGTTTAACAAGGCCAAATTGACCAAATTAAGTGTGCATGGTGGGTAAATGTCTCCAACACCCCCCCTTAATATATACTTAGGAGAAGTAGAAACATAAAGTGCATGAAATGCTAGGTCCTAGGAAAAAAAGGCCATAGGGCACCCTGTACAAAAAGTAACTGCTTATTATAACGAAGGAAATGGGAAAAACCTCATGGGAAAAATACCCCCCTCAAACTAAGCAGTAAATGAAGAAATTTTTAGTTCTTCTATGCAGCAGCATCGTGAGACTATGCATGTGAACCTATGAATCCAAACTAAATGAATATTTCTGGAGGAATATTCCTCTTTGGAAGAAGAAGAATGTGCTCAAATGAATTAGGAACACAGATAGTTGCAGGATGAAAATAGGACCCATGTAGAGCAACTAAAATCAACTGATAAGAGAGAAAAAGTGCTTGAGGATTCGAACCATGTGTGGAACACTCAAGAAACTGATATGTTGCAGCCTTGAACAGAAAAATATGAGTGGTAAAATCAGCCCCAACTCTTAGGAGCAAGTGTCCAAGTGGATGCAAAATGTCTTCCTCTTTACTAGTTCTTTGAGGAGATGAGCATGTGACCAAAGGTAGAGAAACCCTGGGATTGTGGAGAGCGAATGCTTGAGATCCATAATCTAATATAGCTTCATAAATATCTAATGATTCACAAAATAAAATATCAGCAACCTCATAAGAGGAAACTAACACCAAATCCCCAGCAACAAATTTGAAGAAGAAATGCGGTACTTGATTTTTCACACCGAAATTGGTGAGAGCAGCTTCAAGCAGTATTGAAAGCTCTTGGATTTTAAAATTTGAACCAAAAAATATCAGATCAGAAATTAAATCAGATCCAAAACTGTGAAATGAAATCAAATCCCCAGCAACAGTTTCGAAGGAGACTTGCGGTACTTGTTTCTTCACACTGTTGATGAGAACAACTACAAGCAGTACTGAAGGTTTATGAACCTGAAATTTTGAACCAAGTAATATCAGATCAGATACAAATAAGATCATATCAGATCCAATAAGGTTCATATCAGATCCAATAAGGTTCATATCATATCCAAAATTATGGTCAACTGAGACGGTGGATGAACAGTTGTCTTTTTCTTCAAAATTCTAAATTTTGGTGCATGCAATCTTGCAGGAATTTGCTGGAAGATCTAGATCATGGGGAGTGAATTGATCACTCTTATAATTTGATATTTTTTCCAAAATATCCAAGGTATTACATATTTTCACTGTTGGAGACATTTACCACCATACACACTCTTTTTGGTCAATTTGGCCTAGTTAAACCACCATCCTAAGTATTATTAACTTAATTGGCATCAAAGGAGCACTAGATGACATCATCTAGATCACACCCATGCCTACCTTCAGTCAAGGAGGCTAACTTATCCTTATCCTACATTCGAGGAGGCTAACTAGAGCACTCCGGGGGTGATCTGAGTGTCATTAATGCCCCATATTGCTAACTGATGGTTACAATCAATTAAATAGAGTAGTGAAGGAACCCTCCATCATTAAATTGATTATTTATTGATTATTTAATGAACTGGAGTCAACAGAGGTGCCTCCAACCACTTCTGATGTTCAGATACACTTCCATTAACCTCATCGGGGTTCATTGGAGTCATTGAAGTGCTACCACTTATTTGTTGGCTTACTTGGACATGTGCTTGACCTACTTTCAATTAGACTCAGTCATTTATTGCACTCTAACTTTAGTTAGGTCTCAGTTGAGTCAATTAGGATTTTGATCAATGGTTAACTTGAGTGTTGACTGTGGCTTACATTCAGTTAAGCTAGACTCACTCATTCAATTTGAATGATCTCCTTGGGAATTCAAATTCCTTTGTCATTCATGCTTGCAGCATGATCTTATATTGTATTACTCATTCTTTGTGTGAATATACAGAGCTGCTACTCATTTTGTAGCACAATTACACCATTTTCATGACTTTTTGTTATTAATATTTGATGAGACTTGTGTTTAGTCCCTATATGACTGTGTGAGATTAATATGGTATTAGATCTCACGACGAGACGAAGCTCAAATCTCTCAAAAACAAGGTTTTTGACAGATTTTGCATGAAAATTGAGCAATAGCTCAAAAATCCAACACTGCACCAGAAGCCAAGGCTTACCACTTAATACCCCAAGTAAAGAACTTGTTGATAAAGCTTTCTTGATTGACTATGTTGGGTGTGATGAAATCCTAAAATGTGTAGGATGTATGAACTTACATTTCCCTTTTTGTTGTTATTTTCAAGTTTTTTATAGGTGAAAGAATTTGCTTCAATAGATTTAGATGGCTTCTTCCGTAGATCTTTTGACTCCATTAAATTTCCACTCATGGAAAGGAGACATGGAGATCCAACTATGCTCTAGAGGACTCTATAGGGTCACCATGGACACTGAAGAAGATCCTGGTTCTGCAATAGACAAATCTAGATTCTTGAATTAGATGGATGAAGCATTTGGATTCTTTTGCCTCTCTGTTTCCCGGGATCTTCTTTTCCATCTTTCGGGATTAAAGACTCCAAAGGAAATTTGGGACAAATTGAAAGCCCTGTATGGAAAGCAAGATGATTTGAGAGTTTACAGCTCGAAAATGAATTGATTTCTCTCCAGCCTTCCAATTTCGAGACCTTGAAGGACTTTTTCACAAAGTTCAAGAACATTGTCTTACAGTTGAAGCAATGCAAAGTGGAGAAAGAGGATGATCAGCTCATCCTCACCATACTCTCCAAACATGGAGCTGATTATTCATTTTTTGTCTCTACATTCCATATGGGGAAGCTTACAACCCCTAGATGGAAGATGCCTACACTCAATGCCTTCATTGAGTCCCTAACAAGTGAACATGATAAGCTTGTCTAAATGGGGATCACCAGATCCTCCCGTGATCAAGCCCTTCATGTCTTGGGGCCCAAAGATATGAAGGGTAAAGGAAAGCAGCAGAAGAACCAAAAACCTAAATTCAAATCTCCTAATCCTAAAATTGAAAACCAGTAGCATGATGAGTCTTCCAGCTCAAAGAAGAACAAAGGAAAAGGGCATTATCGAATGGAAAAAGTCAAGTGTTCATATTGCGGGAAGGGATTCCACCCTGAACATGCCTGCATGAAGAAGAGTCTTGATGAAGCTACCTCTCTCCTTGAGAGAAATCACATCAATCTTTCTGAAAGCTTTCGGAGGAGAGATCAGCAAAATTGGGAACCACAGCATGAAAAAGGTCATGCCCTCATGGCAAGGACTTCAAATTCCAAAGAAATCTTGATTGATTCTGGAGCTTCAAACCATATGATGGATGAAAAATACTCCTTTTCATATTGGAGACTATCAAATCCATCCCCATCCACATGGGAGATGACTCCACCATCATTTCAGAAGGACAAGGTACGGTTGATCTTGAAAATGGCTATTTTTCAAATGTTTTGTATGTACTGTCTCTGACATCAAATCTCCTTAGTGTCTATCATATGACACATACAGGAGTGCCTAAGAGAGTATCTTTCATCCCAAATTATGTTGAGATAATGGAACTTGCATTCGGGAAACTCATTGCTAAATTCCTTGCAAACCATCATGCAAAAGTCTATGAGTTCTCTCATTTTGTGGCGGACGCAAAGCCCACCGCTCTGCTAACTCATGAAAATGAAGTTAGTAGGTTGTGGCTTGAAATTCTTGGCCATCTAAATGTCAAATATTTGCATTAATTACAGAAAAAATCCATGGTTGAAGGCCTCCCGATCATCAATGCAACCACTGGAATTTGCAAGGGCTGTGTGGTTGGAAAACACCCTAAGCACAAGTACGATCGAGGGAAGGCAAGCCGAGCTACATGCATACTGGGGATGATACATTTTGATATCAGTGGTCCAATGCCTGTCACATCCATGAATGGATCAAGGTATCTTCTAAATTTTATTGATGATTTTTCAAGGTACACATGGGTTTTCTTTCTCAAAAAGAAGTCTGAAGTATGTGAAAAATTCTCTGAAATGAAGGCCTTGATCGAGAATGCCTCTACGATTAAGATCAAGATATTGAGATATGATAATTGAAGGGAGTATTTCATCAATGATTTTCTGCACATATGCTCCCAAAATGGTATTCAGTTCCAACATTCAATTCCCTACACTCCCTAGCAGAACGGAGTAGCAGAAAGGAAGAATCGGTCTCTCAAGGAGATGACCACCTGTATATTGGAATCAAATAAGTTGGCTGAAAATTTGTGGGATGAATCCATGCATGCTGAAGCATACATTCAGAATAGGTTTCCACACTCATTCATGAAAGGGAAGACCCCTTTTGAAGCATACTTCAGACACAAGTCGGATGTGTCGAACCTACGGGTGTTTGGGTCCATTGCATGGGCCCGGATTCCACTTGATAAAAGAAGGGATTTGCAAAGCATCAAATGTATTTTTATTGGGTATCATGATGAATAAAAAGGTTTCAAGATTCTATATATCAAAACAAAACATATCATCATCAAAAGGAGTACCAAGTTCGATGAGCCTCTTCAGGAGGTGGAACTAGTGAAGGAGAAAACTGTTGAATTTCCTTCCTATTCTACTGAATATTTGGATGATGAAATTGGGGGTGATGACCCTGATTTGGATCCTCTGATTTATTATATTAGTGTGCAGAAAAAATTATATTCTGAATCAGAAACTGAAGTACAAAATCATATTCCCACATGGGCCCGACAGACACTCTCTTCCGCAGGAGATAACATTGGAAATTTGGATGATCCAAGGAGAACCCGGTCTGATTTCCAAATATAAGGAATTGCGCTCTCTTTTCCTGATAATTTGTTATCCAAAAAATTCTATTTGATGAATATTTCAGAACCAAAATCCTAATACCATGCTCGGAAGAATCCGAGATGGCAAGTTTCCATGGATGAAGAGATGAATTCTCTTCATAAAAACACTACTTGGGAGCTAGTTTCTCTTCCTTTGTGAAGGAAATTGGTTCAATGCAAGTCAGTGTTTCAAACCAAGGTTGCTGCTGATGGAAGCACCTAAAAATATAGTGCAATTCTGGTGGAAAAAGTTTTCTCTCAGGTCCAAGGTGTGGACTACCATGAGACCTTTGCACCGGTTGCAAAAATGGACTCCATCCGCCTAGTTTTGGCAATTTTAGCATCTAAGCACTGGGAAGTGCATCATATGTATGTTAAGTCAACATTTATACATGGATATATTAATGAGGAGATATAAATGAATTAGCCTAAGGGCTACATCTCTGATCCATATTTGGTTTTCAAGCTAAAGAAGTCACTATATGGGATAAAACAGGCCCCAAGAGAGTGGTATTCCAAGATGGATGCCTTCCTTCTCTCGCAAAAATTCCAAAGGTGTAGATCAGATCCAAATGTGTATTTACAGAATTATAATGGTAATTGGATCATTATTTTTTATATTTTGATGAATTACTAATCACAGGTAGCATAGTTGCTTCTATTTTAACCATCAAAATTGCTCTCCACAATGCCTTTGAAATGAGTGATTTGGGGCTCGAAATTGAGCAAAATTGTGATGGGATAATGGTCACTCAGTCCAAATACATATAAAAAATGTTATTCAATTTTAACATGGATGAATGTATCCCTGCACCATTCCCTTTCCTTTCAGGGATTAGCCTTGAATAAGGAAAAAGCACACCTCCCATGGACTGCACTATCTATCGACAATTGATTGGGAGCTTGTTGTACTTGACACATTCTCAGCCTGATATCTATTATGCCATGAATGATGTATTAAGATACATGCAGCAGCCTCATGATATTCATTGGAAGGCATCCAAGAGGATCCTCTAGTATATTTAGGGAACCAGGACCTAGGGCATTCACTATGCTACAGACTCCAAGCTAGAGCTAGTGAGATACATGGATTCTGATTAGGCGGGTGATTCTATTGATAATAATACTACTTAAAGATATGCATTCATGTCTGGTGGTGTCCCCATTTTCTAGTCTAGCAAAAAGCAGGTGGCCAAAGCATTATCTTCAGTAGAGGCCAAGTATCGAGGAGCAGTGAATGCTTGCATCCGAGCAGTTTGGTTGCAAGGCATTCTTTTAGAGTTTGATCTTGGTAGTACTTTTTCCATTGTCCTCTACTATGACAATCAAAGTGCTATTAATATATCCATAGATCCAGTTACCAGGTAGAGGACCAAGCATGTAGAGATCCACATGCACTATATCAGGGAGCTAGTGCATGACAGGACCATCATTCTGCAATACTGCCCAACTGATGAGCAGATTGTAGACATATTCACCAATATCTTTTCAGAAAAGAAGTTCACTTACCTCCATTCACTATTGGGGGTGAGTTCATCAAGGTGATCATACTACTTTCAGTGTTCAGCTTGATGATGGGTTTTTCCCACTGGGTTTTTTAGCATTGTTTTAGTTTAAGCATTATAAAGGGTGAGCTATGGCCTTAGTTTTTAGGGCCCTAACATTTTTATGCATTTTATGTTTTCTAACTCCTCCTGAGTATAGATTAAGGGGGGGTGTTGGAGACATTTACCACCATACACACTCTCTTTGATCAATTTGGCCTAGTTAAACCACTATCCTAAGTATTATTGACTTAATTGACATCAGAGGAGCACTAGATGACATCAGCTAGATCACACCTACTCCTACCTTTAGTCAAGGAGGCTAACTAGAGCACTCTAGGGATGATCTGAGTGTCATTAATTCCCCATATTGCTAACTGATGGTTACAATCAGTTAAATAGAGCAGTGAAGGTGCCCTCCATCATTAAATTGATTATTTATTTATTATTTAATGAACTGGAGTCAACAGAGGCACCTCCAACCACTTCTAATGTTTAGTTACACTTCAGTTAACCTCATCGGGCTTCATTGGAGTCATTGAAATGCTACCACTTGTTGGTTGGCTTCGTGTGACATGTGTCTAAACTACTTTCAGTTAGACTCGGTCATTTATTGCACTTTGACTTTAGTTAGGGCTTAGTTGAGTCAATTAGGGTTTTGATTAGTGGTTAACTTGAGTGTTGATTGTGGATTACATTCAGTTAATCTAGACTCACTCATTCAATTCGAATGAACTCCTTGGGAATTTGAATTGCTTTTTCATTCATGCTTGCAGCATGATCTTGTATTGTATTACTCATTCTTTGTGTGAATATGCAGAGTTGCTACTCATTTTGTAGCACAATTACACCATTTTCATGACTTATTGTTATTAATCTTTGATGAGACTTGTGTTTAGTCCCTAGATCACTGTGTGAGATTAATATGCACACTAGCAACAACAATAGAGGGAGAAAAATCAAATTTCTCTTCACTTTCGGAAGCAATTACTGGCAAATTTTGCACAAAATTCAAAGGAAAATCATTGGTGAATGTTTGCATGGAAGTGCAGCAGTGTTTTTCTTCAATATCAGAGATTTGAATGTGTTCTGTTGTTTCTGCCATATGAGAAGATGATATATCAGAGATCTCACAAACTTTCGGAGCATCAGGAGAAGGAGTCACTACAATGAGACTTTCTTCAATTTGAATTGACTGTGTAGAAGATTCTACTTCTTCTTCATCTTGAACAACTTCATCAGAGAGAGTAGAGGATGAGAATTTTGAGTAAATAACTCTTGTGGTGCTCGATGTGATCTCCAAAGTTCTATTATGATCCTCATTGTGCTTGCCAAAGGTTTTGTCCAATTTTGTTTAGAGATCCTTTGGGTATTCAGCAAAACCAATAAGTTAGCAAAAGCTAGGAGAAAGGGCTAGAAATATTGCTCCAAAAGCTCTATCACCATCATTTAGACAGTCATTCTCATTCTCATAATGTTGATGTATTTGTAACTTCGGAATGTATTCACCTATGTATCTTATGTCTTGTACCCCGATGTTTATTCCAAGAAGTGTCTATAATGTATTTTAGTCATGTCATGCCTCGATGTTCCTGTTGGGAGGTTCTATAATGTAAGCAAGTCATGTCAAGTAATTCTGGGTAACCCTCCTATTGTTCAAGGGTTAAAGTCCCCATAGTTCTGGGGCACTAGGGTTATTAGACTCTCCTAAAGAAGTCGGCCCTAGTAGGGTTTAGTCAAGTTGGGAATTAGTATAAATAGAGAGCTGGCATATCTATTTATCACACACTCACTCACACTCAGTTGTAGCACATAGCCGAGGAAGAAGAAGACACTGGGGCTAGGAAGAAAGAGGTTAGTGCTGTCGGGAGATCATCTTACTATTTTGGGGTTTTGCTTTTGGTGTTGATTCTATCTCTGAGGAAGTTGCGGGGTTTTATCCATTTATGGTTTCCCCGAGGAAAAACACTGTGTTCATTGTCTCTTGTGTTTGCTTGATGTGCTTGTTATTCTCTCCATTAAAATATACTAATATGATGCTAGCTTAATGTTAAAAATCTAACATGGTATCAGAACTAACCTGAGAAGAATACACTGTGCAGTTGCGGAAACTAGGTATTTCTACTTTATGGATCTCTCTCCACATACTTTTATTAAAAGAAGGTTGGAATAAATCTCCTCCCTAGGGCACATATTTCTGTCGAAGCAGAATCCAATTCTAAGGTTTTTCAGTTTTGGACCCAACATTGCTGCTGAAAATTAGGGATTTCCATAGAAGAGGAATTTTTCAGTGAGCCCAGGCATGGATTGATCTCCTCCTCAAAATATAATTTTAGAGATCAATATCAAATCATTTGGTTGGAAAGAACTCTGGAAAAGAAAAACTGTAATCTGCTCCTGTACCAGCACTGCAGAATTTCAGCTCCAAATCCAAATCCGACATCTTGACCTAGTAAGATCTAAATATTTTGTATTTCCATTTGAGGTTCTCAGTTAAGATCTCTCATCATACCAAGCTTGATGAAAATATTGAGGGAGCTGATAACTTCTGAGCCTGAAAATATAGGATCTCCCTGGTCCTGGAAGAAAATGAGTTGGACTCCTACATCCATGAGGAGATTCCAGTTCCAGAGGGAGATGAGGCTAAGGCCTTACACAAGAAGAAGTTGGTTATGGAAAAGAGGATTATTGCTGATTCAATCAAGG
>LPNX010085762.1:86244-130346 GCA_001517045.1 Pseudotsuga menziesii
TATGCATCCAATGAGTACCCACACTGCATACTTTTGATAGACCTCACTACCCCAAAAACAAGAAATACCTGAAAAAAACGTGATGATGACATTATCATCACATTTTTTCAGGTATTTCTTGTTTTTGGGGTAGTGAGATCCATCAAAAGTATGCAGTGTAGGTACTCATTGGATGCAAAATCAAATTATGCATCCAACAAGCTCTCCCGATCGAAATTTGATTAAAAACATAGGGAGATATGTCGAAAATACAAACACAAAAAGTAGTTTTTTTCTTTCTTCCTCCAAAATTAATAAATATTATTTTATTATTTTAACTATTATTTTATTATTTTCCTTAGGAGGCCCATTTTACACCCCAAAATTTCTCTAATGGACTAGTGCTAAAAATTGTGTCGAAAGAATACCTTCCTAGTTAAGAGGGAGTATTGATGTATTTGTAAATTCGGAATGTATTCACCTATGTATCTTATGTCTTGTACCTCGATGTTTATTCCAGGAAGTGTTTATAATGTATTTGAGACATCTCATGTCCCGATTTTCCTATCGAGAGGTTCTATAATGTAAATAAGTCATGTCAGGTCATTGTGGGTAACCCTCCTATTGTTCAAGGGTTAAAGTCCCCGCAGTTTCGGGGCACTAGGGTTATTAGACTCTCCTAGAGAAGTCAGCCCTAGTAGGGTTTAGTCAAGTTAGGAATTAGTATAAATAGAGAGCTATCCTCTCTATTTATCACACTCACTCACACTCAGTTGTAGCACATAGCTGAGGAAGAAGAAGGCACTGGGGCTAGGAAGAAAGAGGTTACTGTTGTCGGGAGATCATCTTACTGTTTTGGGGTTTTACTTTTGGTGCTGATTCTATCTTTGAGGAAGTTGCAGGGTTTTCTCCATTTATGGTTTCCCTGAGGAAAAACATTGTGTTCATTGTTTCTTGTGTTTGATTGATATGATTGTTATTCTCTCAGTTAAAATATCCTAATATGATGCTAGCTTAATGTTAAAAATCTAACACATAAGACTCTTTTCCAACTCTAATAGACACCTCATAGAGACCTCATCTCTTTAGAGACACAATCATCTTCAACTTCCATTCTGAATAGCTTGTGAATGGGGAGAGAAGAGGGACTGATGAGTCCATTCGAATTTGTACCTGTTAAAACCAGGAAATCACAATAAAATGGGCATCGTAAGTTTGGACAACTTGCACATTTTAGGATTTCATCACACCCAGCATAATTGATCAAGCAAGATTGATGAACAATTCCTTTACTTGGGGTATTAAGTGGTAATCCTTGGTGTCTGGTGCAATGCTGGAATTTTGAGCTTTTGCTCAATTTTTCAAGCAAGATTTGTCAAAAACCATGTTTTTGAGCGATCTAAGCTTCATCCCGCCATGAGCTCAGATACCATATTAATTTGTCACAGTGGTCTAGGAACTGAAAACACGGTCTCACAAAGAATACTGACAAATATGCATAAAATTAGCAAAATGGTGTTGTAATGGAAGTAGCAGCTCTGTATAATCAAATGAATAATGAATAATACAATGCAATGATCATGCAATATGCATGAATGCCAAGACAATTTGAATTCCCAAGGAGGTCATTCAAGTTGAATGAATGGGTGTAGCTTAACAAACTGTAAACCATAGTAAACACACTAGTTAACCAACTGATCAAGTGCCAATTGACTCAACTGAGTCCTAACTGAAGTCGGAGTGTAATGAATGATTAAGTCTAACTAAAAGTAGCTCAGACACATGTCCCTACATGCCAACCAACTAGTGGTAGCGCATCACTAACTCCAATGAACCCCGATGAGGTTAACTAAAGTCAAACTAGCCATCAGAGGTGGTTGGAGGTGCCCCTATTGACTCCAGTTCATTAAATATCAATCAAATAATCAATATAATGAATGGAGGCAACTTCACCACTTATCTTAACTAATTGTAACCATCATTTAGCAATTAGGTTCATTTATGACACTCAGATCACTCCCAAAGTGCTCCAGTTAGCCTCCCCAAATGAAGCAGAAGGCTTAATTGTCCTACTTGACTGAAGGTAGGTGTGGGTGTGCTCATGCTGATGTCATACAGTGCTCCTTTGATGTCAATTAAGTCAATAAAACTTAGGATAATGGTTTAACAAGGCCAAATTAAGTGTGCATGGTGGGTAAATGTCTCCAACAAAAAAAAACCTCAATTAACTCATAAAAATAAAATCAACTTCACTATTTGCATATGTATATTTGCAAGTATCCTTGTGAATCCAAACCAAAAATAACAAATATGCAAATTTTGTCAATTATATTGTAATCTTGCATACAACTAAAAAAAATCAAGTCGAATTCATATCTTCCCTAAAATACATAAACAAACATGGTAAATCCCTTTCCTATATCCGAAATATCAAAGTTGGTCGTCCAAGAAAATCAATAAACACCTTATAGTTTTGATGAAACTTCCTAATCCAAGTGTGAAAATAAGGTCCCATGCTTAACAAATATTTCCTCTTGATCGAAGGGTAATTTTTGGTTAAGGTCAAGACAATGGAGTTCAACAATAGGCTCTACGAACATCAAGATACATATGGAGGTTGATATGTTTGATTACATGCCAATCACATACTATCATACGTGATAGAATCCAGTGGAAACCTTGCAACCATAAAATCCACTATACACAATTATGCAAAGTCTCTCATGGTATATAGAAAGAGTGCATACAACTAAAATAACATCAAGTGGAATCCATACATGGCCCAAATTACACATAAACAAAGATCTTCTAAATGGACCTTGGAGTCCAAAAAATATCACGCTACAACAAATAATTACATATCTAACAAAAAAACTTGTGTATACGAGGATTTTATTCATCAATACCACATTATTATGCCTCTTCTAGGCTTTAGCTATGACTTGTCCCCCAGGGAAAAGTTGCACCTATTTTTGCATTCAGAAGTGACCTAGTCACCTATGTTTGTCCTGTTTGAGTGACCCAGTCACGGTTGTCCAATAGTTAAAAGAGACCTATCTTTTTCTAAGCCCAGTTATATCTGTTTTGTGTGTTTGAATGGACCCGTAGCCACTATTTGATTGTTGCATGAAATTTGTTGGTTTCTATGTTAATTTCTAGAATTTACATTCTATTTTTCATTATTAAAAGTTGTAAATTAACATACTTATTTAGACCCTCCTACTCTACTCAGTCATCACCCTCTGGGTTCTTTTGAGATATGACGGGGGTCAAGTAAGTTTAGTAATAGCCACCCACTTTATTATTGTTCACTTGAATTAAAAACAAGAGACCTTAGAAGCTATAGGGAGTTGAGATTGTTGGGGGTCTCATGACGTTCACGTCCTCCTTGTTGAGCACTAGGAACTTGGGGTTTGACTTGTGGATCTAAGGGTGGAGTTTTTTCTACTTTGTTGAGATCCCAACACTCCCTCTTTGATGTGAAGGATACGAAGTTGGGGTAGTCACACTACTGGTTTGCTAGCATCATATCCAGTCACCTTTTTTCAGACCCTTGTATTTCTTGCACGTTGTTTTGATTTTATTTTATCTTTCAGTCCATTATTACGTGTCCATTTCACATTTTAAAGTAAAAGTAACAATTTCATACACAAGTGCACACCATCACACCAAATAATCAACCAAACTCGGTTCATGATCCTAGGTGAAACCATATTTAAAGAAACCAACTTACTTAATAATAGAGTCGGTTTGGGACATAAGTCTCATCTGCAAAAACTATGGGAAGTGCTTGGGCTCTTCCCCAAAAATCATCATGAGGAGTACCACAGGAACCCCAACGTAGCTATCCAACAAGAGGAATTGCTAAGAGAAACGGGAAATGACCCCCACCGATTGACTAGATACACCCTTGTGAGGAAAAATCCCAAGCACTGTCTTCTGGTAGTCTTGGTGGCCGAGTGACTATCTATGAACCAATAGGAAGACAACTTAAAATGGGGTCCAAAATTCATTACCAGTTACTCCAATAATATACCATTGCTTCACCACAATTTTCCTCTCAACATAGGGTGCACTCCCCTCAGAAGGACATACTACCTCTGATTTATATTCATATTCCTACCAATCCAAACCCAATTTGTTTACTGCCCTGTCTAGCTGCATGGCTGACATACATCCAAATCCCTTCCTAGGAGGTATAGTCGGTGGGGAACCCATGTCCTTGCCACCCATTATGGTTGTTATTCCTTCCACTGGTCCCAACACCACTATGCATGCTATTGAAAGTGTGATACCCACTAGTAGCAACCCCGCACCAGCTGTCACGGTTCCTACTGTGCCACCTTTTATACCTGGGGATAGTGGCCCTTCCAAAAATATTCCAACTATCCCCATTATGGGATGTCAACCTCAGATGCCCCCAGAAATGCATGGAATCCATCCTCTTGCAAACTTTGGCGCCATTTCTGGCCCATCACGAGCCAACCTCGGGTCCAACACCATTTATGGCCCGTCTTAACTTGCCAAACTTGGCTAGATTAATGAATGAACCCATCAATCATCAACCTCATTGGCCTCCGATGTTGACCAAACTTCCTTCAGATATCCCAAAGTTTGAGCTAAAGGCAGGGGAAGACCCCCAAAACCACCTCATGTCATTCCATTTATGGTGTTCCTCAAACAGCATTGTGGATGATTCCATCCAACTGAGGTTATCCCAATGCACACTTACAGGTGCTGCGACAAAATCGTATATCAAAATGACCCAAGCCTATTACCCTGATTTCAATTCATTAGACTTCATGTTCCTCTAGTACTTCCAACTTCCTGTCTGGTATGATGATGACATGGAGATCCTGGTATCATGCTAACAAAATACCACTACTCACATCACCGGCCACATCCATGAGTGGTGACGAAGACACAACATATGCAAGATCCAGCTAGATGATAGGATATTCCTAGATTGGTTTCTGAAAACCTTGCTCCCACCTATAGCTAAGGATGTCGCCTATGAGTGGCCTCAAACTAAGGAGGAGGTCATATTCAAGGCCCAACAGTTTGATTTAATTTATGCCCAGTCCGGGTATCTATACACCATCATACCAGATGCTCCCTGTGATGGCACCTCCCACTGTGATACATCGGGGGCATCTCATGCTGTGGATGGAATCCTCGGCTTTGTCTCACAGCACCCTAAATACTATGTGGCACCCCAAATTATTCCACAACCAAACCAAGTCCCTGATTACTCAAGGACGATGCCTTATTCTAGAGCCACATCATCTTATGCACATCCCACGTCGAGTCAGCATGCTAATGGGCCAACTTGGATGACAAAGTCGTATTAGGGCCAAGTGACCAGTTTTATAGCCCCTCCTGGCCCGCTGGTCTTGTTATATATCAAAATGACACATCTCTTTTTGTGACCACTTTCCCATGATTTCGTTGCAGGTCGACACTTCCATGATGACACTTCATGAAAGTCACTGAAAAAACATCTATATTGGAGGACCCATATCTGGGATTATGTAACTTTGTTTTACCTCTTTTTTACATTGTTGGAAAGGTATCTACATCAGATAAAACTTTCTTGAATATTACAAAGTATGAAAATTCACAATAGTACCCTAAAAATGAGATTTATTGATGTATACATGGGTTTCCCTAAGGAAACCCATGTGTTGTACACGACTTGTTCTATATGATACACGCATATACCTTTGTATACACAAACATGTTCACTGCAACTGGTGCATTCTTTTTCATACACGACTATTGACATTGAAAGTGTATGTATGCAACTATTGTCACTAAAACTCACATGTTTTTCCTATAAATGTAAAAAAAATGTTTCTCAAAATTCAGGTAGTTTGTTAAGCAACTGACTTCTTCAATTGTAACCGATCCTATCCTTGCCCCTAGCTCTTCAAAACACTATATAAGAGAGGGAGAGGGCCCATGCGGAGAGACTGAACCTTTGCATTATTATGTTGGAGGAATTAAGATTGAACCTTTCCATTGTTATGCTGGAGGAATTCAGACTCTCTTTCCCCCCACCTTTTCCCTAATGATCATCTCATTGTGTAGAAGAGCTTGGAGGCTGAGTTCCTTGGAGAAGAGAAGCAACAGAACCATATCAAGGTTTTGTGAGGTGCCCAACTTGGAGAGAAGGTATATTTGTACTTCTTTTCATGATTAATAAAGATATGATGTCCTTCTTCTTCCCAAATCATTGTTCAATGTGTGATTGAATCTCCATTTATGATAAGATGTTTATATTAATCAGATTAGTATTTCATATTATTTTGATTATCATTGTTTTACATGTTGTCATATTGGTTTGAGGAAGGTATAATTCGTTTTGCAGGTCTCTTGGCGCAATAGGAGAAAGAAGGGGATTGAAGGGCTTCTTGGATAAACCTTCATTTGGATAAGGTATGAACCATTCCAATCTCTGAAATTGTTTATATATACTTGCAGAACTATTGGCATCTCTCTTTCAACCCTATCCATAGGAAACTTTCCTCTACAATAGAACTAGCGACTTCATTGGTGATAGAATTGTATGTTTTGGGTTTCTTTGTTTTTCTTCCATTCTTTTGCAAGTTTTCAGGTCCTTCTTCCACTTAGGAACACCTTCTCAGTCTGATAGTACACCTCCCTTGCCTTCCTAAGGCAGTTTTTGGCTTTTTTGGGCCTTTTTCCACCCATACGCAAGTTGCAGACTCCACAGACACGTGTCTGGTTTGTACACGTGACATTCTATACTATCAACTCGCATATGCCACACAACCTATCAGTAGGGAAACCCATGTATGCCCCTAAAAAAAGTTTTTTCCTCATTTTTGTGGTTTTTTCTATTGTTTGAATTTGGTAGGTTTTTTGGGTTCGTCTGTAGGTGCATGACTCCAAGGAGTTAGTGTCATCCATTTTGGGCATTCTTTATCTAGGTTGCAAGTATTTTTGTAGCATTAGGGTTTTCTCTTTGCTTTTCGGCCCCACCCCCTTTGCTTGGTTTGATTTTTGGCTTATGTTTCTGGTCAGCCTTTGTTAGTGATCTATCTTTGAGTTCAGAAGATTGTTGGTTTTTGTTTCTTTCTTCGTTTGTTGGTTAAATTCACCATGCCAAAATAGTTGACTTGTCTCTTATGCAAGCCTTCCTTCCAAGTAGGGTTTATACTGACTTTAGGGCATTCTAGAGTCTGTTTGATGGTTGTAAAGCAGCGTGTATTTTTCTTTGTTATTGTCATCTGCATAATATAGTTTGTAGGTAGTTTCTCTTTTGAATTTATAAAAGAAAAAGAAAAATAACATATAGTTGTTTAATATGCATGTAGATTAGGGTTTTGTATTTAATGCATTGCATATCTTTATTCTTGAAAAAATAAAAATAAATTGTTCTTTTGTGGCTTCCAAGTTTCTATTTGATAAAGAAAGAGAATAGTTTTTTCCTTTTGCATTTCATTTCTCTTTGCTTAGTAATTTTGTTGTGAAATTGAGTCAAAACACCATTGATTTCACCTCCACCACCCCCTTTGAGTAATTAACAGCCCTTTAAAATAAATGCTTAATATTTAAAATTTATTAGTAACTGTTTGTTTATAGGGACGACACACACTAGTCTAGGATAGTGTTTTATGTTAGGAATATCTTAACTACCCAAAACTTTAAACTCAAACATAGTGGCCTATATTTTAGGAAATATGTTAATGCAAAAAAATGCTTAGCTTTCTCTATACAACCTACACCATATACAAACATAAATTTCCTAAAAAAATTTACCTCCACACCCATGTTTAACCTATGTGCTTCTCTCAAACGCTCAAAAATAATAATAAAAAGGGCTTAAAACCCCACAAAAAGAGCCAAAATAGCTCACAAGGGAGCTAAAAAGCTCACAAAGGGGCTAAAGAACCCAAAAAGGGCCTAAAACCCTAAAAGGGCCTAAAAACCCCAAAAGGAGATAAAAAATAGGAGAAAAGGGATTAAAACCCTAGGTAGGGCTGAAAACCCTAACCAAGGGCTTAAAACCCTAAATTGTGAGAAAAAACTAGAAATAGAGGGGTGGAGGTCCACATCACACATGACTTGTTTGGCATGTCGTTATTATACTCACACGAGTCCTTGAGATACCATCACTCTCAAGACACTCATCCCATCCACTCCATTTGCCTCATTAGCTCCCCCTCTTGTGAGTTGAGTGAACCTCCATAGTACCCTAGCCTGTGGAGAGGCAGTGTTGCTTTTGAGTTTGGAAATGAGGGCCCCTTTTTCAAACAGGCCATAGGTATAAACAATCTGATGACTTATTTCATTTTGTATATTGTAGATGTATATTTTTATTTTCTTCTAACAATTTTATTGCAGCTCATTTTCTCATTGCAGACTCTATCCTTCCGTCCCTTTGACGAAAGGAAGGTGCATTAGCACGTGGCCACGGTTTTTACCCAGCCATAGTTTGGCGAACACACTGTGTCGATCCCTCAGGATCCTTAGTATTTTAATGGTTTTTGTAGGTTTTTAATAGTTTTTATTAGTTTCTTACAAGTTTTATTTCATTTATGTTCCTGATCGAGCCCTCACACGGATGATCCAAGCCCATTTTCCCTAGTACCAGTTACTATCGGCCATTCCTAACCCCGTTTTTTAATTTTTTCGGTTTCCAGGCGAATTCGTTGGTTTCAGGCCGAACATAGTGACCCAACAGCTAGTTCAAGCCCTATAAGAGTGACACAGTCATCTGTTCTTTCCCCAAAGGAGAGAATCTACCCCAGTACTAGTTACTATCGGTAGTCGTTGGTTCCAGGTTGAAAAAAGCAACCCAGTCACCTATTCAAGCATGAAAGGTGTGACCCAGTCGCCTATTCGGACCAAAAGGAGAGACCTGCCTATCAGGTCCCTGTCACTGCTATTCAAGCTATTTGTACGACTCATTCGCCACTATACAGCACCCAGAAGCGACCTGTATTTTCTACAAGTAGTTTTACATTTGGTTTCTTGTATTCTTAATTGTTTACAAATGCAAATTCACTTACTGATCGGTTATGTTTCTGCAAGTTTATTTTATTATTTCAGTATTCTTAAAACACATTGGAAATTGAACATCTTGTTCAGCACTTCCTCCTCTAGTTAGTCATCACCCTTTGGGGTATTCTTAGATAAGACCGAGGGTAGAGAAAGCATAGTAATAGGCACCCGTCGTTGTTATTTCTCTGGTCCACTAAAAACAAGTGTCTTGGAAGCTAGAGAGGGTGGAAACCATTGGGGGTTTCACAGCGTTCGCGTCCTCCCTGTTGAGAAACCTTGCATTTTAGGAGTGACCTATGGATCTACAAGTGGGTTTTTTCCCAATTTGATGAGAGCCCAACACTCCTTCTTGGACTAAGAGAGATACAAAACTAGGGCAATCACAGTTTTTATTAACATTTTACAGTTTGTAGTGCACTTTGGTTCTGTTTATTTTATTGGTGTTACAGTTTTTGTTTCCCATTGCCTGATCTGTGCATAAATTCTAGTACTATTTTATTATCACACAATTAACAAATAATAAAAAATAAACAAAGCTCATACACAAAGTGCACACACAACCACACCATATAATCCATCCAAAATTGGTTCATGAACCTGAGCAAACCTTTAAAAGTAACCAATTTACTTAATCAACATCTTGATGTTTGATGACATAAGTCTCAACCTCCTTAACTATGGGAAGTGCTTGGGCTATGACATAAAACTCATTAAGAGGATTACCGTAGGAACCCCAAAGTAGCTGGCCAACGAGAGGAATTTCCAAGCAAAATGGGAAATGACCCCTTCTGATTGATTACAAACACCTTTGTGAGGAAAAATCCAAGCATTTTCTTATGGAAATCTTGGTGCCCGGGTGACCACCTATGAGCCAATAGGAATCCATTAAAATGGGTTCCAAATTTCATTATCGATTATCACCAGCAAGACACCACTAATCCACCACACTCTTCCTCATGCCTAAGAGGCGATCCACCTTAGTTTGGGTCTTTAGACCATCACTATCAAGGCCACCCTTGACAACCCTCCTCACAATCAGAAGGCCATACAGTCTCTAATTTCGACTCAGATTCCCACCAATATGATACAAACCTGTACACCACACCATTTAGCTCCGTGGTTGGTCTGAATCCTAACCCCTTCTTCAGAGGGATGGTTGGCAACGGACCCACGTCCATGCCTCACACTACCACCACAATCATAGCTGGCAGCTCTAGTACCGCTACAAACGTCATGGTGAGTCTGAAACCCATTAGTGGGGGGCCCACTCTGACCCCTTTCATTACCACATTATCACTGTTCATACCTGGGGGTCATGGACCTTCCACGACTATATTGATATCCCCATTGTGGGAAGTCAACTTCAGGTGCCCCCAGTCATGTAGGGACATCACATTCCTGCAAAATCAGGTGTCATCGTCGGTCCCTCCCTCATCAACATTGGGTCTAACCTCCCATTCATGGCTCACCTCAACTTGCCTAATTTGGCGAGGTTAACCAATGATCCAATCAGCTATAAACCCCATTGGCCTCCTATGCCAACCAAACTCCCCTCAGACATTCCAAAATTTGAAGGGAAGGCAGGGGAGTGCCCCAAAAACCACATCATGTCGTTTCATCTATGGTTCTCTTCAAACAGCATTGTGGATGATTCGTTTAGACTTAGGTTGTTCCAAAGCACCCTCACCAGCGCTACAGCCAAATGGTATATTGACCTACCCCAAGCCTCTTACCCAAAATTCAATTCCTAGCCTTCATGTTCCTACAATATTTCCAACTCCCCGTCAGATATGACAAGGGCATTGAAATATTACTATATTGTTTCCAAAACATTGCAAATCACTTAATCGACCACATCCACGAGTGTCAGCGACACTGTAGTCTGTGCAAAATTCATCTTGATGACAGGATCTTCCTAGATTGCTTCCTAGAAACCTTGCTACCACCTATAGCCAAGAACGTCACATCTAAACTTCCCCAATCTAAGGAAGAGGCCATATTGAAGGCCCAACAATTTGACTTGATTTATGCTCAATCTGGATACCTTTACACCATCATTACAGATGTTCCCCATGAAGGAATCTCTCGCTATGATGCATCGGGGGCATACCATGCTGCGAATGGAATCATAGGTTATGTCTCCCAACACCCACAGTGCCATGCGACACCTCCTAGGATGCCACCGCACCCAAGCAACACCCCTATTGTTCCACACCCAAACCAAGTTCTTTACTACTCAAGGATGATGGCTCAGTCTAGAGCCACAACCTCATATGCCCAGCCCTCACCACCATAACACGCCCATGCACCAACTTGCCTGGAACAACCATAGTTGGGTGCGATGACTGGATTCATAGCCTCTCCATCTCCTTTGGTCTACTATGCACAACCTATGAAAGTTGCTCTGGCCCCCACCCCAACTGATCCAATACCCATGGGAAACTTTTTGCTTAGTAGAATCATCCCAACCAACCCGCCCCCAATAACCAACAAGGGCAGGGTAAGAAAAATCGATTTAGGAATCGGGGTAACAACCAACCGTAAGGAGGAGGCCAACAACTGCACCCTCCCAAAAACATCAGTTTTAACTTCTCATCTTGTAACACTCAACAGCCTAACCCACCTTTCCAAAATCCTCCATTATATACTAACAATTCGTGCAAAATATGCAACATCTACGACAACTACACTCATGAATTCCCTCACATGGAACACGCCGAGCACGTTCTCCAAAATGAATCTCAGCGATGTACCAATGCAAGAGCGCAAGCTCAACCCAATCTAGGACCATCATGACCTCCACCCATGGTGCTCTAGAACCCATTACCACTCCAAGGATTGCTAGCAACTGCATCTATGACCCCACCTATTCTCGCAGCTCCCACCACACCCTCGCCTACAGAGATAGGTGTTCATCACATGTTGGCCATGAAAACTAAAGAGGTCAACTTGCAGACTAGGTGAAATTGCTATGGATCCACTAATGAAACTGTTGACCCATCAACAACATCCACATCCAATACAACCAACATACCCCTTCACTTAACCCCACCCCCCTGTAATGGGGTGACCCAAGGACATCGATTTCTCGTACGACGGATCACCAACAATGTCATGGCTAGAGCAGTGGTGAACTATAACATCATTGACCACTTGGCCCAGTCACCTATGACCATGTCCACTCTCGAAGTGCTGAAAATATGCTTGCCACAGTGAAAAGCATTATTGTCCACACTTGGAGTCATAGATCCCTCCGACTCCAGATTGATCACATTCGATTTGGATAAAGGGGAGCCCATAATTCCATCAACCATTTCCTTTCAAATTCTAGTATCAACTCAAAATTTTGTCATGCATAGATGTACTATTGACAAAGGAGAATCCACTTTGGTTATGTTGACGTTGGTTTGGAAGAAACTCGGGTCCCCTACCCTCCAACTATCTACCACTACACTACGCACCTATGATGGCCACCCCACCAAATCCTAGGGAATTCTTCTACATTTCCCCATATCATTAGCCGGTAAGATGGTGATGATTGACATAGAGGTTGTCAATGCTCAGCTGGATTATAAGCTTCTACTGGGATAGATTTACATGTATTCTATGAGAGCTATGGAATCCACTGTTTTCTTCCTTGTGATGTTCCCTCATGACGCGAATATTGTGACGGTGGACCAACTAACTTAACACAATCTACAGGGGATGACCGCACTAGCCAATGTTATCTGTACTGTTGATACTTCCTTCGACAATGCATCCACCCCTTCATTTTTTGTTGTAGGCCTTGGGTTGTTCGCTGAAAATTCTATGCCAACTCCTTTCCCTTTGTTATCACCTCCACCAGCATCAAGCGATATTGTGTATTTTTGCATGCTATCATCCAGCACCGTTGCACCCAAACCCCAACCACAGATGCAACCCTATCTGCAGCTGCAATCTCAAATGCAGTCACTAGGGAATTACTAGGGCTCTCTCCCATTCCATACAATTCCCTTCTTCCCCGCCCCATCCGACATCGTAAGTAAGCCAGTGATGGCCACTTTAAACTTACCTAATTTTATGTTGGGAATTCCTGTGTGGTACCTCGAACAACCTTCTCAACCTCCAATTCCCTAAGTCATGTTGACACCCATTCAACCCATTGCAATTGAGACACACCCTCCTCCTGGCCTACAAAAACCACCTTGCACACCTGCACCAGCCCCGCCTCATCCAAAGAGGGATAGGGGAAAAACACTAAAGCGATAGCCAAACCCCGACCGACTCCTCCATGCACCGTGTACGATGTACAGGGTCATGCATACCAGAATTGTACAGAGATTCCCATCCTTCACACATAGTCAGATTCCATGGATACAACAGAGAATATTTTGATGGTCATCATCCCAAATATACCAACAGTAAAAAAAAATTATTTGAGGACAAACCATGCATGCACCCTTTGTGGATTGTATGGACATTATTCTCACCATTGCCAAGACTTGGCCGAGTTTTGAGCCACCCTTAGCAATCTACATAAATATTCCCTTGAATCTAAGATCACTGTCATTGAAATGATCCACCCTTTGGTTTCTTTGTCGACCACCACAACTATCTGCATAATCTCTAGCACCATTTTCCCTTCCTCCTTGTCGACCATGGAAGATCCATCTGATCTATCCTGACACCACTTATGCGATGACGGAGAGATTTGTAAGACTGCCACTGGTTGTACCTCATTCCCTTTAAACCATAGTGTGGAATCGGTTCTTCCCATTGAAGGCCAAATTCCGTCACCCCGCCTTTCCAACAATCTTCGTCTCGGCAAGGGGGCATACCTCTTCCCTAACTCAGACAGTCGCTTCTTGAAGAAGCCTCGCAACGGGATCTACCTCAAGAGATTTCATTCTTGATATAACCACCATGAGTCACTTATATCATATTTTGTTTTTGAATCATTTTTACCACGAATCAGTGACCCCCTCCAGTATTCATTCTGCGTCTATTTGTAGTGATTCCATTGTAGAACTCCATTGCATCATTTTCATGTGAGTAGGTAGATATGATCCCTGCCCCTGCACCGCGGGTATCCCACTGGAGGTTGCGGTCCCACATCTGCACTTGCACATAGTATGTCGCATGTATGGTCTAGATACCACCATGCTAGAACACCATCAGGCCCCTGGACCTAATATGGAGGTTGAGGCCTCTCTGTATCTCCCTGGTTTTTCATGATTGCATATGGATCATCCTCTACAAGAATAGGAAGCTACCACCATTGTGCAAAAATATCTTGTGTCGAGAAACAACCTTCTAGACTGCCTCCCTCCCTATTGATTCTTCTACCCGTCTTTCAAGAGTCATTTCGATTTCATTACCACCATGTGAATCGCACATTGTATGTTGAGCTAGCTTCATACCCATAGGCCTCCGTTTGGTCTAGTTTTCCCCATACACCACTGAACCAGAGGCATCATCACTAGCTGCTAAGTCAAAGTCATCCAGAGTCCATTTGAGACATCATTCACACCAGCGGGTTTGGTTTTTCGTCCTCTGTCATTTTCCACTACCCTTGTCTCATTCTCCTACTATGATTTTTTGAACCATTTCCTGGAAGTCACCTCAATTTGCATGCCTCCACGTGGGTCTTTCTCTACATGTCTTGGCATGCTCATGAGCCATTTTGCTCCATCTATACTGAACAGTTGATCACCTTTGGACCACCGTCCATTGTCCAGCAATGGGGCACATTTAATTCCCCCTTGCTTGGTTGACCATTACGGAGTTTCTGTTAAGATCTTCTCTAAATCCTAAATGAATTAAAAGATCACTAATCATACTTGCTTCCTTTCCCGCTCATTAAAGTATTTGAAAGGGCACCTACATAGTCTCGTTTATATCCTTTTGTGGACTGTGTAGACTACCACAAAAAGCACCACCTTGGCACACTCAAGCCAGGAACATATCCCTTTGTATACTTTTATGATTTCTTGGGCATAAAGACCGAACTCTACAAAAAATCTAATCATGGGTTGTCTTCAAGCTCTTTTCTATCCTTGTCATCAAGAAAATATTGCCGAGCAAACTTGGTTACGTTCATTCTCGTAAAATTATTTGAATGACCATCCAATCAGTACAAGTTTAACCTTTTTCAGCCTAAGTGGACTACCAATGGTAAAGAAGTCACCCATTCCCCAAAAAGGATGGGAGGCCTATCCTATTTACACATTTATCCTTTTTTCGGGCACAAGAGACTATCAACAAAAAAGAGACCCCATTGGATTCTTCTTGATGCTTTCAGACTCTCTAAAATTGACAGCACCACCGAGCATTTACTTTCTCGGGCTCATTAAAAATCCATGAGATCATGCCATAGCGGTGTCATTAGCTGCCACCCCATATGCTATAGTTTGGCAGCATTCCCCCATTGGGTCACCTTTGTTCAGAGTATTCTTTGATGACTCTTCCTTGGATCCCCTAGATATTAAAAGTCTAACCTACTTCCCCCCAAGTATTTCCCATCTCTAGTTACATTCCCGTTATTATAGCTATGATCCCTTTCCGATGAGTCAGTTTCATTTGCTGTTAGTTCAGCCCTATCGTCATACTCTAAACAATGGAATTTTGAGTCCTCCACACTCCCCCTACCCCTGTTCCCCCAATCAGTGTGCCAATCCATAGATTTTCCCATAGCTTTGGTTACCCCCCTCGCACTTCTTGTTAAGGAAACCTTATCTCCTTCATAAGTCGTAGGTCTCCCTCTATCGAAGACAACACATCTATTCCATAGGATAGACTTAGAGGTCCTTGTATTTTGGTTTCATTAACCTCATGGATGAATTCCTTGGACCTCTTGAGAGGAGACCTCAGTGTCTCTTGGGATGGTTGCATCTCATGTGCTCGACTTCAGCTACATCATCGCACCGTTGAGATTAGTACAGGGTATTGGTTCGTGCAGTATTTGGTCGAAGACCCCGGTTGTCACCTGAAGCTAACACATTGATGAGTCTATTAAGGGACCCAGACAGGTTCATGTCCCTCGTGATTTCTGGGTTTCTTTGGAAACAGTTATCAGAAGACCCCAGAGCAGTGCTTCTATATAGATTCATGATTGATGTAGCATATTGTACCACAGAGACTCTGACTCTCCATTAGTGAGTCCTTACAGTTATGTAAATTTCTAGATCCAGCAGGTCATTAGTTGTGAAGATATTGCATTCCATGAGAACGACATGGGTCCAATGTATCAGTTTGTTAGATCAGTATTGTATTCAACCTCTGATTGAGGCCACAATTATTTAACAACAGTTGTATATAATCAACTCTTGTATTTTGAAGCTTTGATCGCATTATTATTTTGACATTGTTATGAGCATGGGTATTCCCGCCTCATCCATATACATGTCACATATTATTTGTATCTCACCCATTGATGGGAACCAACATTAATACAAAACAAAAAGCCACCATGTCTCAAACAAGGAAGCACTGCTTCTTCATAGGTCTCTCCACTATCCCCAAGGTCCAATGTTGTCTGTCAGCCATACGATGAGATCTTTCCCTCACACATCAGGGGGCAATCTGTTAACGCAAAAAATTACTTAACCTGCTCTATACAACCTACACCATATATAGATATCCATTTCCTAACCCATTTTACCTCCACACTCATGTTTAACCTATGTTTTTCTCTCAAAGGCTCAAAAATAATAAAAAAGGGCTTAAAAACCCACAAAAAGAGCCAAAGTAGCTCACAAGGGAGCTAAAAAACTCACAAAGGTGCTAAAGACCCCAAAAAGGGCCTAAAAACCCTAAAAGGGCCTACAAACCCTAAAAGGGCTTAGAAACCCCCAAAGGAGCTAAAAAATAGGAGAAAGGGGCTTAAAACCCTAGGTAGGGCCCAAAACCCTAACAGGGGCTTAAAACCCTAAAATGTGAGAAAAAATTATAAATAGAAGGGTGGAGGTCCCCATCACACATGACTTGTTTTCCCTGTCATTACTATACTTGCATGAGTCCTTGAGAGACCATTAGTATGAAGCCACTCATCCCATAAAATCCATTTGCCTTATTAGCTCCCCCTCTTGTGTGTTGAGTCAACCTCCACACTACCCTAGCCTATGGAGAGGTAGTGTTGCTTTTGAGTTTGGGCATGGTGGGCCCCTTTTCAAACAGAACAGAGGTATAAATAGTCTCATCACTTATTTCAGTTTGTAGTTTGTAGATGTATATTTGTATTTGCTTCTAACAGTTTTACTGTAGCTCATTTTCTCATTGCAGACTCTATCCTTTCATCCATTTAATGGAAGGAAGGTGAATTAGCACATGGCCAAGGTTTTTACCCAGCCACAAAATCCAAATTCGTTGGGAAATACACTCGAAAGCTCCTCTCACATAGGAGTCAAGCACGAGGTCGTGGGATATTGATTTGTTGGAGATACCCCTCCACTTCTTAGTAAAGCATGCAACAGAGTTGTTGCACATTCGGGGACTCATCCAATACCTCCTCCCGGCCCCGTGTGGTTCTTGGTACTATTTGGGTTTTGGGATTTTCTACCCTACCGATGTGCATTGGCTAGAATGACGACTGTTCCGCCAGAATTTCTTCGCGATTTTGGTAGCCTTAGTATCTTGTCTGCTAGGATCTTACACAGGTGGAATTGGACGGCTATTTCTAGTGCACCTAGGGTATAACTGGGTGATTCCAGTTCTTTCACCTGAAGGGATATTCCCTAGATGCCAAGTAATTACTCTCCTTCCTTCACTGGTTATTTCTGGGCCCTCATCATCCCAAAATTTGCTTTGGAAGACATCTTTGTTTGCTTGGCTTGATATTTAGGTCTTTTTCTAGTGGTGTGTTTTTTGTACTTTTGGTTTCCTACCAACCTTATACTTTGTCTTATTGTTCAAAACTATGTCTAAGACCCCTTTGAACACCAACCAAGAGATCCCCATGTGGGGAACTCCTTGTACTATTCCTCTCACGAGGAATGTTGGTGTTCCTTTGATGGCCACCCTCAATCTTCTTGGATTCACCCTAAGGCTACTGATGTGGTTTTTTTCCACTCTAGCTATCCTAAATTCTCCTGATGATTCTCAAGTAAGATCAGTATATCAAGGGAATCAAAGCACTGCTTCCCCTTCACCTGTAGTTATTTCTCCTCCTCCTCCTAGCTCATGTGCTGAAAGTACTGATATAGTAACCGACAGTCTAAAAGGAGTAAAACACAAAAAAATAAGAAGAAGACACATAAGGAAGGGGTCACCCGTTCAAACTCTGCAAGTCAAGTTTAACCTCACAACTAAGGCCCTGTAGTTCATCCTGGGGGCACCCATCCAACCTCTGCAGGTCATGTTGGATCTAAGCACTCAACCTATGCAAGTCAAGCTGATATTTACCATCCAACCTCTATTGATCATATTGGTGGGATCCTTCCAACCTTTCCAGGTCAAGTTGGATCTAGTCAATCATCCTCTACAGTTCATGCTGAAGGCACCCATTAAACCTATGTAGGTCAAGTTGAACCTCCCCATCCAACCTCTGCAGGTCATGTTGGATCCATCCACCCAGCCGCTAAAGGTCATGCTGGGGAAACACACACAACTGCTACAAATAATGTTGATCCTATCCATCCAACCTTTGCATGTCATGTTGGATCCATTCTCTCAACTTTTGTAGGTCATGCTGGGGGCAGTCTCTTAACCTTTGTTGTTCATGCAAAGGGAAAATAGTCAACCACTACAAGTCATGATGACGTTGTTGAAAAGACTAACTGCACAAAACACAATCCTAAGTTCTCTTGTAACCTTTGTGAGGGAGAGCACCTTACTTATTTATTCTTTGCCATTTCAGAGGTATGAAGAGTTTGGTTTCATGGTCATCCCATTTTTGAACATCCTGAAGTTTTTCAGCAACCAGCCTCTCTTATTCAGGTTGGACCCAGTCACCCAACCTTAGGTGGTCATGCTGGGGGGGAAATTGCATCCTTTGTAGATCATGCTGAGAGAAAATAGTCAACCAATGCTAGTCATGTTGAAACTGTAAATAAAATTGGCCGTTTAAACTGAAAACTTAAGTTCCCTTGTAAGCCATGCAAGGAAGATCATCTTACTCACCAGTGCCCTACTATCAAAGAGGTGCAAAGAGTGTGGTGTGAGACTCAAGGAATTCCTTCTCCTGAACAACCTGTAGTTTCTCAACCACCTACTCAACGTTTGGTTGATCTAGTGGTCAAACCTTCCCAATATTTGGTTCACCCCACTCTTCTTTCAGAGAGTGATCCTTATGTGATTGAACCAATGTCATCTTTGGTCAATCCCACTCTCCTTCGGAGAGTGACTTTCACGAAGCGGTTTAATAGATTCCATTTTTGATCAATCCCACTCTTCCTTCGGAAATTGAAGTGTCTTCTAGTCACAATTACTTCACTGGAAATTCAGAACTTATTGAAAAATGGGGCGCTAAAATTGCTTCGGATGAACCCCCACCAAGCCCTTAGATTTCTTCCTTTGATTGGGATATCCTAGTTGAGTCGTGCCTTCCTTCTGATGCACCTTTCTAGATAAAGGTCAAAGTTGGATAGTACACAATTTATCATTGTATTTTTTATGAAGGAGCCTCAATTAGTATCATGTATGCTCGTGCTTGGTGAGGCATGGGATCTCCCAGCCTTGTGTCGACTACTAGTCTGTTACTGGCATTTTATAGAAGTACTATTATAGACTTGGGAATTCTTTCTCAAACACCGTTTAATTTGGGAGGGAATACTGTCTTAGATGAATTCAAGGTGATAGAAGACTCCTTGGACTTCACTATGCTCCTTGGACATGATTATGTCTATGCCATGCAAGTTGTGGTGTCGACATTCTTTCGTGTGATGTACTTTAATCATGGTGAAGAAATTGTCACTATATATTAGTTGGATTTTCTTGATCTGTCTCCTGATCCAAATAGATTTCAGGTCTTTCCTTTATTGATTCCCAGTGTTTCTATAGACACTACCCCTCCGCGGGTGAGCTATGCGGCCTCATGTCCTTTGTATTCAATTGCTAGTGAGAATCAGCCTCTGTTTTCATGCTTACCTTCTTGGGACTTGGTCCTTGCAGTTCACCAGGGGATTCATCCTATATAGACTATGAATCCCACTCTCTACTCTGTCAATCCATTTGAAATTTTAAACATGTGTCCTATCTCATATGATCTTCGTCCTTTGGATGAAGTCTTCCTAGAGTCTTTGATACAGTCTGACCTTCTTTTGAATGTTGGTTTAGTTGTGACTAAGTTTGACCTTGATTTTATTAGTAAGCCTGATATTCCTTGGATCAGTATTCTTATGTTGGTCTTTTTGAGTTTTTGGACTCTTCCTTCAAACAGTATGTCAGTGATCACGATTAGTTTGATTTTTCTTATGAATTTTCAACTCCTGTGACACTGATTTTTTCTTGCAGACTCTATATCCCTTATTGTTTTTTTCTTTTCTTCTAAGGTTGATCTTATTGATCATAAACCCTCAGATATTCACACTATAGAGTCCCCTTTCCTTGATTCTTCCTTGACTACACCTTTTGGAGAATATATCAAAGTCACTTGTGTTTCTGCCAAAGTGACCTGGATCAGATCTTTTATTTTGAATGTGATTCTGATGTTGTTGTTTCTTGGAGACATGATTTGTAGTTGGATCCACAACTGTTTACTGACCTCACCTTATTGTTCAATTTGTAATTGCATTTTCATATACCCTTCTCGTGATTATGAGCCTGATGTCGATTTCCGCATTTTTAGCTCATTATATAAGCCTTCATCTTTGCTCCCATTATCGCCTAGCCTTTTACCATTTTGTCACCGCAACTTGACACCCTTTATTTTGAGGAGACATTCCTAGAATTCCTTTATCTTTCTCATGTTCCTTGAATTATGCATAGGTTTGCTCCTCGCACTTGGAACTAGTTTCTCCTACCTCTGTCACTCATCTTCCCGCATTTAGAGCATTCTTTCTGCTCTCCTTTGAGCTCGTTAAAAATAGTAAGGAGGCCATGATTTGAATTTTCCGAACTCATTAAAACTTCACAGGAAAGATATGGATTTATCTTTAAGGCTTGGTCAGACTCCTTAAAATTGACTAGATTTCTGAGTTAACTTGTTTGTTCAGGCTCATTAAGGTAAATTGGACAATCATCCGCATAGGTATAATTTTACCACTTTTTTGGCCTTGTGGATTACTTAGGAAAAAAGAAAACTCTATTATCTTGAGAATCTAGAAGAGTATATTTAGGCATAGGTTTATCTCTTTTCCAGACCTGGAGGACTAAAATTATGGAAAAGGAACCATTTTCAAGCTTAGTTTTCTCTTTTTCATTCTCTATACCTAAACATGAAAAATATTTGGAGCATATTTTATGTCTTTTTCATGCTCGCTAAAAACCTAAAGAAAAAAGAATCAAGTTTACTATTGTAAGCCCCATTTCTCATAATCAAATGGATATTTACGAGTGATATTTACTTCCTTCACACTAATTAAACTTAGGCTACACGTCTCTTATGAAGGTGCGCTAGTCTGGTGATAGTTTACCCCTTTTGTGGTCCTTAACGACTAACTATGAAAAATGAATACCTTAGTTCACCTGGGCTAAGAGAGTTCTCCTCTGTATTGTTTTACACTTTTTCGGACTTAGGAGACTAAATTTATGAAAAATCACCCCCCTAGAGTCTTGTTTGGAGTTTCCAGACTCTCAAAACTATGAAAACATCATCAAGCATTCACTAATTCTGAATCATAAAATCCACGAATCAATGCTTTATTAAGAATTCTTTTGTCTCTTCTTCAAGATTTCCAAAAATGAAGAAGGTCCCAAGTTGGATTTCTTGGACTTATTAAACCTTTACAAGAAAGAGGGAAGGGAAGTTCATTCACATGTACTTTACATCATGGTATCAAGTCTTGTCTCCTTGAACAAAGCACAATTTTGAGTCTATTAACAGTTGGGTCTTAGTTTTTGACCTTATCCTGATTCACAGTTTTTTACTCCTCTAGTTGGACTCTTTTCCAATTATATGGGAAATCTGTCAATGTCTCCTACATTGTAGATTTGTGTCATTGGTCTCTTTATGTCAAAATTTTCCTAATTCACTTTTGTGTCATGCTAATTGTTCAAGGATTAAACCTTTGTCGTCCATTCTATAGTTTCCTTGACCTTTTGTGTCGGCCATTCCATGGTATCAGTTCATTACATCATGCCTTAGACGATTCTTGTCATGAAATTCAGTACCAATTATAGGTCCAATTAGTCTTTGAATTACCTCATGTTGGATGATGAAGGATTCCTTAATTCCTTCCTTCCAACGAATCTCTTCCTATCGACTACAACAAATCTTTCTCTTCAAATGAGATTTAGATTTTTATGACAATACATTGGGGATTGCAGTTATCAGTGGCAATTTCCCTCACTATTGGGTAGTGGGAATACCTTATTGTCTCCTACTCGATGGAAATTTCTTCAAGTGTTTGACTTCAAGTCCTTGTATTCACACTTGTTAGAATGTACCAGGTACCTTGTGGACCATTTTCATTAATGGTGGTTTCCCTATCATTTGTTAACGGTTCTCATCATTGACCGATAATCAAATGGTTTCCTCCATGTTTGACCTCTAATCCTTTATTCACATGGTTAGGATTTGTACTTGTTCGGTGGTTTAGATTGAAGACCTTGGGTCGATAGTAGAATCATCATAGTTTTTCTATCGCCCGAGTTGCGTATGACCTTGTCACACTTCATATGAAATTTTTTTGAGACAAAGATCCACCTTGTACTTTTGTGGCTATGATCGATTGTTGAGCATGGATCCACCTTGTTCATTTGTGGCCATGACTCCTTTAGATTTGATATGACACATTTTTTCCATATTGAGTGACCATGATAGTTACATCACTTGTACACATCTTTGATCCACCTGTATTCTTATGGCGATCATTTGTATATGGACTTGTATGTCCCATAGATCAGTTTTTTCTGACATTTATCTCTCTTTCAGGTACCTTTGTTCGATCCTTTTGACATTGGATTCTCTTCTCTCTCCATACTCAACTGTTTCCTTTATAATGTATTTTAGGTATCATCTTCCCCTCTAACCTCATGCATTAGGGGGAATCTGTTATAGCTCAAAATGACACATCTCTTCCTATGACCACTTTCCCATGATTTTGTTGCATGTTGACACTTCCATGACAACACTTCATGAAAGTCATTGAAAAACCACTTGTATTGGAGGACCCATATCTAGAGTTCTGTAAATCCATTTTACCTCTTCTCTAAACCGTTGGAAAAGTATATGATTTAGCTAAAAAATTCTAGAAGACACAAAAGTCTGAAAATTCATAGAAGTACCATAAAATGATATTTTTGGATGTATACATGAGTTTCCTTAAGGAAATCCATGTGTTGTACATGACTTTCTCTATATGATACCTACGTATACCTTTCTCAAAATTCAGGTAGTTTGGGTGGTTAAGCAACTGAATCCTTCGGTTGTAGTTGATCCTATCCTCGCCCCTAAATATTCAGAACACTATATAAGATAGGGAGAGGTTCCATGAGAAGATACTGAACCTTTGCATCGTTATGCTGGAGGATTTGAGACCGAACCTTTGCATTGTTATGTTGGAGGAATTGGGAGTCTCTTTCCCCCCACCTTTTCCCTAGTGACTATCTCCTTATGTAGCATAGCTTGGAGGCTGAGTTCCTAAGAGAAGAAAAGCAACAGAACCAGATCAAGGTTTCGTGAGGTGACCAACTTGGAGAGAAGGTATATTTGTACTTATTTTCATTATTAATAAAGATGTGATGTCCTTATTCTTCCCAAATCATTGTTCAATGTGTGATTGAATATCTGTTTATGATCATATGTTTATATTAATCAGATTAGGATTTCATATTATTTTGATTATGATTGTTTTACATGTGTTCATATTGGTTTGAGGAAGGTATAATTCATCTTGCAGGTCTCTTAGAGCAAGAGGAGCAAGAAGAGGATTGAAGGGATGCTTGGATCAACCTTTGTTTGGATAAGGTATGAACCATTCCAATCTCTAAAATTGTTAATATATACTTGTAGAACTATTTGCATCTCTCTTTCAACCTTAGGCATAGGAAAATTTCCTCTACAACAGGTCTATCACATGCTACCAGTGCAATATCCTCCGACTCCAGCCCCATCCCTCCAGTTTCCATGGGACAAGTTTTCACTCAACAGAACCTTCCCAACCATCCCACCCCCAATAAAAAACAAGGGTAGGGAAAAAAAAATAAGGGAGAAACTGAGGTAACAACCAACCGCAAGGAGGCAACAAATAACCTAACCCCCCCCAACAACAACGACGCCAATACACCAGTACAAAACCCCCAACAGCCTGACTGAGAGGGAAATAACCCACAGTTACAGAACAACCATATATGTACTTTATGTAACACCTTAGGCCACTATAATCATTTATTCCCTCACATGTCTCATGCCCACCAATATCTCCAAAATTAGGCTCAGCAGGGTCCCAATGTCGTAGTTGAGGCTCCACCCAGCCCAACACCACCAGGTCCTCAACCTATGGTGCTCCAAAATCCATTACCACTACAAGGATTGGTTTCTAGCGTACCCTTGACCCCACCTGGTCCCACAGCTCTTACCACTCCCCCAGCCCCCGCTATGGCTCCTCCTACTAAGACTGGTGTCCATCACCTGATGACACTATCAACCGAAGAAGTCAACCTCTAGACCAAATGGAACTAGTACAACTCTGCCATGGAAACTACTGACCCATCAATGAAAACCACTTCTAATACTTCTAACATTCCCCTCCACTTACCTACACCCCCCACTGATGGGGTGACCAGAGGTCCATGGTTTCCTATACGATGTATCTCCAACAACGCAACTGCACGAGCTGCCTTAAACTATAGTATCGTTGATGGATTTCCAATCACCTACTGCCATGTCCTCTCTCGAAGTTCTCAATACTTTCCCACTATAGCGAAAAGTGCTGCTATCCGCTCTTGGTTCCGTGGATCCCTCCAACTCCATATTGATCACATTTGATTTGGATCAAAGAGAACCAAGAATTCCATCCACCATTGCCTTCCAAATTCCGGTCTCAATTTGGAATTTGTTCATACATAAATGTATCGTTGATGAAGGGGAATCTACCTGCATCATTTCAACCATTTTTTGGTAGAAAATCAGGTCCCCTACCCTCCAACCATGCTCCACCGCACTCCACGCCTATGATGGGAATGCTACTAAGGCCAAGGGAATTCTCGTGAATGTGCCTATTTCATTAGCCAGTAAAATGGTTTTGATCGACATCGAGGTCATTAATGCCCAACATGATTATAAGATCCTCCTTGGATGTAGTTACATGTATGTTATGAGAGCTGTGGCCTCCACCGTTTTTCTCCTCATAATGTTTCCCCATGACGAAAAGATCATGACAGTCAACCAAATGACTTATTATGATTTGCAAGGTCCTCCCATATCGAAACATGTCATCCCTACCATGGACATGACTATATATGGCATGTCTATCCCTTCCTTATCTATTGTATGCTATGGATTGCTCGTCAAAACACCAATGACAACCACCTTCCCGCCTTTACCACCTCTGCCCACACCAATCGACACAACATATTTGTGTACCCTCTCATCCAGTACCATCCCAGCCGCACCACAAAATCATCCGCAACCCCAACCATTGTCACCTGGGAATTATTGGGGTTCATTTCCAATCCATACGGTTCCCTACCTATTCCTACATTCTGGCTTCGTGAGCAAGCCCGTCATGCCTACTCAAAATTTTCCTAACTTTACGTTGGGGATTCCTATGTGGTATCTTGAAGCACATACCCCTCCTCTGATGCCTCAAGTTGTGTTGACTCCCATCCAACCAATTGTAGTATATTCACACCATATTTTTGAACCATCAAACACACCTTTCACCCCCAAACTTGCCCCTCCCATCCCAAAGAAGATTGGGGGAAAATCCTCCAAAGTAGTATCCAAACCTCATCCAACTCCACCTTGCATTTTGTGTGATGTTCATGGCCATGCCACTGGAAAAATTGCAGAGATACCTATCCTATTCACACACATAGATGCTATGGATACCACCGATAGCCTCTCAGTAGTCACCATCTCAACCCCACCAGCGACCAAGAACAAGTCTTTAAGGAATAACCATTCATGCATGATTTGTGGTCTATAAAACCACTATTCACACCACTTCCCAGAATTGGACGAGTATTTCTATGTCCTTCATGATATTTGGAAGCACTCTCATGAGTCTGATATCACTGTCATCAAGGAGATTCACCCTTTGATTTCTTCCTCAAACACCACAACCATATACAAGATTTTCAGCTCCGCCGACCCTATTGTCCCCGTAACCACAAATGATCCCTATGATCTATCCAACCATTCTTTCATCAATGATGAGGAGATCCTCAAAGCCCTGTCAACTCATGAATACCCATGGGATAATATGCACCATCTCCCATTCTTTATCCCCGAGGAACCTTCGTCAACATTAGATCAATATTCAGTTGAATCTAAGGACTTCATGCATGGTAAGGTGGATTGGTTCAAAAACCCCATCCCAACTCTCGATACCTTTAAAGAGGGAAACATGGCCAACATTTCACACACTATTAAGGTCGATATCTCAACTAACCTGGAGGTTGTTGAAGAAATCACACTCGAAGCATCATGCTCCCCTTAGGAAGTCGCTTCTTACAAAGCACTCTTTCAGGAGTTCCATGACATCTTCACTTGGTCTTTTACCGAGATATCGTGGTTGGATCCATCCATCATGGAAAACCTGATACAATACTGCATTCACAACCCCCTGGGGAAAATTTTCATATCGAGTGATGCCCTTTGGACATAAAAACACTGGAGCCACTTTTCAGTGAAGCATGTCATACTACTTCCATGACCTTGTTCACATCATACTAGTCTACCTGGACGACCTCACCGCTCACTCATAGAAGCACTCAAAACACTTAGAAAACTTGCGACAAGTATTCCTATGATGTCACAAGTACAAAATCCGCTTGAACCCTCTCAAGTGTGTATTTTTTGTCCTAGCTAGCAGTCTACTTGGGTTCATCATTTATTGTGAAGGGATTGTGGTCGACCCTCTCAAAATTCAATATATTCTCGATCTACCCTCACCACGGACTTTGTGCCATTTACAGAGTCTCCAAGGCAAGGCTAACTTTCTTCACTGCTTCATACCTGAATATGCAAAAAAATTCCATGGTTTCTTATGCCTTCTTCATACAAACATCCCATTTTTTTGGGATCAGCATGCCCAAGATGATTTTTATGAATTAAATAAATCTCTAGCTTCTTCTCCGTTGTCTACACCTGACTTCACCAAGGAATTCATACTCTATGTGCCGGCTTTTGAAAATTCCATCACTAGAGTGTTGGTCTAGGAGGATGATGCTCGTCAAGAGCATGTGATTTATTATGTTAGTTAGAAGATGATTTGTCCCCCCTTATGATATTTGACTGAAGAAAAAATGTCCCTCTCCATTGTGTTCTCAGTCCAAAAGCAACGCCATTACATTCTTGCAAAACATACTAGAGACGTGTCTGATTCAAAGCCTATATAGTACCTATTGAGCCGCTGAATCCTACAGGGTTGTGCGGCCAAGTGGATTGTCATCCTCCAAGAGTTAGACTTAGAATTAATTTCCCCCAAGAGCACAAAAGCTTTGGTTCTAGCTACAATGATGACAGACCTGCCTCCATTTTTTTGCATCACCACCAATTACGGTCAACCTTCCTAACGAGTTCTTATTTTTCATTTCCATGGAAGATCCATGGTATGGGGGCATTTTCCTATACTTGCACACCCATAAATTCAAGGCACACCTAAGCCATGAAGATAGATGATGCATCCGACACCAAGCTTCTCGCCATCTCCTCATTGGGGATGTTTTGTATCATCGGGGCATCGATACCATACTATGCGGTTGCCTCACCCATGATGAGGGTGAAAAAGTCCTCAATGACTGTCATAGTGGAGCCTACGGTGGCCACCTCTATGGTTTGGTAACTTCTCAAAATATCTTACATGCCAGCTATTTTTGGCCTTCCAATTTTGTTGATTACATCGAGGCGGTCAAACAGTGCCACAATTTTCAAATCTTTTCTCCAAAGGCAAGGACTCACCCCGCACCTTTGCATCCCATAGTCACAGTTGGACCCTTTTGCAAATGGGCGAGACCTATAGTCCTACCTCGGTTGGAGACCATAACTACAGCATCATGGTCATTGATTATTTCACCAAATGGGTCGATTACATGCCTACATTTAACTGTAAGGCTGACACTACATCGTGTTTCTTCTTTAATCACATTATTGTGCATTTCAGTGTCCCCCAAAATATAGTGTCAGACCATGGTAAGATCTTTGAAGATGCAGTTTCGATCGAGATCTCAACCATGTTGAAGTTTGAACACCAATTCTCCTCATATTACTACACTTAGGGTGATGAACAAATTGAATTTGTCAACAAGATCATCAAAACCATGCTCCAGAGGATGGTTGGTATCCCAAAAACAAATTGGCATCACATGCTCTTTTCATCTCTTTGGGCCTACCAGACGTCAATGAAAATTGCCACTAGCTTTACCCTTTTCCACTTATTCCACAGTGTCGATTCGGTACTTCCCATCGAGTGCCTAATTCTACCACTTCGCCTTGCCATACAACTCCTTCCCAATACATCACCCCTAGAAGAACACCTTCTCCTACTTGAACATACCAATCAGGACCATCGCACAACCCTCTAAGCGATTGAAGCAGCTAAAACTCGATCAAAGTCACATTTTGACTCCCATGTCCACCCTACCTTTAGCGAAGGTGATCTGGTCCTTGTTTATGACCAAGATAATGATAAACTAGGAAACGGGAAGTTCAAATCAATGTGGTATGACCCATATTCCATTCACCACTACGTCTCCAAGAGGGCATATATTCTTGCTGACTCGAACGATTGCCTCTTGAATAATCCCTACAATGGGATCTACCTCAATAGGTGTTATGCCTCATGTCTCTAGCATGAATCACCTGTAGTATATTTTTTCTTTCTTTTTGTTTTACACCATTTTTTTACATGAGTCTTACACTTTGTTTCCTTGATTGCTCCAGATGGATCCTACCACACATCGCTGCATTGGATTCGTTGATGGAGCAAGTAAATGGCTCCCCAATCTCGCCTCGGTTGCGTGGGTTATCTATTTCCCATCACATGAGTTGATCCAAATCGATGAAATTTTTGTTGGCATTGCTACCAACAACTAGGATGAGTATGATGGTGTCGTTGGTCTCTTGGATGCTTCCCTCTAGATGGGTATTCCTCACCTTGATTTCTTCTTAGACTCCAAGTTGCTTGTTTCCCAATTAAACAACTACTACCGAGTACACGATCCTTGCCTCTTTAGAGATTTCCTCTGCAGTAAACAATTGGTTAGAAATATTGAATCCATTACATTCACACATGTTCCCAAAAACCTCAATAGTGGAGTAGATCAAATGCCTAATGATGTCCTAGAGTGGCACATTCATCATCGCATATAGAAAATAAAAACCTGCATCATGCTTCATATAATCATGCATCTGTATATAATATATATCATCTAGGAATTTTCATCATAAAAAGACTTAGATAAAAAGACAAAAGTGCATCCACGTGCATGCCAAAATATATATATATCATGTCATAAGTGTTTAGTGAATATACATAGCAATACAAAAATACACAGCAATACAAAAATCCTAGTGCACCACAGCACTAGGGGAAGCTCCACTAGCTGTTAATCAGAATCCTCATCCTATTCCTCTGACTCTGTCTCCTCCTCTATCTCCTCCTCCTCACTAGATCTGTCCTTGTCCTCCATCAGCCCATCCTCTTGGGTCACCATCTGAACACACTCTGTCGCGATTGTGATCCTCCTCATCAATGGGATCCACTCGGGAGGATCACGGTGACAAGAAGAACTTATATCATCATCCAAATGTTGAAAACCATCATCAATAACACCACCTAAAAGATTATCAATATCATGACAGAGCAATTGCAAGGCACTCCAGGGACTAGGAGGATTTGAATCCACCCCCTCCACCCTTCCCCTCCATCGCTCGCAACTCACGGGTGGTCGTGGTCCAATAGTTGCACATACACAGGTATTGCATCATCAGTATATGTCGTAAACATAAGCTGACTACCACTAAGCTGGGTGCACTATATATTCATGTAAACACATAAAACATCATGTATACATGCCATATGGTCCCCAGTCTTGTCCTGGAGGTCGAGGCATCTCTGGATCTCCCCTATAGTCCATGCCTACGTATGGATAATCCTGAGTGAGGACTGGTAGCTTCCTCTAGTGTGTAAACATATCCCTAGTAAATAAATGACCCACTAAGTTGCCTGCCTCATGAACTAGCATCTCACTCCATCTTTGCATCCACGACTCTTGAGGCCCGCCACCCCTCACTGCAAAGTGTGGTCAAAGAGTTGGAATCCTATCGAAGAAGAAAGAATAAAAAAATCAAGGGAAACAAAATTCCCCTCACATAGTCCTAGCATAGTTCAGCGCATGCTGAACCACAATCAGATACATTTGGTCCCACCCATAGTAGGTTCCTTCCATCACGTGTGTCAAAATATAGAGTTTCCCCCTGAAGATCTTGTGGGTCTGAGACAACCCAAAGATACGCAGTACCATCATTGCAACTGCCTGGGTCAAGAGAATCTCAACATCGCATATCAAAATATATGACCCATGCATATTAGCAGAGGCATAGAAGTGCCTCTTGTAGACATCATCCAAATTCTCCCCATGGGAGAGCTTTGGTGGTGTATCGCCAATCACTCCCAGCATCGGGAGCCCAGTGAAAAAGCACATGTCCTACAGTGTAATATCAAGATGTTTCCCCTAGATAATGAAGAACTCTACCCCAATATCCCAAAAACCCACCAATGTATCTAGTAGCACTCGCAAGTTACACATCAGGGGAGCCTGAAAGTACTTGAGCAATCAATTTTGGGATAGTGTATCCCACACACCCATGCTCCTCATGGCCTTCCTCCGAAAGTCTCCAACATCCTGCTCCCTCCACACAAGTCGATTCATCCTACACAAAAGCCAAATCCCTGTCAAACACAACCTCAAAGAAAAAACTGATCCAGAGATGAAGTCACGCTTGTTTATCCAAACTGAGTGACCCAAGTCGTGACTGTTCATTGAACAGGTGTGACCCAGTTGCACATTTTGGCCGAATAGGTGTGACACACGTCACACCTTTCTCTTCAACAGGCATGAATGTGTGACGAATATTTGGCCATTAAGTGTGAACCAAGTCATGCCTTTTACCTCAAAAAGCGTGACCCAACCCTCAAGAACCCTTTCAATTTGGTTGGGGCATATGAATGACCTACAGACCAAAATAAACCAATGAAAAGGACAGTTTTGATGAGTACTCTTACATGCAAGTGACAAATATGAAAAATCACCGATCGAAATGAAAGAAATCAGCAGAAGAGCTCTGGGGTCCTCCACTTCAACTCAACAATGAACAGTAACAATGACACATGTCATGTGGTCGACCCCTGTTTATAGGCCTCATTGGGTATATTTTTCTTCAGTGCACCACAAATTCATCCGGAGTCTGTTTGAGACGGCGTTCATGCCATTGGGTTTGATTTTCTTCCCTCTAACTGTTCACGTGATGCTTATCTCATGTTTTCACAAGGCATTTACGGGCCATTCATGGGAGCCACCTTAGTTTGTGTGCCATCACATGAATCTCCCCTTACATACATTCATGAGCTACTCGCTCCATTCATACTGCCTAATTAACCTTTGTGACCACCATCCATCATCTCGCAAGCAGGCCCCATTAGTGTTCTGAATTTTATGGCCATTAGTCATGTTCATCACATAACTGCTTTCCATATTTCAAACACTTCCCCCTTGATTGATTTCCCATTATGGAGTTTCTATTAAGCTCTTTTCTGACTCTTAAAAGAATGAAAAGATCATCGATCACACTTGCTTCATTTCAATGCCCGTTAAAGTATTTAAAATGGCATCTATGTAATCTCGTTTACCTCTTTTTTCAGATTATGTAGACTATCATAAGAAAAGGACCACCTTGGCACACTCAGGCTAGGAACGTTTCCCTGTGCATCCTTTTATGCTTTCTCGGGAATTGGGATTGAACTTTATGAAAAAGATCATCATGGGTTTTCTTTAAGCTCTTTTCCATCCTTCTCATCAAGAAAACATTGCCAAGAAAACTTGGTTTCTTTTATGCTCATAAAAGTATTTGAATGACCATCCTGTCTATGTAAGTTTAACATTTTTTGGCATGATTGGAATGCAAACAGTAAAGAAGTATTCCTCCCCTTAAGGTTGGGAGAGCTCTCCTACACATACTTTTATCCCTTTTCAGACTCAAGAGACTACATACGTAAAAGACACCACACTGGAGTCTTCTTGTTGTTTTTAGACTCTCTAAAATTGAAAACACCATCGATCATTCACTTTCTCGGGCTCGCTAAAAATTTATGAGATCGTGCCATAACGGTGTCTTTTGACGCCACCCCATATTATAGTTTGGTATCTTCCCCCAATTAGGTCACCTTTGTTCATAGTATGATGTGATGAGTCTTCCTTGGATCCCCTAGGTATTCATATTGTGATTACCTTTGTTAGTATTTCCCATTTGTAGTTACATTCTTGGTATTATAGCTATCATCCTTATCCCATGCGGCAGTTTCATTTGCTTCCAGGTTAGTCATACCATCATACTCCGAACAAAGGAAGTTTTGAGTCCCCCATGCTCCCTTGCCCATGTTTCCCCATTCAGTGTGCCAGTACCTAGATTGCCCCGCATATTGGTTATCCCCCTAATTCTTCTAGTCAAGGAAACATTATTTCCTTGGTCAGTTACAGGTCTCCCTCTGTCAACGACAACACATCTATTCTATAGGATAGACCCAGAGGTCCCTGCACCTGGTTTCATTAGCCTTTTTTATTAGTTCCTTGGACCACTTGAGTGGAGTCCTCAGTGCCTCTTGGGATGGTTGTGTCTCACATTCTCGACTTCAACTACATTATTGCACCATTGAGATTCATATAGGGTATTGGTCCATGCAGTATTTGGTCAAAGACCTCGGTTGTCACCTAAATCTAGCATATTGGTGAGTCTATTAAGGGACTCAAACATGTTCATGTCCCTTGTCATTACTGGGTTGCGGTGGAAACAATGTTCAGAATCCCCCAGAGCAGTGATTATATATAGCTTCATGGTTGATGCGTCATATTGTACCACTGATGTTAGAAAACAGGACCGCATAGCAATAATAGATATACAGTTAAATCATTAACAGGATGCAAAACACATTAAAACATTATAGAGAGACACAGATATAACGTGGTTCACCGAACGATGGACTACTTCCACAAAGAAATTTTCAGTCCTTTTACTACAGTCCAGAAAGATGAAGGGATACATCCTGTAGCAAAAACACTGCACTTCCTCTTCACGCTCTCACGGTCTCTCTTCCAATACAATAGAATATAATACTTAGTCATTTTACAATGCTTTCATTTATAGGGGAAATACAATGGGAAAATTCTAGGTTTAACCCAATACCATGGGTCCGCAAAACTGGTTGCCAACACATATCCCAAACAATTTTCTCAAGGGCTCTGCCCCAAACCCCAAGTCAGGGGGAATGAGTGTATAGTACACCTGGGTTACAAACATGACTGAATAATATCTCTGGATCTGGAATATTAGGCTCCACAACCAATAATCTCCCACTTGGATACTGTTCACAGTAACTCCACCACTACTTCAATTTCTGCACTATGCTCTAGACCTTGGACTTGGAAAATTTCTTATTTTCACCTTCATGCTTGAAGGCCAACTGAAACCAAGCAGGAACTCAGTTTCTCTTTGGTTACTCCCTTTGTCAACATGTCTGCAGGATTCTGGCTAGTGTGTATCTTTTCCAGTTTTAACAGTTCTTCATCTAAAACAGATATTATGAAGTGGTACTTGAGTTGTATATGTTTAGTCCTTGAATGAAAGGATAAGTTCTTTGCAAGATGAATGGCACTCTAGCTATCATTGTACAGCCTACTAATCTGCTGCTTATTACCCAATTCTTCCATGAACCTCTGCAACGAAATCATCTCCTTACTAGCCTCTATAGTAGAAACATACTCTACTTCCATGTTGAAAGTGAAACAACTTGTTGCAGTTTTGAAATCCAACTTACTACTGCTCCACCCAAAGTAAACACATACCCTGTGGTGCTCTTCCTGCTATCTTTATCACCAGCCATATTTGCATCAACATATCCTTGTATAACAGTGTCTGAACCTCCAAAACATAATGCATGAGAAGTGGTACCTCTCAAATACCTGAGAATCCACTATATTGCTTTCCAATGCTCTTTACCTAGATTATTCATATACCTACTCACAACTCCCACTCCATGTGCAATATCTGGTCTTGTGCACAACATGGCATACATCAAGCTTCCAACCGCTGATGAATAGGGAATCTTGGACATGTAATCTATCTCTTCCTGTGTCTTCGGACACATACATTTGCTTAGTTTGAAATGGCTGGCCAAAGGTGTACTGACTGGCTTTTCATTCTGCATTCTAAACCTCTCCAACACCTTTTCTATGTACTCACCTTGAGACAACATCAATTTGCGATTTTTCCTGTCTCTTGTTATTCTCATAACAAGGATTTGCTTTGCAGCACCCAAATCCTTCATCGCAAATGATTTAGCTAGTTTTCTTTTGAGTACATTTATATCCTACATGTTAGACCCTGTAACAAGCATGTCATCCACAAAAAATAACAAGATAATATATCTTCCGTTATCTATCCTCTTGAAATAAACACAGTGGTTAGAATGACATCTATCATAACCTTGTTCTGTCATAAACTTATCAAATTTTAAATACCACTGCCTTGGATCTTGATTCAGGCCATACAAGCTTTTATTCAACATGCAAACCAAATTCTCCTTCCCTTTGACCTCATACCCTTGTGGCTACTGCATATAAATATCTTCCTCTAAATCCCCATGGAGAAAGGTTGTTTTTACATCTAATTGTTCAAGATGCAAATCTTCTACCACCACTAGACTTAAAATAGTTCTAATTGAATTCATTTTAAAAACAGGAGAAAATATTTCATCAAAGTCTATACCTTTCTTTTTTGTAGACCCCTTTACAACAAGTCTAGCCTTGTACCGCTTCTTTCCTCCATCTTCTTCCTTAAAAATATAAACCCATTTATTCTACAATGCCTTTTTTCCTATAGAAAACTTAACCAGATCCCATGTCTGGTTTCTTACCAATGATTCCATCTCCTCATCCATGCCTTGCTCCCACTTCTTTCTAGTTTCTACCTGCATTTCTTCTTCAAAAAATTCTGGTTCACCAGAATCAATCATCAATAAGTAATACAGTGAAGGAGATAATTGTTCAAGGGGTCTACTTAACCTGGTATAATTTCTTACATTTGCTAGAGTTTCAGGTACCTCCTACTGCTCTTGATTTTTCAGTGCCTTTGGAACTTCATTTTCTTTGATTTCATCAAGCATTGTGTACTCTGTGTTTTCCTTTTCTTCTTTCTTTCCCTGCAACTGATCTTTGTACATGACCTTTTCATTGAATACTACATCTCTACTCCTAATGATTTTGCAATTTTTAAGATCCCATAAGCGATAACCAAAATCAGCAACCTCGTATCCAATAAAGGTACATTTCTTGGATTTAGCCTCAAGATTTGTTCTATCATCTTTATCAATATAGACAAATGCTTCACAACCAAAAGTTCTCAGAAATAAGTATTTTACCTATTTACCTGTCCATGCCTCCTCTGGAATGCCACTATCCAAAGCACTTGAAGGCCCTCTGTTTATTAAATAAATAGTAGTGTTTATAGCATCAGCCCAAAACTATAAGGGCAACCTTGCATGCAATACCATACACCTTGCATGCTCCATGATCGTTCTGTTCATCCTTTATGACACACCATTTTCTTGTGGTTTTCTAGGGACTGCCTTCTCTCTACGAATCCCATTGTGTGAACAGTAACTGTCAAACTCCTTGTTGTAGTACTCGCCTCCATTATCAGATCTGAGACATTTCAACCTTTTTCTTGTCTCATTCTCAGCCAAATATTTCCACTTCTTAAAAGTATCAAAGACATCAGAATTTTGTCTAATGCAATAAATCCAAGTTTTTCTAGTTGCATCATCAATAAAAGTAACATAATAACGAGAGCCAATAAGAGATTGTACCTGAGCTAGTCCCCATACATCTGTATGGACAAGCTCTAATTTTTTACTCTTATTTTGTTTCCCAATGCTAAGAAATCTAACTCTCTTATGTTTTCCATAAACACAGTTATCATAGAATTCCAAACTTACCTGCTTCAAATCTGGAAGCAGTTTCCTTGAGTGGAGAATCTGCATCCCCTTCTCACTCATGTGGCGAAGCCTATGATGCCACAGCGCTGCACCTGTTTCTGTGGATGCTACAGAGATAGAATAATGAGTATTATGAGGACATAAATATAACGTACCTACCCTATCTCCTTTTGCTATTACCAGTGATCTTTTAGTGATGTTCCACCACGTTTCTCCAAACGTAGACAAATAGCCGCTATCTCCCAACTACCATGTTGAGATCAGATTTCTTTTCATAGCAGGAATATTCCTTACATCCTTTAGTAGCCAATAATTTCCATTATTTAACTTAATCCGTACCTTACCCTTTTGTTAAGGAGAGAAATTTCTATGGCTTGGGGTACCACAACAGACAACTTTGACTCCAGAAATCAATCTTTCCCAATATGCAATAGAAATAAAATGTCTAACACTAAAGGATCAGACCTCGTACCTTATTCCGGACGGTTGAAGTAGATCCCCGTTGAGCTTTCCAATATTCAGCTTGAATTGATATAATACTACCTCAACAACAAGTAAACAATACAAGCATACTATATATCATGGTGTTAGATCTATTCTAGCATATATAATCAATAATGTAAAAGCATTTGACATATTCCAATGGATACAACATTCAATTAAATACACATCATTGGACAGGAAAAGATAGTTCTTATTAATATAAATCAGAGATTACAAGATAGATACAACCTCTGACGACACATCTGCGAACTGGAGAAACTAAATCCCCCACTTGGGCCTCCACCACCTCAATCCTCCATCTCACGATAGCAAGCTCACTAGCAAAAGGCAAGCTTGGGAAGAACACAAAAGTGCTCCAAAGGGACAAAGGGATGCAGACTCAAGTATAAATTCCAGCAACAATGGACTATAGTTTCTTTGCTTTCAATCTCTCTATATGCCTTCAATGTACCAAGGGGTTCCTTATATAGCTTCACAAGGGATAATGAAGGGTCGAATCCGAGTGATCTCAAGGCATATGGAAGGCCAGGAGTCGAACGAGTCGGATCCATGTCAAGGAAAACTCCAAAAGGATTTGGATTATGCACACATCCCGATGTACGCGGTTATAGGGGTCAAACCTGCGTATGTATGCGGTTATCGGGTAAAAATCCACGTATATCATTTTTCATATAGTTTTAGGGATGATCAAGGAAACATAAAAGGATAAAATATGGTCCATGGGGTCTAAAGAGTCTGCAGCGGGATAGGGGAAGGCCATACAAAGTGTGATTCACCTAGAGTGGTGAAATCCGCTATAACACCTTTCCAACAATTTTACATGGTTCATCATCCCCTAATAAAACATGTCCAAAATGACCTTGAACATAATCATGAAAGAATTTCCTATGGGGTGTAGCATGACATGAATCCCCTGAATCTACTACCTAGTAACCGCTATTTTTATCTAATGCAAGAATCAAAGCATATTGTAACACATCACCTGCTACATTCGCTTCCTGAGTAGTCTCTTTCTGCCTCTCACCTTTATTCTTTGTTGCTCGGCAGTATTTTTTTAGATGTCCTTTCTTACCACAGTTCCAACACTCTATTTTTCCAAATATGGACTTGGATATTCCCTTTTTAGACTTGCTACAATTTCCTAGTCTCCTTCCTCTCTCGTTTTGTCTGCCTCTGCTCTCCATGGTGAATGCATTACCTGATGTCTCACCTGTGCTTTTTTCTTTGCATTTCCTCACTAAGAATAACACCAACAACATCATCAAACTTAATAGTGTTTGAACTAGGAACAGAGTTACTTACAGCCATGACAAAGCTATTCCAACTTTCTAGAAATGAGCATAAGATTAGAAGAGCCCTAACCTCATCATAAAATTTCACTTTTACAGAACTTAACTGGCTGGTAACTATATTAAACTCATTTAAATGGTCCGCAATAGATCCACCTTCCGACATCTTCATATTAAATAAACACTTCATTAAAAATACCTTGTTAGAAGCCGAGGGTTTTTCGTAGAGCTTACTCAATGCGCTTATCAAACCCTATCTTGTTTTTTCCTTCAAAATATTGAAGGCTGCCAATGAAGCCAGGTAGATCCATATTGTTCCCAGTGCCTTTCTATCAAGAACCTCCCATTCTTCATCCTTCATAGCCTCCAGCTGTTTTGCTTTTCTGCCCAATGGCAGGTATAGATCCTTCTGGTGCAGATAGTCCTCCATTTGCATCTTCCATAAATGATAGTTTTGGACGTTAAATTTCTCAACCCTAAACTTTCCTTCTTCTGCCATTGCTCCCACTCGTACCAGGAACCCTTCTTTCCTATGAGTTTACCAACCAAATAGACTTTTTGGCTCTGATACCAATTGTTAGAAAACAGGACCGCAGAGCAATAACAGATATACAGTTAAATCATTAACAAGATGCAAAACACATTAAAACATTACAGAGAGATACAGATATAATGTGGTTCACCCAAATGATGGGATACATCCATAAAGAAATTGCCAGTCCTTTTATTACAGTCCATAAATATGAAGGGATATAGCCTATAGCAAAACCATTGCACTTCCTGTTCACACTCTCACAGTCTCTCTTCCAATACAATACAATACCATACTCAGTCGTTTTACAATGCTTTCTTTTATAGGGGAAATACAATGGGAAAATTATAGGGTTAAACCAATACCATGGGTCCACAAAACTGTTGGCCAACACATATCCCAAAAAAATTTCTCAAGTGCTCCTCCCCCAAACCCCTGTTTCTCGGGGGCGCTACCCTCGAACCCCAAAGGAGGGGGAATAAGTGTATAGTACACTTGTTTTACAAACACAACTGAATAATATCTCTGGATTTGGAATATTAGGCTCCACAACAAATGACTAATACTGTGACCCTCTGTCAGTGAGTCCCTATAGTTATGTAAACTTCCAAATCTAGTAGAGCATCAATTGTGGAAATATTGCATTCCATGAGAATTCCATCGTTCCTATGTATATGTTCTTCAAATCAGCATTGTATTCATTCTCTCATTGAGGAAACCATTATGTAACATCAGTTGTATATGTATTGATTGACTCCCATATTTTTTAGCCTTGATCCAATTATTTATTCTTTTGACATTGTCATGAGCATGGGTATGCCCGCCTCGTCCATATACATGTCACATATTATTTGTATCTCACCCATTGTTGGGAACCAATATTAATACAAAAACCAAAAGCCACCATGTCTTGAACGAGGAAGCGTTTCTTCTTCACATGTCTCTCCACTATCTCAATGATCCTATGATGTCTGTTGGCCATACAATGAGCTCCTTCCCTCACACATCAGGGGGCAATCTGTTAACACAAAAAAATTGCTCAACTAGCTCTACATGGCTGAAACCACATACATATATCTTTTTGCTACCATTTTTTCCCTCATTTTTTACCTCTACAACTATGGTTTAACTTTATTCTCTCTCAAAAAGCTCAAAAGTATAAAAAAGGGCCTAAAAACCCCACAATAGGGATAAAAAGATCACAAAAGAGCTATAAATCTCACAAAGGGGCTAAAAACCCCCAAAAGAGCTAAAAAAATAAAAAATGGATTAAAACCCTAAATAGGGATTAAAAACCTAAATAGGGTCCAAAACCCTAAAAGAGAGAAAAGGACAAGAAAAACTATAAAATAGGGTGGAGATCTCCATCACAAGATTAATTTATTCCTTTTTCCATTATTCTATTTTTGTGAGTAGGTTGAGAATCCATCATTCTCAACTTACTCACATCATTTTTCCAACCATTATGTTGCCCCACCATCTCCCATCATGTACATTGAGGTACCCTCGGTACTAACAAGCCTGTGGAGAGGCTGTTATAGTGGATTTCACCACACTAGGTGAATCACACATTGTATGGCCTTCCCCTGTCCCGCTGCAGACTCATTAGCCCCTATGGACCACTTTTTGTCTTTTGATGTATCATTGACCATCCCTAAAAACATTATAAAAGTGATATACGCGGCCTTTTCCCAGATAACCGCATACATACGCAGATATTCCCCTTATACTCACGTACATTGGGATGTGTACATAATCCAAAATCCTTTGGAGCGTTCCTTGACTTGGATCTGATTCATATGACTCCTGGCCTTCCATATGCCTTGAGATCACATGGATTCGAACTTTTAGTATACCTTTGAAAAGCTATATAAGGAACCCCTTGGTACATTAAAGTGGCGGGCATACATAAGAGAGAATTGAGAGTACCGAAACTATAGTCCATTGTTGCCAGAACTTATGCTTGAGTCTGCATCCCTTTGTCCCTTGGAGCACTGTTGTGTTCTTCCCAAGCTTTCCCTTTGCTAGTAAGCTTGCTATCGGAGTGATGGAGGATTGAGGTGGTGGAGGCCCAAGTGGGGGATTCAGTTTCTCCGGTTTGCAGATGTGCCGTCAGAGGTTGTCACTTGTAATCTCTGATTCATATTAATAGAAATATCTTTTCCTGTCCAGTAAGGTGTATTTGAATGAATATTGTTTCCATTGGAATATGTCAAATGCTCATACATTATTGATTTATATATGCTAGAATAGATCTAACACCATGAAATATAGTATGCTTGTATTGTTTACTTGTTGTTGGGGACGTGCTATAACAATTCAAGCTGAAGATTGGAAAGCTCAACGGGGATCTACTTCAACCGTCCGGAATAAGGTACGAGGTTCGATCCTTTAGTGTTAGATGTTTTTATTTTTATTGCATATTGGGAAAGATTGATTTCTAGAGTCTAGCTATCTGTTGTGGTACCCCAAGCCATAGGACTTTCTCTCAGTAACAGAATTGGCGACTCCGCTGGGGATGTTCCTTGTTTTTATTTGGGCGTTGGGGGCACAATGGGCTTGATATTATTGATTTTCTCTTTGTTTCTCTCTGTTTCTGTGTCGCATGTTATAGTATGTTTGTCCATTGACACTCCCCTTTATTGGTTTGGCCTTGACCTGCTTTTTACCACTGCCTTCTCTGTATACGCGGGTTTTTGGCCAACAGTCACGTGTATACGCAGGTTTTTGGCCAAAAGGCGCGTACATACGCAGCTGTTCTTTATACAGTCACGTACATCCTCCCTTTTGGTGAGTCTGATGTTGTGGGAAGTTGCTGGGTGGGTTGTGAGTGTGGTTGGGTCTTCCTTGGGTTTGAAGTTGTCTGTTGGATGCTTATTTTGTGGCCAAAGACCATTCGTGCCTTTCTCAGGTATAACGTCTACACTGGCATATAGGTTAGGTTCACCACCATTTGCATTTTGCATTACCTTATGACCATGTCACTATATCCTTAGGTACGAACCCACTCTATTATGTCACGGAACCTTCTTGCTGCTATAGAAGTGGCATGATATGAGTGGTAGAGCCTCACCTTACATGGGTACCCTAGTTAGTGCCTTATTTGCATTTTGGTGCCCATGCCGATGTTTCTCCCTTTAGGGTGTGGGAGTCCATTGTATAGTATTGCCATGACATTTAGCAAGAGCCTCATACTCCTCTTGATCTTATGCTAGCCCCTTTCCCTCCGGACTCCCCTTGTATCAAGTTGTGGATGCATTATCATGAGCTTTTCCTGTCTTATTGAGCTTTATTCCGGCTCCCCTGACATTGCGTTTCAGCTATATAGCCCGATCTTGTCTCATGTCTAGCCATGCAGAGCCTTTATTTATATCCTTTGCAGCTTGATTCCCTTTTACCGGGAGGGGATTTTCCCCCGAGTGTCGATATCCTACACATGTATCCTTGCATTGAACATAGGTATGTTCCACTGCTTAGAACTAGTTTGTTTGCCCTAAATGACACTCGTCTCCTCCTAGTTTGTAACTATAAAGATAGTTTATTCATTTTTCAAGCTTTTCAAATAACTGAAAAAGACCAAAAAAATCAAAAAACCAAAAAGCCGGACAAGAAAAGATATTATCTTTGGCAGCTGTCGAGTCGTGTCGCCTTCGAACAGAGCACTGTATATCACATCCATTGGTTGGGTTATAGTTTGACTTAGGAGCTATACTCATTATCTGAGTTTTATCTCCACCGACTGGTTAAGCTTCCAGTCCCTATGGAGCCTCTATTGATACCTCCTGCGTCATAGAGATGTCCCAGTTTGTATATCGAGTCTATGCTTCCTTCATTCAGTCACCATACACCGTTATGCTCTTGTTTGAAGGAAGTTGAAACCTGAGTCGACCATTCCTCAGTTATCTTGACTTTGCATGTCAGCCATTCTCGGTACAGTTACTGGTTCGTGCACCTTATGATTGAGTTCTTCCATATTATACAGCTTTGCTGAGTACCTCGTGTTGGATGATGGGGGATGCCCTAATGCCCTCCTTCCAGCGGATTTCATCCCATCGACTTTAGATCGTTTATTCTGGGATTGCAATGTAGAGTCATTTTGAGTTCCTTGAGACTTGCAGTCATCAGTGGCAGGTTCTCTCGCCATCGACAGTTTTGGGAATACATCAATGTCCCCTGATCAATGGACTCTCTCAAGTGTTCAACCTCAACACATTTATTCACACTTGTTAGTTTGCACTCTAGTACCTTGATTCCCATTTTCATTATTGGTGGGTGATCTCGCATCTGTTAACGGTATACATCAATGACCGGTAATCAGACGATGGACTACTATGTTCGACCTCAACACCTCTATTCTCATAGTAGGACATGTACTCGTAGCAGTGTGTGTAGAAGACCTTCCAGATTGGTGGCATCCACTATATGCTACCTCCTTGATCGTGCCAATGTTCATGAGATTTCAGCTCTCGTGACTTGTTCCAGTATATGTCAGACATTTCCAGCCACTGTGGAGATCTTGATCTATTGTATATATTCAGCCTATGTGGAGATCATGGTCCTTTGTTTATCTTCATCATGGAGATTCTGATCTATGTATATTGTACGTTGCGATGACCACATATGTGTTATCATGTTTCATGCCTATTCATGGCCATTGTACCCTTATATATCCGGGACTGCTATATGTATTTGCAGTTATATGCAGAGTTGTATTATGGTATTCTGCTGATTGGGTGGCTGGTCTTCCATTTGGGTACCTTCATCACTTGACTTCTGGGATGGACTTTAATGTATTTCGGCCATCGCATAACCTCTCTGATCTCATACATTAGGGGGCATCTATTATAGCGGATTTCACCACACTAGGTGAATCACACATTGTATGGCCTTCCCCTGTCCCGCTGCATACTCATTAGCCCCTATGGACCACTTTTTGTCTTTTGATCTATCATTGACCATCCCTAAAAACATTATAAAAGTGATATACGCGGCCTTTTCCCAGATAACCGCATACATACGCAGATATTCCCCTTATAATCACGTACATTGGGATGTGTACATAATCCAAAATCCTTTGGAGCGTTCCTTGACTTGGATCTGATTCATATGACTCCTGGCCTTCCATATGCCTTGAGATCGCATGGATTCGACCTTTTAGTATACCTTTGAAAAGCTATATAAGGAACCCCTTGGTACATTAAAGTGGCGGGCATACATAAGAGAGAATTGAGAGTACCGAAACTATAGTCCATTGTT
>LPNX010085762.1:130551-167097 GCA_001517045.1 Pseudotsuga menziesii
CCATATTGGGAAAGATTGATTTCTGGAGTCTAGTTATCTGTTGTGGTACCCCAAGCCATAGGAATTTCTCTCCGTAACAGAGGAAACACCATTCCAAGTTAGGGCTTGGTGGCCCATTTCCAAGAAAATCATAAGGTATAATTGTACCATTTCTGTTTATTTAGTTTAGTCATTTTTTCCTATTGTTTATTGTGTTACGAATATTTTATTTGCAGCTAGCTCTTTTCCATTGAACTCTACCCTGCTATCTCACAGATGAAAGGGAGGTGCTTTTTCATGTAGCTAGGGTGAAAACCTAGCTACAGCATGAACCCCATTTAGAACCGGATGCTAGAGACATTTATCTCAGCGAATTAATCCCAGGTGGAATTTATGATTACGTGAAGAATGTAAGTACATGGTTAATGACTGAATCTTGTTCGAATTATTTAAATTTATAACTACACACTCCTTTATAGATTACTAATATTTATAAATTTTAAACTTGCAGATGTTATTTGGATCTGAAGAGGGGCAAGAAATTGATGTCAGTGGTCCCTCCCATGGGAGAGATATGTTCCAGGAAGGGGTAAGTATATTACAACATGTTAGTTTTTCAGTAAATATTATTCCATCCATTCAAGTCCATGTCTAACTATGGTAACACTTTATGACTGCAAACATCATTGCAAATCCCTGCACCACCTCTTTGTTTTGGATCTCCCCATATTCATAATATAGATAAGAGGGTTGTCTACACCATATGACCCTCTTCCTTAAAACGACCGTGTGTCCATCATGATCAACCTAATCATTCCAGGGTAATGTACAAAATTCCAATGGAAGTTGTTGGTTAGCTTTGAATTCACTTCACAACTAGTTTTTCTTAATGTTATTTTCACATGTTTACAACATCAAAATGTAGAGTCATCCATGCCAGACCTTAATGGGGTTGTTGATGTTGGATTCAATTTTTCATCTACAATAGGGATAAGTCGCACAGAGGTACATCTAGTTGAATATTTTTAATTGTACAGATCATTTGTATTGTCTATGTACATGCACGATGTCTAACTATTTTATCATTTGGTGAATGTAGACACACCCTGGTCCATTAGTGCACATGATCTAGGTTGGTGTTCAACCTACGACTCCTCTTGCTACTGAAGAAACACAGTCTCATTCCCAGGAAAAAAATATTTAGTGAGATGTTCATTTTTTACATAATTGACTAGTACTTTCTCATTCATGTAGATGTTGATAATTGTTGAGATAATTGACATATTTTTTTTATTCCTAGAGAAGCATTGCAGAGAGACTCTTAGCAAGGAGGAGGACACCAGAGGAATCTATACCCCAAATGGATGCAGTGAGTGTTTGTTTTATGTACAATTGAGTCGTATTTTAAATTTTCAAACTTTGTTATTGCTGGACAGTACTAGTTCAGTAACCTGATCAAGAAATACTGTCATTGATTTATAGTCGCCAGAGATGCATAGTGGTCATGGAAAGAGGCAACAAACATCAGGGTCAGGAAAAAACAAGATGAATTTAGATTTTTGATGTGTTAGTCCAGGACAAATATGTATTATTTTGTATAAGAGGAAGTCATAGTATAGGGGCACGGTCTAGGACAGATGTACTTGTGTTTGCATGTACATCATGATATAAAAAATAAGGCTCTTCCTTCTTACAAAAAGTTATCATTGACAGGCCATAGAAGAGCCTTCTATTTTTGTATTATAACTTTCATGACATAAAAATTATTTCATATCAAGGATCTTGAGATATTCATGGTCCAGTCTTTTAAGTGTGATTATACACGTGTGGCCAAGAATGTTTCTATGTGTAATGTTCCCAATTTTTTTATAGATTTTACGATTTCATGGAGATATCAGTTATAAATTTGAGAAAAGTGCACAATTACAATAACACTTAATGACAAAAATGTACATTTAAATTGTTTTTTACCACGATCCAATTGCATATACAATGTTAAATTGTATTCACAAAGATGGAACATACCTAAAATACATAAGCATGCAGCATAGCTAAGCAATTAATCCAACTAGGTGGAATATAAAATCACCTTACCCACATAAAAACCTAACAAAATTTTAAAGGATGCACGAAGTTAACACACCTAAGTGATGCACCTATTTGGTCTACATAAATGAAGTTGGTGTTTGGCATGATGTCTTTCATCTAACGAATATATGGGATACACATAAAACCTAAAAGTATCCGAGTATAAGTTTCATTCAAAATAATGGTTATGATTATATCTTGCACATTATGTTTATCCTGCACATTATTTTATCATTTTGTTAATGTACATGGAATTTGATGAATCACATTGAGGAACAACTTTGGAACATATGAAAATTATGTGTGATTTTACTATAGTTTAAATTAATTGGAGAAGTACTATGCTGAATCTTGTTTTATAAGTTTATGTTTATGGATTATTATTCGAAGCATTTGTAGTGTGGAGATATATATTTTGTAATAATGGTGTAATAGGTTCGCCACTTGTTTCTAAACATAAACATGTTCCATTACATGGTTACTGACGTAATGGCATTGTCTCCTCCTGCATTCCATTGTACAAATTCCCACATCTCTTAGATGACCAGGATAAATTAATATGGAAGCGACCTTCTTTTGAATTTCCAGTCTCACGAATGATATGAGATCCTAAGATCGATTCCCCTCCACATATATATTGACAAATCCTTTCACCTTGATTAAAACACAAACAAAGAATATTTCTTGCTTGACAATGATGGGAAATAAGTTAAGTTAAACACCTCACAATAGGTAACATAATTCTCAACATCTACACATGGAATAATAGTTTACAACAAGTATTGTTTCAAGAGGGGAATATCTACACTCACCTTCAAACATATATCAATTAATACTTTTTTCCAATTATGCGTCGAAACCTATTGTGGGTATCTTTTCTTCTCTATGATGTTGATCAAACACAAACCATCAGCATATATGTTTAACCCCACCTACTACAGGCTTTTAGGGACACCTATTGAATCCCTACCCAGGGCATAGAATGGAAATTGTACATTAAAATAGGGTTTTGGCGGGTCATCCAAGTGTGTTTAGGAAGGTTCCATGTGGGCACTCTAGCCACACATTCATGGTTGTGGAATTTGCAAAGATGACCCCTATTTGCAAAAATTTCACATTCCCTTACTGAACAAAACCCTATTTTCCAAAATTGACCTAAAACATGATTCCTTGTCCATGGACCCAAAGTAGAGGGCCAAACCTAGAACTATCTCAATGTCTTGAATACAATGGAGTCGACGGTTCATATATTCGAGCGATGATCAACATTCTATGGCACATTGAAGCCCAACTCCTACAATTTTTTAGGGACACCTAATGAATCCCTACCCAGGGCATAGAATGGAAACTGTGCATCAAAAATGGGTTTTGGTGGGTCATGCAAGCATGTTTAGGGAGGTTCCATGTGGGAAATCAGACCACACATTCACAGTTGAGGAACTTTCAAAGCTGATCCCTATGTGCAAAAATTTCACATTCCCTTACTGAAAAAAACCCTAGTTTCCAAAATTGACTTAAAACATGATCCTGTGTCCATGGAATTAGAGTAGAGAGCCAACCCTAGAACTATCCTGATGTCCTAATCCAACTGAGTAAGCGGTTTGTCGATCTATGCCACTGTCATCCTTCTATGGCACATTCAAGCCTGCCTCTTACATGCTTTCAAGGACACCTGTTGACTCCCTACCTGTGGCATAGAATGGAAACCGTGCATCAAAATGGGATTTTGGTGGGTCATGCAAGTGTGCTTAGGGAGGTTACATGTGGGAATGCTAGGAACACGTTCACGGTCAAGCAATTTTCTAAGATGACCCCTATGTGCAAAAATTTCACATTCGCTTACTAAGAAAAACCCTAATTTCTAAAATTGACCTAAAATAGGATCCCTTGTCCATGGAACTAGAGTAGAGGGCCACCTCTAGCACTATCTCAATGTTTTGAATCCAACATAGTCAATGATTCATTGATTCGATCCAATATCATCATTCTATGGCACGTTGAAGCCCACCTCATACAGGATTTCACGGACACCTGTTGAATCCCTACCTGGGGCATAGAATAGAAACTGTGCATCAAAACATGGTTCTGATGGGTCATACAAGTGTTTTTAGGGAGTTTCCATGTGGGAACTCTAGCCACATGCTCACGGTCAAGGAATTTACAAATTTGACCCCTATGTGCAAAAATTTCACATTCCCTTACCAAGCAAAACTCTAGTTTGCAAAATTGACCTAAAAAATGATCCCTTGTCCATGGTCCTAGAGTAGAGCCCCCCCCCCCCCCTAGTACTATCTCGATGTAATGAATTGAACGGAGTCGACGGCTCATTATTTTGATCCACAACCATCATTCTATGGCATGTTGAATCTCACCTCCTACAGGATTTCAGGGACACCTCTTGAATCCCTACTCGGGGCATAGAGTGGAAATCATTCATCAAAATAGGGTTTTGGTGGGTCATGAAAGTGTGTTTAGGTATTTTCCATGTGGGAACGCTATCCACATGTTGACAGTAAAGGAATTTTCAAAGTTCACACCTATGTGCAAAAATTTCACATTCCTTTATAGAGAAAAACCCTAGTTTCCAAAATTGACCTAAAAATTATCCCTTGTCCATGGACCCATATTAGAGAGGAAACCCCAAAACTATCTCGATGTATTGAATCCAATGGAGTTAGTGTTTCATCTATCTAAGCCACGACCATCATTCTATGGCACATTTAATCCCACCTCCTATAGGCTTCCACGGACACCTATTGAATCCCTACCTGGGGCATAGAATGGAAACCGTGCATCAAAATAGGGTTCTGATGGTTCATGAAAATGTGTTTAGGGAGGTTCAATGTGGGAATGCTAGAAACATGTTCACATTCACGGAATTTGCAAAGTTGAACCCTATGTGCAAAAATTTCACATTCCCTTACTGAGCAAAACCCTAGTTTCCAAAATTGACCTAATAAAAGAAACCATGTCCATGGAACTAGAGTAGAGGGCCACCCCTAACACTATCCTGATGTCTTGAATCCAACAGAGTCAATGGTTCATTGATCCGAGCCACAACCGTCATTCTATGGAACATTGAATCCCACCTCCTACAGGATTTCAGGGACACCTGTTGAATCCCTACCTGGGGCATAGAATTCCTACCTCTAGGCTCCAAACCCAGGTTTCTATGGTTTAAAATTTAGATTATGGTTTACGGTGAAAACTAGAGTTACTAGGATTGGTTATAGGGTTTGTAATCTAGGATTGGCCATGGTTATTAGGATAGGATTACCACTCCTTAACTACATAGCTCCTGTGGAGAAACAAATTATCAGATTCAAGGAGATGTCCTTATAGGACCAACTTTGAGATTCAAGGAAGATGCAATAGACATATCCCATATAGAGTGTTAGATAATGTTCTTGGGATATATGGCATGATTCATGTAAGTATGAATATAATACAACAAATCCATGATGAATCTTGTGCAATTTATTAAGTTGTAGAATCCTATTTAATTTATCAATCTATCAAGTGGTCAATCTATCAAGATGTAAATAATCAATGAGACCATGAAACCAAAACACCTGATTACCTACCTGTGGTCATTTGACTAGACCATCAGGGTAACCTCTAATAGCAATGATATCCTTTAGCCTCTCATGCTCGAAGTAAGGAAACAAGTATCATGACTTTGATGAGTTCTCTCTTGGCATTGTTTGCAGCTGGAGGTTTGTTCCAATAACTAAGTTTCTATAATGGTATACAATTTGACTTGGTCTATAATCTTCAAATACATAACCTTTTTTCTTTCGTGCGTGGGAAACCTATGTCAAATATTCTCCTTTGATAACCATCGACCCAATTGGAAAATCATTGCCCTCGAATTTGCTTAATGAGACAATGAGGGTCTCCTTCCCATCCAAGCAACGTGCCATCTAGTAGTCAGTATGCCATTCATTTCCTATTGGTGAAACCACTGCGTATATGTGCCATGCATAAAATAAAGTGCAGACCTAGGAGTCAGCTAACTAAACACAACTAGTCATCAAACATTTCAAAGTTATCAACATAATAGTCGAACCTGGTTATACGATATCTGAAATGTGGTCATAGTCATGTGAAATACTCGATCTGCCCTCCTCCAACTGGGATAATTCTACATTTATTTGTTAACCAATGGGGAGTGATACACGATCCCAACTGTCAGCCCAACTATGGATTCACAGTTGTCCCATTTACCACCGTTATATGGATAGTTTCCTTTTCCACATTTCAACTATAGCATTGTCTGATGTTCTAACTAAATGGAATGCACGAGTTCCTTGAATGGTATTGCACTCATATAGGTGTGATCGATCTACATCAACCACCTCCCAAAAATATGTATATGTACATGTGCTTTTTTAGATGACTGGCCTTTTTTCCTTCTCGCTCCCTGCCCTGTCACTGAAGAACACCATGAAACAATGGTCTTTGCATATCAGATGAGAAAAATAGTTGCGAATTTCATCTCTTGCATACATAATGTAGTCTTCATGCATGCACCTACTCCATCATGTTCCCCTTTTTCTGTGTTTGGTCTCAAAATAGTTCCAAATATGTGGCACCTTGTGCCTCTTATGGAGAATACACAACCATTGGAAGACACAAGAATTTTTGAATTTCCTTGTACAACCATCAAACCAAATCCAATGTTGTTTCATATATATATTTTTTTCCTCTAGTTGATTGTAGAACAATTGAAAGTCGTGTTGTACAAAATCCAAGTCATGACACCTGTCATTACTTATGTAAAAGTGATACTCCTTCAATATAACCCTTTTCTCTTTAGTACTATCTTCCCCATGTCTATAGGTGATATGGACCATTATGTTGACATGTTATGAGTGATAATATTGACTCTAAATATCGTTCTATGGTTGAAGAGTGTAGTTTTCCGCAAAATCGACAATTAATGATATAGTTCGAATATAAAATGTATCCCTACACATTCTAAACTGCTCATCTTTCCAACGAGCCACATGTACATGATTTACATACTGTTGTGTATTTTCAAACAATTCCTCCATGAAATTGAAAACCAGTAACTGGTAGATCAACATTAAAGATGCACAGATCAATAGGTTGTTACATATATGAAGTACCAATACATGAAGAAAACAATACTATTCAGGAACTTGTTACTAACCTGAGAGGTGCCCAATTGTATTTGTTTTCTTTCATTCCCTCCACCGATATTATACGTGACGTATTTGAATAACTGCAAGTTCACTTCATGTCTCCCAAGTTCATTCTCATCAATCACATGTATGCATTTTTCCAAAAATGCCATTCCACCACACCTTGGGTATGTCCCATCTACGCAAGGCCTTTGATAAAATGTGCAACCTTCTGTCCTTCTACACAAAATGTGATTAATAAAGTCTCTAGATGATGTCGGTGGCAATGTAGTTGAGCATTCCTGCACAAGAGTGTTATGCAATACACGCAATATATGTATATATGTGTCATAATAATAACCGTACTCAATGTGATATCGACAACAACATGTGTTAGGAGTTGTGTTTATTTTAACATACCATGGTTTTCATTTCTTGAAGGATCTTTGTCCCAAGTTAAGTTCATTATGTTCATGCCTAAATCTCTCATATAATTATGTTTGTTTCATGTCAAGAAAATGTTTAATGTGGGGCTCACAATCCCTTGACCCCCTTCTCAATTTCAATACATCTTTTTGGTTGGAATAAGGTATACTATTTTCACGCCAAAACTCCTACACCAGTCCCTTACCACATCAACAAGATTCATATCAGAGCGTAGGAACCTGCCAATGAAGGACTTAACATATGTTTGACCAGAGTCAAGTTGTTCTCTTCTAGAACAATACCTACTGAGTGCTTTGATATCCAATCCTACAATTTTGGATGTATGCTTAAGAAGTCGAAGGGCCCTGGTGCTTTTGTTCATGATTGATTGTGAAAACACACAACGAGCTGCATTGCGATCCTTTGAACGAGATTTCTTTCCAATAGTAATAAATGCATCTACTAAAATTATGACAACATGAGAAGTTGGTTCAGAACTGTTTATCATCTTTATCCTTAAGTTTCTCCTAATAATAGTCATAGACCTATATTTTAACAACGATATAAATAATCTACATTTATCTCTGTCACATTTAGAATCAAAATAGTTGACAAGTATCTGTTGAGATTGATATGTAATACTATGCTTAGACAACGTACCTTTAGGCGAACCAATGAGAATTTCATTGATCTGTATACGTTTTGGATTTCTTCGACGTGAAGTTGGTAATGGAGGTAGGGAGGTTGGAACTGCACCCTATACCATATCACCCATTTGGTCTGGTGTTTGAACATGAGCTTCATGCCCTTCCGTATCTTGTTGTCAGTCGGGTGGTGGCAATTGGAATCCTCCTGGGTGGTCTGAACAATATTGTCTTCTTCAAGCATACGGTTGACATTCAATGTCTCTCTAAATTCGTCACTTGTATACCCACATCCAATTAAAACTGAAAAGGTTTCAGGTGGCCTTGATGTGCACCTGCGTTTTACTCCTTGATCAGTTCCATGCAGTGCTCATTCTTTAACCGATATGGAGACCGAAGGCCCCTCGAGTGAATGATTTTGTCTTTATTGATGTGGATTGGTAGGAAGAACAGTGGCATCCTAAAAAACCATAATTGGTTGAGTGTCCATAAAGAATCTTTAATTGGTCATGTCATTTATTTTCTTTTATCTTATTTCTTCAAGGATTTCATTGGGTATCCTCTTCCTTGTTGATTTTCATGCTTGATTGGGTGAGTCTCCCATCACCACAATGATCAGTGATATATGTTGATCCTCAATGGGAGATTACCCAAGCTTGGTTTCTTTATTGAAAAATCAAGCGTCTCAATACTCCACAACAATGACCAATGAAATATTTTCTTTGATTCTCCTCAAATGCAAGAAAAAAAATGGTGCTCTTCAATGGGAGACTCCCCAAGCTTGGTTTATTTCTTGCTCAATTGTGTCTAGATACTCAAATTAAGGGGAACCTTGGGAGGAAGTTGTATTTTCTAGATCCTCAAATGCAATAAAAAAAGGTGGAGATGGTCAATGTTACTCTTCAATGGGAGACTCCACAAGCTTGGTTTCTTTGTTTCTCAATTGTGTCTAGATACTCCATCTAGGGGGGATATTGGGAAGATTGTTTCCTTTGCTAGCTCCTCAATTGCAAGAAAAACAATGGTAGATATGTTCTATGGTGCTCCTCAATGGGAGATTCCCCTATCTTGGTTTCTTTCTTTCTAAATTGTGTCTACATACTCCACCAAAATGACCAAGTGTTTCCTTTTCTAGCTCCTCAATTGCAAGAAAATCAATGGTGGAGATGCTCTATGGTGATCCTCAATGCGAGATTCCCCAATCCTGGTTTCTTTCTTGATCAATTGATTATTTCTTTCTTGATCCTCAATGTATACCATGCTCCAAGAAATACTTAGACACTTGCGATGGAGATGCTTGATGCCAAAAATAAAATTTTGTGTGATAATATGGTGAAGAGGAGAATGAATGCACTATTTGCAACTTGAAATTATGTGCGGACTATGAAACCTACATGAAATATGATAGAGTGTTTCTCGGATAGGGACTATTGTTGTTTATACTGAAACAAAATGCACACTCATTATTGTTAACAAAAATGAGAGCACATTTGAACCACATAAAATGAGTGCACATTTTGCTTGAATATCGTTTAGGAGCATTTAAGAAGGTAGTTCTATGACTGATGGATCATTCAATGGTTAGGGGGAATTAACAAGAAATCCCTAGGTCTTAGTGCCTTAACACCCACCCTCTCTTCAACCTAACTATACTATTTTAAAACTCAAGGGATATGTGTGAGAGAGAGAGATAGGTTAGGGGGTGTTAGTGGTAAGGAGAGACATAGGAATGTGTGTGTGTGTGTGAGAGAGAGAGATAGGTTAGGGGGGTGTTAGTGGTAAGGGGAGACATAGGGATGTGTGTGTGTGAAAGAGAGAGAGAGAGATAGAGATAGAGAGAGAGAGAGAGAGAGAGATACAAAGATAGAGTGAGAGGGGGGGTCCTTAGTGGTATGGGGTGACCTATGGATGTGTGTGTTTGAGAGAGAGAGAGAGGGGGGGAGGGGTGTGTTAGGAGTTTAGGAGTGGGGGGGATTTAGATTAATGTGGGGGTGTCTAGGTGTTGTAGAGGGAATGTAATACGGGGGTGTTGTAATCACTCAGATCACTAGGTTACCAATAATACACATAAAGAATCATATAATCATAAAAGAGACAACAGATAAGAATTGTGGGTAGAATACAACTTATATTACTCAATAACACATGTGGGTTCATGCATGAAACTGAACCAAGTTCTTATCTGGCTCAACAACCTATATATATTCTTAAAAAATAGTTATGGTAACTACTTGTCAGTTCACTCAACCAACACAACCAATGAGGCCAACCTAATCTACAATTAGTCGACTAAATAGTCTAGTCGACTAACCGACTAGCTCCTCCAACATCTCCCCTAGGAACAAAACCTTTCTTCATCCCGAAGAAAAAAGGGGAGGTAACAAAACTTATGACTGTCTTAAGTAGTTCCTAAAATTGCTTTGCTCATGGAATGTGATGTCGAATACATGGTCATTTATGTATGCAAATCTCCACAATGGCTTCTGCCATTACTACTAGTTGATGTTGAAAGTCTATCCAATTGCGGAGTTCTTTATGAATATCGATTTTCAAGGTTGTGATGCTTGACAAGGTAAACGTCTTCTCCTGTACTGATAGGTCTATAATATTATCTAGGTTGGGGCACAAAAATTGTGTCTTCTCCTCTATTGTGTCAAGTAATCTCTTCATGTCTGGACAAATGTTATCAACTGTGTCGAGGATAGGGATTTCCTAATTTATCTATTGATGCACTTATTTTTCTAATTTCTCTAGCTTTGTTGATTCCAGTACTATCTGATCTTGCACGGTACTTTTCATTGCTTCTGGTAGTCCCTGTTGATTCTGCATTGTTTTGATGTGTGCATGACTCTCTTGAACTTGTTGGAATACTTGGCCATAATAAGTATACCCGTTTCTGAAAATGTTGTTTACTACTGTATTAATACAACAAAAGTCTCTTCTCCTTTTTCATCTTTCTTCACCTGTAATTGTGTCTGAAGGTTAGATATGACACTTTCAAACAATTGGTAACGTCTTTCCAGTGGTTTGTCAGTGTTGGTTTCTTTTTCTCTTGGTAAGACTGTTTGTACCAAACTCCTGCATTTTGTCAGAAATTATATTTGCATTAGAGGAAATTTGGGGACTAAAATGGGCCTTATAAGAAAACACGAAAACAATAAATTTTGTGAGTTGGAATTCAAGAACCAATAGAATTTCAATAAAATGAGTCAACCATAATGGTTGAAATGACATATTTGTCATAAAATAAAACTACTTTTTTTGTTCGTATTTTCGACATATCTACCTGTGTTTTTACTCAAATTTCAAGCGGGAGAGCTTGTTGGATGAGAAATTTAATTCCGCATCCAACTAGTACCCACAATGCATACTTTTGACAGACCCCGCTACCCCCAAAAAAGGAAATACCTAAAAAATGTGATGATGACATCATCATCATGTTTCTTCAATTATTTCTTGTTTTTGGGGTAGTGGAGTCCGTCAACAGTATGCAGTGTGGGTACTCGTTGGATGTGGAATTAAATTTTGCATCCAATGAGCTTCCCCACTAATAATTTGAGTGAAAAAACAGGGAGATATGTCAAAATTACGAACACAAAAAGTAGTTTTTTTCATTCTTACTCCAAAATTAATAACTATTATTTTATTATTTTAACTATTATTTTATTATTTTCCTTAGGAGGCCCATTTTAGCCCTCAAATTTCCTCTAATGTTGAATTGAAGTTTTGCAATTTGTTCCTGTTTTCTTTATTTTCTTATCCTTTCTTCATTATTGAGGGATTCCAATAATTGATCCAATTCTCCATCCATGAGTTTTGGTGTGTCGACTGTAGTAGTCGATCCCAACTGATGTAGGTGGATAACTGTTGGTACCTTTTGTAGTGTTGATTGTGTTTGTTGTTTTTCTTTATCTTTTCTCTTTTTATCTTTTCTTTTTCTTTTATGTTGAGATTCATTATGTTGTGCAACCTCTTCTCCTGCTAGCACTTGTTCTGTCTATTGTTGTTCTATCTACTACTCTTCCTTCAGCTGATCTTCGGTTAGATTAGGGTCTACCAATTATATCTCGAGGATGAGGTTTGTGGTTGGTTGTACATCTTTCGATGGTGTGGATGGTAGAACTGATTTTGGAGGTGGAGCTGAGGTTTATGGTGGAGTAGGTGAATATGTGTGTTCTGAAGTTGACGGGGTGGTCAGGAGGTCATCTTTTGGCATAAGATTTTCGACTTCAGGTTGCAAGTCGAAAAGGTCATCAATTTTGATAGAGTCGAGGAGGTTGACTATTTCTTGATTTGTTTCCAATCTGTCAACTTGATCATTGTATCAATATTACCTACTATGACTCCTTCGTCTGCTTCATTAACCAGGAGGGGATGATTTTCAGTGGATGGTATAAAAGATGAAATTTTCGATGCAATAAGTGGGGATGATTTTTTTGGGGTTTCTTAAGAATGAGTATTTTTCGACAGGTACTTTGTTCTTCGTGACATCCTCCAAGATCTCAACAGCTCTGGCAAGTAGCTCTTCCTCATCATCTGACTCCCCTTGAAGGATGAGTTTCCTCTTTCCATTCCCTTTTGTTGAACTATCTTTCTTATTCTGTGATTTGGATATTTCCTGAGCTATTTGTCATAGATTCTGCTTCGTCAAAGCATACTCAGGTTTGTTGGATTGTTTTTCTTCATATGTCTATTCACCATCCTCATATTGTTCGGTCAGTACAAGGGCCTGCTACGGTCTGTGGTGTTCTTACTATCTGAAGAGTATTCGTCTCTTCTGCTGGTGTGTCTTCTAGAGTGAAAGTTCTGATATGAAGGTGTACTTCATAATCTCTTTCTCCTGGTTGATTAGGGGTTCCACAATTGGTTGATTGATCTTCTTTGCAAACGTCGGTATGGATAGTTTAGTGTTGGATTGTTGTGCCAACTCTGTGAATATCTCCTTCACTATTGGATAGTAATTGAGATGTTTTTATTTTGCTGTAGCTCTTTGCATGTACCAGACTATAGTATGGTCGAGTTCTAGATGGATGTGTGCTATCGATGGAAAAATTCTTTGGATGTTTTGGGGCACCCTCCATCTGGATGTTTGGACTTTTAAATTTTGAAACCAGTTTTCTAGAAGCACTCTGGCTTCTTCGAGTTCCTGTGAGTTCCTATCCATTGAGAATGGATTGAAATGGCACATATGGAATCTTATGGATTCTAGGAACTATGGATCTCCAACATGACATAAGTGGTACATAGAAATCCATATGATTAGTGATGGGAACCTAATCATTGTGCCTCCTTCCTGACACTTTAAGAAGATGTTTTTGACCATGTCGGTTACATATTGAGCCCAATGATAGGTTTTCCCCGTGTTCATCCTAGATTTGTTATCAGTTTTGGCAGTTAAATTACTCATTTAAACACATGTTTTATTATCTTTTGCATATTTTATGTCATGCAGATCACTATTCAGCTCAGGTATGTATGAATTTAAGGTTTATATGAAATATTTTATTATTATCATTTTTTATGGTTTTATTAATTAAAAATGACATTATTAAAGTGCATTTGATGTATTAACTGATTTATATATTTTTTTGCAGACTTTGTAATCTTTTTGGGCTAAATTAATAAACAGAACACATTTAGCTTTCCTTTCTCACAACACGTCCAGCTCGACGTTCATCTTGTCATCCAGTCCATTGCATGAAACTTGCTAGTGATTTTCTAGATGTTGAAATGTGTTGTTGTGGACTGCATCCCTGAAGCATGCTATCAGACAAACACTCTGTTCACCCTAGATCGACTACCAATGTATCAAGCTCACGGCCCAGCCTCCTGTTCGGCTCTTCGTCCAAATCGCCCATCAGACTGTGTGCTGGTGAGAATTAATTCTAGAAATTTAAAACATGAAATAGCTTGCAAAAATCCTATTATCCACGTGTCTGGGTGATGAATTTGTGTTCTAGATAATCACCAGCCTGCATTCTCCTTTGCTCGCCACCACATCAACAATCCATGCATTAGATTGATGCATTCAACTCATGCTCTAGAAGATTCACCACTATGCTCTCCTCTATTTTCCATCATCCCATCTGCTGTGATAAGGAAGGAACCTGTGAGCCACATCTAAAGATCGCTCACACTAAAAAGGAGCCTATGTGTTTGTTGCCTAGTAAAAATATCAAAATTGTGCTGAAGAAGGAAGATTGCTTGTGTCTTGGCCTCTAAACTGTTATGTGCCTTTTTTATTGACTAAATTTATAGAGCAGTCGACCACTAAAGGGTTGACTTGATCATCTCTATAAACTATTATATATAGCAGCCTCTATGTGATAGCTCAGTTACTTAGAGATAGAAAGTCAAATAGTTATGAAGAATTCATCAGGTTGTTCTTAAGCACTGTATTTTTGTTCCACCATTTGAATAAAGAGTTGTATGTGTTGCTATTGAAGATTGTGTTTGAGTAGAAGTTAGCCAGGAATCACCCCTAATTGCTGAGAGGGCCCCTCATAAACCAAACGTTTCTTTTATTTTTTATTTATTTCATTTTTCTGTTGTAGCTAGTTTAATTCACAGTCTGTTATTATTTCTGTAATGCAATTGGATTTTTGAATTAGATAGTTAAATGTGCGCATAGTTTGTTTTCAGTTTTGCTTTCAGTCATTTCAATTCCAGTTTATTGTTCAGTTTATTTGCAAGTTAGATAGAATAGATTGGTGTTTATCAAATTAAATAGATTCAGTTGTGTCTATTTCATTCCTGTTTTAATTATTAGCTTATGCAATTTACATTCCAGTTTATTAATATGCAATGGTTTTTTTATGCTTATGTTTATGAATTTGTTTAAGTTTATTTTACTATTAGATTTACTTAATAAGTAGGTTTATTTATTTCCCTTATGCATGACTTCATCTAAAGATTAGTTCATTTAGGTTTGTTTTTACCATTTTAACTGTGTAGAATGTCATTCGAACAGCCTATTCAGTCTGTTGCTCAGCCAGCCCTTTCAGACCCACAGTTCAATCTGTCATTCAACCCTTAGTTCTATTTCTAGTGTTTTTTTATGTATTTTGAGACTGTTTTTAGTTTTGTTTTGTTAAAGTCTAAATTATGTTTTGACTGTAATATTTAGATAATAGTTTTGTTTAACATTAAAGTTAAAGTTTAATTGTTTTAGGTTATTTATTAAAGTTGTATTATTTTCCTTGTTCCTTTTTTCCTTGAATGTGTGTTAAGTTGTTTTTATTTCTTGAATATTATTTCTGAATTTCTTTTACTACTATATTATTTTTTGTTTATGCTTTTTAGATTGATTTATTTGTTTGCATGTGAGGTTTAGTGTTACATGTGTTTTCCTTAGTATGTTTTTAGGTTGTCTCTTTTATGTTGTGTTATTGTTGAAAGAACTTGTAGGACAAAACCTAAATATATTTCTTTTATTAAGTTTTCTACTTGCTTTTATTATTAAGTTTTCTAGTTGCTTATAAGTTAAGTCTTCTTTCCACCCTAGTTTCCCATTTGAATAGTTAATTGTTGTTTGTATTTCAGTTTAAAGTTTATTATCAATTATTTAGTTTACTATTTTGTCTCAGTTTAATTATTTTAATAATTTCATTTTTAGGATTTTGACTCGGTTTTTCATTTTGAAAGATATTTCGATCTTTTGTTTGTTAAGATATTTAAATGACACCCTCTACCTTCGCATATATTTTGTGTCAACTCTAAGATTACCAACCCCAATTGATAATTAAAGAATAGGTGGATTAATTTAGACATTATATAACACCCAACAGTTTTTACGACATTGACAGGGAGTTGTTCTGTAAGGTAGAGTAGAATTCTTTATGAAGTTTAGTAATAGGTCGGTAGTAGGGGAGCGGTAAGACGAGAGGTAAGAACCTGCGCATCTATTATAACAGGCACCCCCAAATCTAGCAACAGTAGTAGCATAGGTTTTATTTAGTTTAAAAGTCTTTGATGAGTAGAATTAGAGACTCTCAGGTTAGATTTGTTAAGACCAGAAAAGTTATTGAAGTCTCTACTAACTACCGTAGAGGATGTAATTCCCCAACTACTAACTCACCAGAAAGGTATCAAAAGAAACCTATAGGAAGTAGTTCTACCTTGAAACCTAAGGATTATGTCTTAGAATATCTTACTGGACAAGACATAGAAGGAGAAGGAACCTTAGCAGAAGTTCCTAAGGACCCCATTCCTGAGGAAATTCAAGTGGATCAGCCATTAGAAACCTCTAGCCCTCCACTAATTTTGAACCCAATTAACACAACTTTTTCACTAGTAGGAGACCTGAATTTTGTTGAATTTGTTGATCCTGCTCAAGTGAAAGCTCTCTTGGGAACCTCAGTAGATTCAGTCATCTTGCAAATTGAAACTTCTACAGTAGAACCTACTATCCCTCTAGGATTCAATAAAAACATGGTTGGTGAGAGGATGATCTCTCCCAAAAAAGAACTTTGGGATTCTCCATTATCACCTCGAAAGGAGCCTCCTAAGTATATTTACATTAAGAATCCAAATTTTATGGAGAGACGGGGTGAAAACGACAATCATGATGAATTTAGAAATGACAAAGGAGAAGGGAAAAATTGAACTGAGGCTACCTTTGGGTTCCCTATCTTAGATACAATGTAGGATGTAACTATGAAAAACATCCCTCCTTCCTCCTTACCTACTTTCTATGGAAAAATTAATGAGGATCCCTACACATTTTTTTTCAAGTTTGATATCCTTTGTAGGAGCTATAATTATCTACAAGATTCTCACAAACTAAAACTCTTTGTCACTACACTAAAGGATTCCACCTTGATATGGTTCATGGGATTAGGAGAATCCACTATCAGGACTTGGGATGATATGAAAACCTCATTTTTGTGAAAGTATCAAAAATACTGCAAACCTAAGGACTCTTGACGTGATATATTCAAGATACAACAACTTGAAGATGAGATCCTGGAGGATTATCTCGAGAGATTCATTTATACATTACATAAGTCTAAATATAATGACCTCCAATAAGATGCAGTATGTACACTTCTCCTTAAGGGGATCTTCAAGGACTTGTTAGAAAGTCTTAATCTCATGGAAGCTGGCGATATTTCTCATAAAAAATTTGCACAGATCGGTGAGATGTGTAAAAATTATTCTAGGAGTAGGGGGAAAGTTGCAAAAAAAATTCTAGAGCCTTTTAGTATAAATGTAAGAGGAAATGTTCCTATTTTAGGTGGAGTTACAAGAGTAGAGTTAGGAAACCTATTGGAGAATTTTAATACTAATATCTTAGGAGAAATGGGTTCTCAATTAGATTCTTTACAATCCAAGAAGAGGCAGGATGAAGAACGAGCAGCAATGCGTATCTTTTTTCCAAGATGTAGAACTAAACATCCCCAAAGGGAATGTCCATTAAACAACATCTCTGTATGTCACATCTATATATAAGAGAATCCAACAAATAATTTCCCATCCTTTATTGGATTGCAACCCATATATAAGAGTGGGAATGTAGCTAAAACATCTAGGAGGCCTCCATGGAAACCTAGAGACCAACCAGCATATCCAAACTTTCCACCACAACCTCCACTCTATTATCCTCTGTATCAACCACCTCAACAATGGAACAATTCAAGTTAGTAGAATTGGTGACCTCAGTATCCTCCTCCTCAATTTTCACAACAACAATATTGGTCACCCGGATGGAGAGGAAAACCATATCCTCAGCCACACCCTGTTCCTACACCTAATCATCATTATCCTCAGAATCAAATAAATTTCTAGCAAATGCCACCTGGATTTGTATTTCCAGTTCCTTTTATCACACATCAACCTCATCACTTTCATAATGGAAATCCTCCATGATCGACATTATTACCTGCGTAACCGATACCTAACCCTAATAATAAACCAAATCAATCTCTTAAAAACATTGAGTTGCAAACTCTTCCATAATACCTTATTTCAACTATACCTATACATGAAATTCAATTACGATCACGAAGAGTTGTGAATAATAAACCCAACTCACCAATAATCATTCAGGAACCAAATTAAGAACAAGAAGATTCAAGTGAACTCGGGAATGATGCTATTTTGGAGGATGTGAACATTCCAAAGATTACAGTACACACCCATCCTCCACAAGAAACTATTCAGAAGAAAATAATTCCTCCATTTCCAGAGAGACTAGTAATAGAAAAACCTATAGTTCATCTGGAGTAGAAAATTTTGAATGAATTAAAGAACATCTGTATTAAAATCCATATATTATTAAAGATATAACAATCTATATTAAGGTAATTAAGGAGCTATGTATTAAACACCCAGGAAAGAATCATAAGGACCCTCTTACAATTCATGTTATAGGAGAAATGTCTGAATGTATGACAGTCCCAGATTGCAAAATATATAAATACAAGAGCCCCAGTAGTGACTGTAATTATAAAACCCACCGCCATAGAGAATACATTAATCAATTTAGGATCTGCTATTAACATGATGACCACCACAGTTTTAGAATTTTTATAGTTAGGACAATTTCTCTGACCTACTCCTTCCATCCTAGAACTAGCAGACCACACTACGGTAAAACCCACTGGAGTCCTGGATGAGATTCTTGTATCAGTAGCTTCATGGGAATACCCTGTCAACTTTATGGTCATAGAATCAAAGGATCCCTCTAAAGTACATCCTATTATCATTGGAATACCATGGTTAGCTACTGCAAATTCTTTTATAGGATGTAGGGATCTAGATATGACTATTTCCAATGGGTTCTCCACACAAATACTTATTTTATACCCCCAGCACAACCAATAACTGAAAATTCATGGTGGTTAAATTGTTCTTTTGGGGATGAAGACTTTTATTATCTCTCCGTTCCTAGTGATTTTTCCTTGGCACTTCAGGAGAAGACCACTGAGAATGTATTAAACTAGTTTGTTTCTTCAACAACATTTGCAAATTTTCCTCAGTCCTTTTCTCAACTCGATCAGATTTTTGGAGATGAGTTTCAAGAGAATATGGCTCTCTCAATGTTTACAGAAACACCTTTTGTCTTCACAATTGAAGATCATATAGGACCATATACCATACCTTGTGAGGTTGGCCTTGAAAAGTTTCTACATATAAACATAGGATTAAGTGAAAACCAACAAGCACAATTGCTTAAAGTTCTTGAGAAACAAGCTGGAGTATTTGCATGGGAATACACCAATATGAAGGGTATACCCCCTGATACTTGTATTCACCATATTTATATGGATCCAAGCATGTCACCTATAAGGCAACCACAAAGGAGGATGAATCCTGCTCTAAAGGATATGGTAAAAGAATAATTACAAAAACTCCTCACTGCTGGTTTCATCTATCCTATCTCCGATAGTAAATGGGTATCTCCTTTAGTAGTAGTCCCAAAGTAGTCACAGGGAAATGGCGTATTTGTGTTGATTTTAGAGAGCTAAACAAAGCTACACTTAAAGACTACTTTCCTTTACTCTTTATCGATCAAGTATTAGATGCTCTGTTAGGTAAACAATATTTTTCCTTTCTGGATGGGTATAGTGGTTACAACTAGATTTTAATAGCACTAGAAGATCAAGACAAAACCACTTTCACATGCCCTTGGGGAACATATTCTTATCAATTTTTTCCATTTGGATTATGTAATGCACCTGCCACTTTCTAAGGAGTAGTATTAGGAATATTTTCCGATCTTATACATGATTGTGTGGAGGTATACATGGATGAATTTATGGCGTATGGTAATAATTTTCAAGAAGCCCTTGACAACCTTGATAAGGTCTTGATTCGATGTCAAGAAACGAATTTATCTCTCAGTCATGAAAAATGTAAAATGTTATTGACAGAAGGTATAGTTTTGGGACACCATGTTTCTTCCCATGGAATCAAGGTAGACCCTACAAAGATCGAAGTAATTGTTGGCCTTCCCTCTCCAAAAACTTAGAAAGAGGTAAGAAGTTTTCTTGCTCATGCAGGCTATTACCGTCATTTTATTGAAAATTTCACTAAAATAGCCGCACCAATGTTTAAGTTGCTTACAAAGGACTCAGAATTCCAGTGGACAGAATCTTGTCAAAATGGTTTTAAAATCCTAAAATCTAAACTATTGGTGGAACCAATACTTAGGGGTCCCGGTTGGTCCTTTCTTTTTCACATATCTATTGATGCCTCTGATACAACCATAGGAGTCCTCGACCAAAAATAAGGACAAACACCTTATGCCATCGATTTTATTAGTAAAAATTTGACCCCTACTGAATTAAATTATACTATTACTGAAAAAGAATGTTTGGCAATAGTTTATTCTATTAATAAATGTTGTCATTATATCACATGTTATGAATTTTTTGTGCATACCGATCACTCCTCCATTAGATTTCTAATGAATAAACCAATTTCCAATGGTAGAGTTACCCAGTGGCTTCTTTTATTGCAAGAATTTAACATTACTGTCATTCACCGACCTCGCAAAGAAAATCTCGTAGCAGATTTCCTTTCCTGTATTCAACATGAAGATGGTACTAAAACAGTTGATGACACTTTTCCTAATGAACATCTATTTGTCTTATCTGTTCAAACCCTTTGGTTTGTAGATATTGCCAATTATTTAGCAACTGGGAAAATACCAAACCATTTATCTCCACATGAGAAGCGTCGTATCATAGTTCAGAGTTCCAATTATTCTTGGGTTGATAATGATCTCTTCCTGACTAGTCCAGATCTTATTATTCGACAATGTGTGCGGGAGGATGAAATGACAAACATCCTCCATGCATGCCATAATGGACCATGTGGAGGACATTTTTCTGATAAAAGGACGACATATAAATTATTACATTCCGGTTATTATTGGCCAAGCATTTTTAAGGATGTTCCCAAATATGTTAAATGATGCGATATTTTCCAAAGAATGGGTAGACCTACATCATTTGATCAAATTCCTTTACAACCCTAAGTTATGATTGAACCTTTTGAGAAATGGGCTCTTGATTTTGTAGGACCAATTTCTCCCATGTCTCGTAAAAAGAAATATATCTTAGTTTGTACGAACTATGTCACCAAATGGGTAGAAGCTAAAGCTTTATTTAGAGCCATAGAGAAATCGGTGGTAGAATTTATATATGAAGAAATAATCACCCAGTTTGGTGTACCTAGAGAAATTGTCACAGATCAAGGTACTCAGTTTACTTCTAAATTAATGAAATAACATACTACGAAATATGGAATCTGACATTGCAAATCTTCACCTTATCACCCTCAGCCTAATGGTTAGTTAGAATCAACTAATAAAGTATTAGAAGCCATTTTAAATAATACCATTCACTTACATCATAAGGATTGGGAAGATAGACTCCCAGAGGCTTTATGGGCCTATAGGATAACATGGAGAAACACTACCGGACATACCCCCTATGAGTTAGTGTAGGAAAAACAAGTCCTTTTACCTATTGAATTTCAAGTTAAAACCTTTCGTATGGCAACACAATTAGGCATGAATTTGGATAAATCACATAAACAACAAATATTACAGATTAATGAGTTAGACGAAATTAGACAAGATGCACTACAAAGAATGATGTCAATACAGAATCAACGAAAAACATGGCATGATAAATTTATTAAGCCAAAGTAGTTTAATATTGGAGATTGGGCACTACTATTTGATTCATGGTTTAAAAATTTTAAAGGGAAATTAACTACCTATTGGATGGGTCCATACGAAGTAGTTACAACTTTTGACAGTGGATCAGTAAAAATTAAAACAATTGATGGCTCAGAAGTTTCCTTTGCAGTAAATGGACATATCGTCAGGATTTATCATCAACCAACATCTAAACAGGTTTTCATACATAATGTTTTGCAGCAAAATGAAATGGAATTAGTTGAAGGGGAAGCTATTTCTCCTCCTCCTGATCCTTGAGAAATATTTTGGCTTGTTATCACTTGTATATATGTAAATATGTGCTTGTTGCTTTGAATAAATAAGAGTCATTTCTAATACGTTGTTTACACAAGACTCTTTTTCTTTTATGTCTTTATGAATAAATTGAATCATCTAACAAGTGGTTTTGCAGTTTGATTAGAAGTATATTATCTCCATGAGCAACTAATGGAATATTACATTGGATAAGGAAAGTATGCTAAAATACTCATCAGGTATTTTAATCTTTTTTGGGGTACTTTTGAAATTTGTAGCTTACACTGATAATATATTTTTTTTATAAATCCTTTGTATATCATACTTCACCATTTTTTCTATGATTCATATAGTTCTTGGTCTTTTGATTCAGACATGTATATTTCTGATTTATCCTTTTCAATAGTTGCTTGATAAGACCCACTTTTATTATCATATCTTTCCAAGCCTGATTTTCCCTATGGATTACTAGTTCAACCTATACTTGTTATCAAAACTTGTCTCTTGAGTATTTTAGTGATAACTTGAAAGTAAGTGGAATTTTTGTCTGTGGGGAACACTACTTTACTTTTATAAAGAAGAAGGACTATTAGGTTAAAGAACAACTTTCAGTTATTCTCTTTTGACATGTTTTATGAGTCTAGCCATTATGAAATTACTTATAACTTTTGAAACAAAATTGAATTATGTGTTTAGCAGGACTTAACACGCTCTAGTACCAATCGGTTTCCATATATTTAATATCATCATACAAGGAAAACCCATCGGGGTACTAAACAGGCCTGCTAGCAGCGGGTTAATGCTAAGTAAAAACCTTACAACAAGAAGCCTGATAAATGCAAGTAAACATGTCGGGGTACTGAATAGGCTTGCTGGAAGCGGGGCTATGCTTGCATGGTACCAAGATAAACATATCAGGGTACTAAATAGGCCTGCTGGAAGCGGGGCAATATCTGTTAAATGGGATCTGGTTAATACACCACTATGCACATAGTTTTTAAAATAGTGATAAAATATGAAAAAATTTCAAAAAAAAAATGCCATGGCCAATTGTTTATAATGTCATTTGAGAATGGCTCTAAGTTAAATTTTCCTCAGTCGTCTAATTCCGCATATACCTAAGATATCTTTATCTTAGAAATGGGACCCATAGCTATAAATCTCACACACTCTGGGGTACACTTAAAATACTTGACAATGACATGATATCTTTACAATGATGCATGGATGGCTAGTTTTTCCTATGGTATTGTTTTGATTATAATATTCTCATTTATGTGGTCTTTCTAAGCACCATTTTATTTGTCATGAATATACATCTCTGAACCATTTCCATTTACTAGTTAGTTTTTCTTACAAATAATTAACAACATGCTCGCACTCTTTCTATTTTTTCTGGAAAAATCAATTCTTCTCTTTGTATGGCTTCAGGTCACGCCCTATCTTTGGTTTGGTGGAAGATGGATTTTCAAAAATTATAATTTTTTAATCTATTTATCTCTACCAAATGATAAGTATTTTTAGGAATGTAAATAGTGGAATTTGGTTATAGCTTGAAGCATATTTCTATAGCAAAATTCAATATGGAAGACCCTATGGATGATCGAATGAAGGCAAATGCAATATCAAATAGTGATCTGAGAAAAATGGTGATAGTATAACACTCATGATTAAAATTGCTTACTAAATTTTGTTTTTGGGTAAATAGTTTTTACTTCCATTTCACTATTAATAATCCTATCCTCTTACCCAGTCATGCATGAAAATGATCAAGTTTTTTGTTATTTAAAATGCAATTTATGTTTTGTGTTACATGTTCAACCTGCCCAAAGTTTTACTTTGGACTTGGTTGAGTTAATTTTAAACTTTATAATTGATAAAATTATTTTGAACCTGAGAACTGTTAAATTAAGAATGTTGAAAACCCAATAAAGTCATTTTTAACTTTAATACAATGTGTGACATGAAAGATATGTTATTTTTAAATTACAAGTTAAAAGAGTGAAGTTTAAATTACCTTCTTCATCTGTCAAGTTGAAGGCAATTACTTGTTCACCTTCTTCCTAAATTGCTTTTCTTTCTTTTTGCTCAGTGGGACCTGGCATTTCTCTGGTTTGGGGGAATGTTGATCCTGTATTTGTTATCATTTTTTGCAGTTAAATTACTCATTTAAACACATGTTTTATTATATTTTGCATATTTTATGTCACACAGATCATTATTCAGCTCAGATATGTATGAATTTAAGGTTTATATGAAATATTTTATTATTATCAATTTTATGGTTATATTAAATAAAAATGACATTATTAAAGTGAATTTGATGTATTAACTGATTTATATATTTGTTTGTAGACTTTATAATCCTTTTGGGCTAAATTAAAAAACATAACGCATTCATCCTTCCTTTCGTACAGCACATCCAGGTCAACGTCCAACTTTTCATCCATTCCATTGCGTGAAACTCGCTGGTGGTTTTCCAGATGTTGAAATAGGTTTTTCTAGATTGCAGCCCTGAAGTGCACCAGCATATAGACACTCCATTCACCCTAGATCAACACCCAGCGTATCAAGCTCACGACCTAGCCTCCCGTTCATCTCTCTGTCCAGATCGCCCATCAGACTGCGCACTGCTGAGAATTAATTCCAGTCATTTAAAACATGAAACAACTTGAAAACATCCTGGTATCCAAGCATCTGGGTGATGAAGTTTTTTTCTAGATAACAACCATCCTGCATTCTCCTTTGCTCGCCACCACATCAACAATCCACACGTTGGATTGATGCATTCAACTCACGCTCTAGAATATTCGCCACTACGCTCTCCTCTGTTTTGCATCAGCCCATCTACTACAATAAGGAAGGAACTTGTGTGCCACATCTAAATATCGTTCATGCTGAAAAGGATTTTGTGTGTTTGCTGCCCAGTAAGAAGATTAGAACCGCACTAAAGAAGGAAGATTGTTTGCACGTTGGCCTCTAAACTGTTATGTGCCTTTATGATTGACTAAATTTAGAGAGTAGTCGACCACCAAAGGGTCGACTTTCTCATCTCTGTAAAATATTATATATAGAAGCCTCTGTGTGAGAGCTCAATTAGCTAGAGCTAGAAAGTCAGAGAGTTAGGAATAATTCATTAGGTTGTTCTTAAGCACTGTATTTCTGTTCCACCATTTGAATAAAGAGATGTATGTGTTGTTGTTGAAGATTGTGTTTGAGTAGAAGTTAGCCAGGAATCATCCTTGATTGCTGAGAGGGCCCCTCATCAACCAGAGGTTTCTTTTATTATTTATTTCTTTCATTTTTCTGTTGTAGCTAGTTTAATTCATAGTCTGTTTTATTATTTATGTAATGCAATTTGATTTCTGAATTAGATAGTTAACTGCACGCATAGTTTGTTTTCGGTTTTTCTTTTAGTCATTTCATTTCCAGTTTATTGTTCACTTTATTTTCAAGTTAGATAGAATAGATTGTTATTTATCAAATTAAATAGATTTGGTTCCATCTATTTCATTTATGTTTTAATTATCAGCTTATGCAATTTACATTCCAGTTTATTAATATGCAATGGTTTCTTTATGCTTATGTTTATGAATTTGTTTAAGTTTATTTTACTATTAGATTTGCTTAATAAGTAGGTTTATTTATTGACCTTATGCATTAGAATTACATCTGCATGACTTCGGCTGAAGATTAGTTCATTTAGGTTAGTTTTTACCATTTTAACTATGTAGAGTTTCATTCAGACAGCATGTTCAATATGTTATTCAGCCACCCCTTTTAGACCCACAGTTAAGTCTCTCATTCAGCCATTAGTTCTGTTTCTAGTATTTTTTATGTATTTTTAAACTGTTTTTAGTTTTGTTTTGTTAATGTCTGAATTATGTTTGGACTGTAATATTTAGATAATAGTTTTGTTTAACATTAAAGTTCAAGTTCAATTGTTTTAGGTTATTTATTAAAGTTTTATTATTTTCCTTATTCCTTTTTGCCTTGAATGTGTGTTAACTTTTTTTTATTTCTTCAATATTATTTCTGATTTTGTTTTATTGCTGTTTATTTTGTGTTTATGCTTTTTAGACTGATTTATTTGTTTGCATGTGAGGTTTAGTGTTACATGTGTTTTCCTTAGTATGTTTTTAGGTTGTCTCTTTTATGTTGTGTTATTGTTGAAAGAACTTGTAGGAATAAACCTAAAGATATTTATTTTATTAATTTTTCTACTTGCTTTTCTTATTATGTTTTCTAGTTGCTTATAAGTTAAGTCTTCTTTGCACCCTAGTTTCCCATTTGAATAGTAAATTGTTGGTTGTATTTCAGTTTAAAGTTTATTATCAATTATTTAGTTTACTATTCTGTCTCGGTTTAATTACTTTAATAATTGCATTTTTAGGAGTTTGACTCGGTTTTTCATTTTGAAATATCTTTCGATCTTTTGTTTGTTAAGATATTTAAATGACACCCTCTACCTTCGCATATATTTTGTGTCAACTCTAAGCTTAACAACCCCGGTTAATAATTAAAGAATAGGTGGATTAATTTAGACATTATATAACACCCAACACCCTGATTCTGATATACGGTTGACAACTTCCAACATGTCGAGCCTCAGATCGCACACTCTTACTATAACAGTTAGACCTATAGACACAATTTTCGTGACCATCTTGGGTGTTGTGGCCTTGATTTGACCGACTATCTACCCCTAGAATTCTTTCTAGTCGGTGTACCTATTAGTTTTTCAAGAAACTCAGGATTTGAACCTATAGGTACAAGTTCTCCTTTGTTAGATAGCCCTGTAAGCTTGTAAATAACCTCACCTGATATCTCAACATGTTTATCAAAATAGAACTTCCCATTATGGTATCTCCTAATGATTAATTTTGCTATTATCTCTTTCATCCCTCCAAAACTTTCCATGAGAGGTGCATTGATATAGCTCACGATGGTACTGGAATTTACTTTCTATCCTTTTTATGTCTACATATGCCCATTTCTTAATTTCTTCCCATAATCTCGCTCCAGAAGTTTCTTGAATTTTTTCCTTATTGATATTTTATAATATTTTTATCAACAGGGTTGTAGCAGAATGTAACTCACTTGCTTTGGTGGTCTTATATCTGGTCTTTTTTGGGCCCATTTTGTTGGTTGTAAGTTCAATTTTTTGCACAGGTATTTTTCTCTCAGGATTCTGGTAACTCTATCTCTCAAACTATTCATAAAATGATATGAATTCTTTGTCTGATGTGGTATTTATAGGTGGAGTTGGCGGCGATCTTGTCGATGGAGGTATTAATAGCGGATCTGATGGCAAAGGACACTCTATTGATATATATTTTAATGCACTCTAGTTTTTGTGCTCCCTCTGTCCATATTCATGATGGCTTGATTGGACCATTTGATCCTCTTGTCGATGATGGAAATGACGGTAGAATGGCCGGTAGTATGTATGACGATGGTTATAATGTCAATTGTTATTCTTTGTATGGCTTGTCACGTCCCCATCCCTCGGACCGGTGAAGAAGACGCGACGAACACCAATGCAACCGGGAAAACATCCCCATGAACATAAAACAGGGTAAATGCTGGTATTAAAAACTTGAACAACATGCATAACAGGATGCATAAAACCTCATACAAGATGTGTAATTCCTCAATCATTCAGCGAAAGAAAACATATTCATAAACCAGCATTCCACATGTTCATTGTAATTCATTTGACATCAATATATAAATTGTAGAGGTGAATTAGCAGCAACACTTACCTTTGATGAAGAATCCCGCAACCAGCTACGTCGTTGCAACGTTCCATCCAACCATAGGCTAGCTTGCTCATCAATCTCTCAGCAATGCTGCCACCCCCGAGCTGGGCATGATTCCTCCAAGGATAAGGGACAATGCAAGATTACACATAGCCAGGGGACACAATCAGTCAAACTCACACCGCTGGGTTTATTAGGCCATCAACAACCGGCCAAGCCAGCACAGTCCGAAGACCAACCACTGCACACTGCAGCCACATAATCCCTTCACAGCCCTGTGAAGAAGGCAAGGACAATCATGGATAATCCCAAACAAAAGATGAGCATAGCTCAAGTCCACCAGACAACACAAAGTTTTTATTGGTCCTAACGTGGCCAAAACAATTAGCACAATGCCCAAACCAAGGTATATGAATAGCCATAAACATACGGTGGATGGTAGTAGCAATTCACAGCCCCAAAACAGGGAATTTCAGCCAACAGCACACATGATTTTCCCCAATGGAATGGCTGGGAAACATCACACAACCCACAAAAATAGAGGAGGGACCAACTCCCAGTATGGACGGGCAAGGGAAAATTCAACTAACGGATTAGCAATCCTCAGTGGCCCAAAACGAATTTTGGACACCACAGCCAACGAAACACGCGGGGAAGAAATCAGCCCCAAAACATAATCAGGGAGCACAAAGCACAGGGAAAAACATACCCGATTCCACTCTGTGGGAAAACATAAATGACCACCGATACGCAGCTCCTCTCCTGGCTACGTGAGAAGTTAAGGCCGCGAGAGAACAACTTGCTGGTCTTTGTGCGAGTGGAAAAAATGCCACAGTAGGCTGACGAACAGCATGAGAGTGAACAACTCTCCCTGTGTGAGGTGAACTGACCACCAAGAGGAACGAACAGACCATCTGATGCACGCGAGGATGAACAGAATTTCCCTCCACATGAGGAAGAACAGACCAGATGTGAGAACAACCGACCATGGCGAGCAGGGAGTCGAGGGAGAGTGGACTGAATGGAAAGTCGTGGGTGGAGTGGACATGTGGGAAAGGGACTAACAGTCCTGCCACCCCACTCCCCAAAGGCAATAAATGCCTCAACCACCCTCCATAACTTCCCCCAACAGCCAAAAACCAATTTCATTGAAGAGGTTGGTAAAGCAAGAAAAGGTGGCAAACAAAACAAAGGTTTGACATTCCCCACCCCTTATCCTTTGGAACCATGCCCTTTTCATTCAACGTTGCACTGCCGTAGCTGGTTGTGGTTTTAGTTTTATTTGATGTGCGTATTTACATGATGTCGAATTATAATGTGCCAAATGGCACGATAAACCATCAGCAACTATCCCCATTGTCGAAACACACACACAACCAAATTGATGGTGGGGATTTTGCCTTGAGCTCCTCACCACGATTAATTACAATATATACATCATGAAAACGGGGTCAAAACCGGGGACATTACATGGCTACTTCCTCACTGCAAGTAGTTCCCTGTCATATCAATCATGCTAGATTGTTTCTTTCTGTTTTTTTTAGTTTTTTATGGTTTTTATAGATTTTTCTAACAGTTATGAAAACAGTTTTTTTTTTAGAATTTTTAGTCTTGATACCGCTTTAGTTGGGCACCGTTAACCAGTTTCCAAAATACTGTGCCTTGTAACGTTCTCAGTTGGATTGATTTGTTGGCAATGATTTCTTCAAGGATATAAGGTCCCATCCACTCTGTATACAGTTTCTTTGGTATTCCTTTTACCTGACTATTATACAGCAGTGCAAGATCTCCAACTGACAAGTTCTTATTTTTGATATTTTCTTCATGCCATGCTTCTTGTTGTTGTTTTTGGATTTCCTGGTTTTGTATAGCAATTACTCGTTGTTCTTCTATATTATCCAGTTGCATTAGTTAGTCATTTTTAGGTTCTTTGACATTAATATGTAGTATGTATTCTAGTACTGGTGTCTGTTGTCGGAAGTGTAGGGGGGTGACTACTTCTTGACCATGGACTCGTCTAAATGGTTTTTGGTATGTAGATCGCTTGTATGTTGTTCTATATGCACATAAAACAATAGGAATTTTCTCATCCTAGTCGTCTTTATCTATATTGTAAATTTTTGTTAAACCTCTTGTCAAGGTTTTATTGAGTGCTTCGATTGCCCGATTAGACTGAGGATGATAAGTTGTCCTTCATCTCTGGTCGATTTTGAATTGCTATGTTAAGGTTGTAATGGTTTTTTGATAAAATGCGATCCTTGGTCACTGATTAGAGTCAATGGACAACCAAATATGGTAATTATATTTTCGTAAATGAATTTAGCAGCTACTTCACTAGAACATGTTTTGACAGGTTCTGGCTCTGCCGATTGAGTAACATACTCCACTATTGTTGTAGCGTGCACCTGTCCTTCTTGTTCAAACTAGAAATGGCCCTATAAAGTTGATAGCACAAATTTAGAATATTAAGCTTGGATTTACCGATATTAATGGCATCTCAGTACTAGGTAAAGGTCAACCTAAACATTAACAACGATCACATTTACTGACAAACTTCCAACAATCTTTGTATATTGTTGGCCACCATAGTCCTGACTATTGAATCTTTTTAGCAGTCATGTCCAACTTAAAATGTCCTCCAGATAGTGTCCTTAATGCATAATTCCTTCTCTTTCATGCTCCAAAACACATCAGTGGAGTACTTCATCCAAGCCTATTTTATACAGGAACCCATCAATTAGACTAAAAGGTGCAGCTTTCATTGCTAGATATTGTTTCTTTTTAGTGCTCATACCTTCAAGTGCCTAAACATTTTCTAAGAATTGTGTTATCTCTCCTAGTTCTATAGGAACAACTTCTATCTTAAATAGATGTGCATCTGGTAGATCGTCTTCGACTCCTGTCGGTTCCTCCCCCGTGTCGATTCTCAACAAGTGGTCGGGTTCAACATTTAGCCTTCTCGATCAAACTACAATTTCAAATTCAAATTCTTGGAATAGAAACAACCAACGATAGATTCTTCCATGATGTAAAGGTTTGTTTACTAGATATTTCAGAGCTTGATAATAAGTGTAAAATATAAATGGGTTAGCTAATAGGTAATGTTGATATTTTTGGAGTACAAAGACCATACCTAATGCTTCCATTTCTATTGTGGAATAATTGTGTTCTGCTTTGTTTAATTTTCTATTGCTATATACAACTAGGTATTCCATCCCATCGTCTCCTAGTTTTGTTAAGATTGTGCATATTGCTATGCCTGATGTGTCAATGTGTACGTGAAATTTGACTGACCAATTTGGAAATCTAAGAATAGGTGCTTCGACCAATTTTCCCTTTAGAGTGTCGAAGGATACATCATCTTCTATAGTCCATTCAAACTCCTGATCTTATTTTAATATTTTTTCTAAGGGGTGGGTCATATTTGAGTAGTGGTGAATGAATTTCCTGTAATATCCTGTATAACCTAATAAGATTCTGACTTATTTTGGATTCACTAGGGGTTTCAATTCGACGATGATTTTTATTTTTGTGAAGTCGACTTTGATGCCTTCTATGCATACAATATGTCCCAGTAGAATTCCTATAGGGATCAAAAAGATGCATTTCTTTATTTCAGGAGATAGTTGGATTTGTTGGCATCGTTATAACATTAGTATTAACCATTTGCAATGATCTTTCAACATGGAGTAAATTGTCCAATCATCAAAGTATACAACCATTATTTTATATATGTATTCCTGAAATGTTTGGACTAGTATTCATGAGAATACGACCGATGCATTCTTAATACTGAATGGAATAACTCTATAAGAAAATGAACTGAATTAACAAACGAATGTTGTCTTTTCCTGATCTTCCTTGGAAATCGAGACTTGATTGTATCCTGAAATCCATCTGTAAACGAGTAGCACTCATGTCCTGTGACTAGATTTAGTATTTCATCTGTAAATAGTGTTGGAAATGGATCTATTAAAGTGACTTTATTCAGCTCCCAGAAATCTACACAGGTTCTCAGTTTTGTCAGGTCATGCTTTTTTGGTTGAATGACTATTGGGATTTCCCATTCCGACTGGTTGATTGGATAAATGATTCCTACTGCTAACATATTGTCGATCTCTTTTTTCACTCTTTTATTATATTTGTGATCCAGTTTGTAAGGTATTTTCTTGACAAGTCTTGCGTTGCGTTTTATATCAATCTTCATTTCACCCATTTCCTGTACTAACCCTTTAAGATATTTATAGTCTCGAGCAAAGACATCCTGAAATTATTTCAATAGATTAACTATTTCTGTTGTTTGTTCTTCATTCCAGTAGTCACCTATTCTCGCCATTTTTGGTTTGTTGTTATTAGATATGTTGACTTGTTTGGTTTTAACCTTCACGTCCATCCATTTTGGTGCCTTTCTTTCATTGATTTGTCGACTTCCCTCCTTGAACTAGGAAAATGATGCTAGTAAGTTTGCTGCTATCATCCGATCGGTATCTTCTTTGTCAGTCGATTTGACCTTAAGTGTCGTTCTAATTGGTTTTATTGTTTCTGGATGATAAGATTTCCACTGAAATATTTTTCCATGTTTATGCTCATTTTCTATTTGGATTCTTGTCAACTATAGTATTATATTAGACTGAATGTTATTACATGATTCTTTTGGTCGGTTATGATTTTGTGTTGAAATATGATCAACATTCAGTTGTATGAATGTTTTTATTTGTTTCGTTGCTTCGACCATTTGTCATCTTCTGGTATGAATTTAAATTCCTTGGTAAATTTTTCCTTGAGTTTGTTCCATATGAATGTTTCTCCTCATGCTTCTTCCATCTTATATTCCCACTTACTTGGTAAATCATCTAACACGGATGGAAGTAGGTGTGGCCATATACAGTCATATTTGTAACCAATTCTTCTTCATTCCCTGTCACATATGCTTATGTACTTTTTGAGATCTTGTCCTTCTGTAAAGATAGGTATTTGCGTATGTTTAGTTAAATTAGCTCCTTCCCTCTGAATCTTTCAACGAAGTATGTTGAATTTGTTGTCCACGTTTGTAGTCTCGATTGATGGGTGTCCCACCATCAAGCATCTTGACTTATAAATGTTTTGACCAGGATTTGTAGTCATTCGTGCTCACCTAATGTTTTGGAAACTTGTTCTATATGGAGGACTAGTGACTCTCTTTCTTTATAACAAAGAGACTATTTATTTTCTGTTTGGATTGGCTCTAAAGAAGGGTATTCCCTAATTTTCCTTTCGAATATCTTTGGTATGATGGACACAGAGAATCATTGACGTGTGGGTTTTTTTGAGATGACCTAGATGGTCCAGCATCCTCTTTCTTTAGTTTCATAGTTTTCCATCTCCCAATCGTATAATTCTGCATCTGAATTATAGCCAACTAAATCTTGATTCCCCAAATGAGGTTCTCCATAAATATTTGGCTTAGTGTAATCTTCGTCATTCTATATTTGATAAATCTGTCGAACATTGACCTCTTCATCTATGGGTTTGGTCCATGGTTCACCTTGTGAAGGATGAATAGGGACAATTACTTCTTCCCATTTCCTTTAATATTTATCCTTTATTTATCCAAATAAATCAACACCTTCATATTTCGACCCCATGGTCAGCCCACCAAGGCTGGGAAGGAGCTGGATCCTTCCTTACGGTCTATGATTTCAAAGTTGACTTTTGTAGTATTTATTTTTATGGTCATTTTGAAATTTATCCATACCCCAATAGGTTCTATAAGTCCTTGTTTTTCTAACTTTAGATATATGCTTGATTCGTTAAGTTGATGTCTACCCAATTGTCCCCATGTATCTCACGTCATAATATTCACTTGGGATCCAAAATCAAGAACAACTTGTCGAACATGATATCCTTTTATTTATAGGTTGACAAGTGGGTCAGCATCACTCTTATCTTTTTTATTTAGGCTGCATATATTCTTAGTTTGTTTATCCATACATGTTTTGTTATTGATATTGTATAACATATCAATAAATTGTGCTACTGATTTATCATTATGTATTAAGTTAAGTAGTTCTTGCGATATATTTTGTAGACTATCATTGATTTCTTCTTGTCTAGCGAATTCTTAAAACATATTTGACGCATTTTTATATAATTGGTTTCGCTTTATAGGATCAAGATAGTCATCTTTGCTTTTTATTTTACTTATTCTTGGATTATCATTGCCAGTTTTTGTTCCTTGTCTAGTGACTATTTGTAAATTCTTCGTACGAATTACATAAAACTTTTGAACACATGATAAGACATTAACATTTTTATTTTTATTTATTTTGTTGAGCATGGTGGGACAATCCTCTAAAGAGTGATCTCCCACACCACAAATGGTACAAAATTTTAGGTCAGCTCACTCTTTGTACAAACATTCTGCATATCGGTGACCTTCGTTGTAACATGTGAAACATTGAATTGGTCATCATGGTATATTGTTTGCCTTCCAGTGAATCGGCCTCGACCAGCAAATCCCCCATGACAATTATTATTGTACCGATGCTCATATCTCTAGCCTTCATATTTATGATTTCTTTGCTCATTCTGTTCATTTCTCCTTGGAATATTATCATTGTTATTTTGTGCAACAACGTTTGTTTGATAGACTACATGATAATTATGGCGATTCTTCAAGTTCAAGTGGCAGTCGGCTGTTGTGTGGCTTTTTACTTCACAAATAGCACACTAGGAAGCTTTTCCATTCTTCATGTTGAACAGATAATATTTTGTCATGTGTAGCCCATGTTCGTGGAAAATATCAAAAACTAATTTTGTTTGAACAAAGCATATGTCTTGTCAGCTGGCGTCTTGTCGATAATTGTCTTTGGTATGGCCGGCCATTGAGCAATTCGTGCACCAGATATCTTGTCCTTTGAGGTTAAGTTCCCTTAATGATTTTTTCATTATTTCCAACTGTTCTTCAATCCAATTGTCCATAGGGTGTGATGGGTAATCTTCATCCATATCGACCTGCAATGCTTTAGTGAGCGCTTCTTCATATGTTTTGAATGTGTCCAGACTAATATGTATTTGGATCTTCTGTGAAATTCTTACGAGAAACCATTGGATTAATAGTTGTTCCTCTATATTATAATCTAGTTGGATTAGTCATTCCTTCCATCTCTTTTCGTATTCCCGGACAGTCTCTATAGGTTCCTGAACTGTCGTTTTTAACTTTTTTCTAGCAAGATGCTTTGCATCTGGTGTTTTGAAGAAGGATTAGAATTATTTCTTAATATATTATTTAGTGACATTAGGTGTTTTCTCGGTATATGTCATATCCCAATTCAGTGCCCACTTTCCCAAGGCACCAACGAACTGGTGACACTTCTTCATCTACGCCCTCTTCTTGTTAGTCATGACCAGAGTGTAGCAGAATTTCTTCATGTCCTATCACCTTGGTGGCCATTCCTCTCTAGAGCATGACGGCCTGCTCTCTTAGTTCCTCCCTTCTCTTTTGCCTCTTATCTCTTTCTATTTTCTTTAAATCCGGAGTGATTTTGTGAGTCACTATCCAAATTATTTCTTTCTTGGCCTGACTTTTCATTGTTGGAAGCTCCTTCTACAGTCGACTAGAATCCTTCTACTCTACCCCAACACATGACCAGCTACCCGCCCATAGACTATCCAAAGCTTTAGTAAGCCTGGATAGTTATGTTTATTTGTTCAAGAAGTAATCCCACTCCCTTTCTGCAATAAACGCCTCCCACGCTTTCTGCTTCTCTACCCAGTTAGTATTCAATGGAGTTTCAATTAATGATGGATGAGGCTCAACAATGTGGCCTACTCTCCTGTCGATTAGGAACTTAAACAAAAGATTCGGTAGTGAGAAAAGAAAGTGCTCAGTGAAATCATTATAGAACCTCTTCTCGATTCTCTTAACAAAGAGTCTCTCTTCCATAGCACGATCTTCACCTCATCTACAATTTTTTCGAACCACTCCGGCAGATTCGTTCATCCACCTCTTATCATTTTTTGGAGCAGTTCTTGGTCCTTAATTTCTATCGTCTTTTTCATCCAATAATTTCTTCATAAACTGAGGCACGGATTCTACAAACTTCTCATGTGTTCAGTGAATAATTTCTCCTTCACCTGGGCAATAGTTAGTTTGTTTTTCTGAGCGTAATTCTGTAAGCACTTCGTGATTTTACGCTCCCACTAGTCCTTAATATCTTGCTTTCAGATCATATTATCATGTCCATTTCATCTGTACATGTACTACCCGAAATAGAACCAATGTTGTAATCACTCAGATATCTAGGTTACCAATAATACACATAAAGAATCATATAATCATAATAGAGACAAGAGACAAGAATAGTTGGTAGAGTACAACTTATCTTACTTAATGACACATGTGGGTTCATACACAAAACCAAACCAAGTTCTTATCTGGCTCAACATACTATATATATTCTTACAAAAAAGTTATGGTAACTACCTGTTGGTTCACTCAACCGACACAACCAATGTGGCCGACCTAATCTACAATTAGTCGGATAACTGACTAGCTCCTTCAACAGCGGGTGGTG
>LPNX010085762.1:167130-249164 GCA_001517045.1 Pseudotsuga menziesii
CGGGGGGGGAGGGGTTAGATTAAGGTGGAGGTGTCTAGGTGTTGTAGAGGGGATATAATAGGGGATTGTGGGTTAGAGGTAGTTGTAATTGTTGGAGAGGGATGGAAGGGAGGGGGGTGTTAGTGGTAAGGGGAGACCTGTGGATGTGTGTGGGGGTGTCTAGTTGTTCTAGAGGGGATGTAATAGGGGGTGGGTGTTGGAGAATATATATGGGGGATGGGGATTATAGTTGATGGGGTTTGTGTGATAGAGAGAGAGATAGACAAATATAGAGTGGAAGGGGGTGGTCCTTATTGGTATGGGGTGACCTCTGGATGTGTGTGTGAAAGAGTGAGTGATCCATATGGGTATAGGTGGCCCCCCACCTATTCCACTGGCTCAAAATATTTTCTCATGTTGACAATTTTCTTGTAATTTTCTGCAATGTTTGAGTCCTAAACTTTCGGGGCCATTTTGAGGCCCTAAACGATGTTTTTTGGATATTCATGGACAAATGGTTCCCATCGGCATGCATTTGGCCAACCAAAAGTTGTAAATATTATATATACATTTCCAACGAGCTATTAAACGCCCAAATCGGAGATCGTATGCAAAAGTTATGATCTTGGGAAGTTGACTGTTCAACTTACCACCTTGGGGCTGCAAACTTTATGACGGTTCATCTTCTAGGGTTACGTTTTGGACTTTTGTGGTTATCACCTCATTCTTATTATAAATATGCCCCTTTGGCCTCATTTTGTATTCAACTTGTCATAAGTGAGTGTAGCCTCCACGTCTCTTCTCAGAGATACAACTACCATAATTCTAGCTACTTTTGTTTTACAATTTGTTCTATTTCATTCATTTAATAGAATTTGAGTTCACTGTATTACTGTGTTGATTGCCATATATATCTGTGCATTTGAATATATATATTCTCTTTCATTTTTTTCTCACATAAATCCGGATCAGCAAGAGAGAGGAAGGGTGTGTGTTAGGAGTTTAGGACTAGGGGGTTAGATTAATGTGGGGGTTTCTGGGTGCTATAGAGGGGGTTTCTAGGTTTCACTTGTATTTCTTATGTATTGTATCCCGATGTTCATTTAGGGAAGTTTTTGTAATGTAATTGAGTCATGTCATGCCCCGATGTTTCGATCGGGAGTTTCTATAATGTAAACAAGTCATGTCAAGTCAAGGTGGGTAACCCTCCTATTGTTCAAGGGTTAAAGTCTACACAGTTTTGGGGCCCTAGGGTTGTTAGACTCACTTAGTGAAGTTGGCCCTAGTGAGTCATTGTCAAGTTAGGAATTAGTATAAATAGAGAGTGACTCTCTCTATTTATCACACATTAACTCACACTCAGTTGTAGCGCATAGCTGAGGGAGAAGAAGTTGTTGGGGCTAGAAAGAAAGAGGCTACTACTGTCGAGAGATCATCTTATTGTTTTGGGGTTTTAAATTTGGTGTTGATTCTATTTCTGAGGAAGTTGTGTGGTTTTCTCTATTTATGGTTTCCCCAAGGAAAAACACTGTGTTCATTGTCTCTTGTGTTTGATTGTTGTTCTTGTTATTCTCTCAATTAAAGATCCTAATATAATGCTAGCTTAAATGTTAAAAATATAACATGGTATCAGAGCTAACCTGAGAAGAAGACATTGTGTAGTTGTGGGAACTAGGGCTTCCTACCTTTTGGATCTATCTCCACATATTTTTAGCAAAATAAGGTTAGGATGAATCTCCTCCCTAGGTCGCATCTTTCTATTGAAACAAAATCTCATTCTGAGCTTTTTCAGTTTTGGACCCGACACTACTGCAGAAAATTAGAGCTTTCCACAAAAGTGGAATTTTTGAGTGAGCCTAGGCCTGGATTGATCTCCTCCTCAAAATCGAACTTTAGAGATCAAGATCAAAGCATTTGGTTGGACAAAACTCTGGGAAAATTCAAACCCTAATCTACTCCTAAACCAACACTGTAGAAATTCAGCTCCAAATCCAGATCCAACATCTTGACCTAGTAAGATCTAAATCTTTTGTATTTCCATTTGAGGTTCTCAGTTAAGATGTCTCATCATACCAAGCTTGATGAAAATCTTGAGGGATCTAATAACTTCCGAGCCTAGAAGTATAGGATCTCCCTAGTCTAGGAAGAAAATGAGTTGGACTCCCACATCAATGAGGAGGTTCCAGTTCTAGAGGAATATTAACCTTGTTACAGCTGATTTTACCACACATGGTGGATCACACCTTTATGGCCTTCCTTGTCCCTCTGCATATTCTTTAGACCCCATGGACCATTTTTAAGCCTTTGATGTTTCCAATATCATCCCTAAAAACATTTATTATTTGATATACGCGACTTTTAAACCTATTCTCGCATATATACGTGGATTTGACCCTCAAACCCGCGTACATTGTGATGTGTGCAAAAGGCCAAATAGTTTTGGAGTTTTCCTTGATCTGGATCCGAGTCACTTGTCTCTTGGCCTTCCATATGCCTTGAGATCGCTCATATTTTACCTTCCATTACCCCATTGAAGCACTATATAAGGAACCCTTTGGATACATTGAAGGAGGAGGAATTGAAGAGCAAGAAAACTTTAGTCCATTGTTTCTGGAGCTTATACTTGAGTCTGCATCCCTTTTTCCCTTGGAGCACTTTCTGTTCTTCCCAAGCTTTCCTTTTCTTGTGAGCTTGCTATTGAGAAATGGATGATTGAAGTGGTGGAGGCCCAAGTGGAGGACTCAATTTCTTCGATTCGCAGACGTGCCGACAGAGTTTGTCACTATTGTAATCTCTATTTTATATTAATAGAAATATCTTTTCCTATCCAATAATGTGTATTTAAATGAGTATTGAATCCATGAATGATTTTAAATGCTTATATGTTATTGATTATATATGCTAGAGTAGGTATAACACAATTATATATAGCATGCTTGTCTTGTTTTCTGAATGTTGAGAGAGCAAATTATCAATACAAGCAAGAGTGGAAAAGCTCAACGGGGATCTACATCAACCGTCTGGAATAAGGTATGTTTCAAGATCCTTTAGTGTTAGATATTTGGTTTCTCTTGAATATAGGAAAGGATTGATTTCTGCAGTTACTCTGTCTATTGTGGTACCCCAAGCCATAGAAATTTTTCTCCACAATAGAATTGGCGACCATACTGGGGAGTTCTTAGTCATTTCCTTTAGGGGTTTTATCAGCATTCAATGTTCTTGAATTGCTCTCATTTCTCTGTTTCTGAGTCGGGTCTGGGGGCATGTTTTCTTGGTAGTGTCTGATAGGAGTAAATTTTGTCTTAGCTTGTTTGTTTACCTTCTTTTTTATCTCTTTTTCTTCCTGTATGCGAGTTTTTGCTTCACAGTCACATGTACACATGGTTTTTACTGGGATATCCATGTATATACGCGGGCTTTTAGCACACAGTCACATATGCCCTGATTTTTGCCTTTTAGGGGAAGATTAAGTGTTTCTAGGTGAGTTTTGATGATTGCTGAGTCTCCTTGGATGCTTCTAGAGTCTGTATACACCTCTGTTTCTGAGCAGAGACACTTTTTAGGTTGAATTTTTTTGGAATGTTCTTGTCATTTCATTTTCTATTTTTTGTTTTGGGATTAGTGCATTAGGTCTCTTTTACCTTGATGATTTGCTTGGATGTTTTCTGATAGTGCTTGCAGAGTCTGGGGGTGGTAGAGTCATTCTTTTACTTTATTATCTCATTTTAATTCAAAAAATTACTAAAATATTTGCTTCTTTGCATCAAATGCATCATTACATTTTGCATCTTGCATGGTACTTGCATTAGGTTTGCTTGGAGAAGAATTAGTTAGGATTTCATATACGAATGATTGCATTTTTCATTTGAAGGAAAATTGTGCACTTCACGTAGTAGCATACCCCATTTTTCATTTAACACAGTGCATTTGCATTGATTGTTAGGTGTTCATTTTACTTCTTGTTGTGTCATAACACAATTAGTTACATGATCATTTACCCTTTTGAGTAATAAGCCAATTAAAATCAATGCATAATAAAATGAATTACACTCTATTCTTATATAGGGTGCACCAACAAGTTTAGGTTTTAGGGTCTTGGAATAGTTCATTGTGAGTAAATTCTCCAAGACCACTAAACAAAACATGTATGTGTCTGTCTAGGTGAGAGTTTGAAATTCCTTAGTATAATTAGAGTTTCTCAGGATCCTCCTCTTAAAACGGAGTTAAGCACGAGTCAGTGTGATAAGTTATTGATTGGGATGACCCCTAGTCATAACTGAGTAGCACCGGAGATATTTCTAAGATTGTATTCGTATCTGGGGGCTCTTTCGAGAGTTTCAAGCTTTGCTACCCTACCCATATGATCAATCCTGCCTGTGACTATCTTCCTGAGCATTGATTATATTGAGGTGACCTTAGTTGAATTACCTAGGTTATCGAGGGGGTAATTTATAGAGGTTATTGTGTAGGTTTCCTAGCCAAGTTGGGGTCAGACAACACAGTCGCTATATGTGTTGAAGCTGAGGGCCACAATAATTGGTTACAAACCTCCACTTGTTGTGTATGGGAGTCTCAAGCCTCTCCTAGGTGAGACATACCTGCTTCATTCGGTAGCTCACATATCCTACCCTTGCTTTCTTGTGATTTGGATTTACATTGTATAGGTGTATGCTCTGGGCACGCTAGTTTGCCTAGGGTTTGCTTAATTAGAAAGAGTCTTTTTCATTTTTTGAGTCATTGTATATTTAGGTGCGGCACTTCATCGTTCTCATCATGTAGTAGGGCTTCTTCCTTCCACATATCCTCCTCCTTTGGGAGAGAGAAATAGATATTCCGAGCAGACTACTTCTCACATTGATTCACACGCGATGGGAGATCACGAGGATGAGATTCCTGAGATGTATTCTCCACATCAAGAGGTTGGGGAGGAAGATCCTACTCCTATTTATGATCCTTCACCAGATATACCTTCACATTCTAGTTATGATCCCTCATTCATAGGTCGCCGATATTTGTTTCCGAGCGATGAGACTCACCATCAACCCTCAAGCATTAGTCATGTTAGTTATGGCATGCCTGATATCCCTGCACGTGATCTGGCACATCATGTTGAGTTAGAAATTGAACCTAGCACTACGCCTGGGGGAACTCCTATTCCTTTCTGTGCAGAGAGATTTGGGAGCACTAGTCATATTGCACCTTCCATCCCAATGATGGAAGCTACCTTACATGGTCATCCTAGACCTAGTGTTAGTATTCATATGTGGATACTAGAACCGAGACAAGTGACCATAGGGAATACCACTTACATCCCTTCACATGTGCCTTCGTCCTATATTCCTACTCCTTGGAATGCATTTTTGACAACCCTTCCTCCCCCTCATTCACGTGGTTCTTCAGGTTGGAATGTTGCTACTGGTCATGTTCATACTCTGACTGCTCGTACAGTAGTATCTCAGAGTCAAGTATCTCCTATTGTCTCAAGAGGTCATATTCCTGTTTCTGGATCGTCTTATGGTCCATCGCATGGAGTTCCCCATATCCCTACTTATGGAGCTTCTCATGGGATATCCCATGGGACATCTTATGGAGCTCCTCATGGACAATCCTATGGACCGCAGTATGGAAAGAGCTATCAAACTTATGGGTACGGGTATCAACAACCCACTTACTCCTATAATTATGGATTTGTAGCACCGCATAGTCAAGGTACACCACATCATAATGCTTCCATGCAGCCCTACACGGGTCAAATGGGAGGAGGATATTATGTCCAAGGCCATGGTATTTACAGCAGTCAGCCTTATATGAACCAAAAATATCAGGGAGCATGGCATAGACTAGCTCAACCTAGGATCCCTTTCCTCGCAACGTTAAATTAACCTGATCTTATTGATACTAGTGAACGATCCAGTATCTCATGGCCTGGCTTGGTTGGCTGTACCTAATAAACTTCCCTCAGACATTCCCAAATTCGAGGGAAAACTAGGAGAAGATCCTAGTGAACATGTCACTACCTGTTATGGAGAAAACTTCCTATGTCTCGGGGTACCACAACAAATAAAGTAACCACAAAAATCAATCCTTTCCTATATGCAAGAGAAACCAAACATCTAACACTAAAGGATCCCGATACATACCTTATTCCAGACGGTTGATGTAGATCCCCATTGAACTTTTCCACTCTCACTTGTATAAGTGATTTGCTATCTCAACATTCAGCAAATAAGACAAGCACACTATATATAATTGTGTTAGACCTACTCTAGCATATATAATCAATAACATATAAGCATTCAAAAGAATCCAAGGATTCAATACTCATTTAAATACACATTATTGGATAGGAAAATATATTTTTATTAATATAAAACAAAGATTACAATAGTGACAACCTATGTTGGCACCTCTGCGAATCAGAGAAACTGAGTCCTCCACCTTGGCCTCCACCACTTCAATCCTCCATCTCTCGATAGCAAGCTCACAAGCAAAGGCAAGCTTGGGAATAACACAAAGTGCTCCAAGGGACAAAGGGATGCAGACTCAAGTAAAAGCTTCAGCAACAATGGACTATAGTTATCTTGCTCTTCAATTCCTCCCCCTCAATGTATCCAAAGGGTTCCTTATATAGTGCTTCAATGGGGTAATGGAAGGTCAAATACGAGCGATCTCCAGGCATATGGAAGGCCAAGAGACAAGTGATTCAGATCCACATCAAGAAAAACTCCAAAACTATTTGGCTTTTTGCACACATCCCGATGTACGCGGGTTTAAGGGTCAAATCCGTGTATATACATGAGAATGGGTTTAAAAGTTGCATTAGAGGAAATTTCAACTCAAAATGGGCCTCCTAAAATGAACTAATAAAATAATAGTTAAAATAATAAAATAATATTTATTAATTTCGGAGGAAGAAAAGAAAAAAACTACTTTTTTGTTTGTATTTTTGACATATCTTCTCGTGTTTTTACTCAAATTTCGATCGGGAGAGCTCGTTGGATGCGGAATTAAATTATGCATCCAACGAGTACCCACTCAGCATACTTTTGACTGACCCCGCTACCCCAAAAACAAGAAATACCTGAAAAAATGAAATGATGATGTCATCATTCCTTTTTTTCAGGTATTTCTTGTTTTTGGGGTAGCGGGGTCTGTCAAAAGTATGCCGAGTGGGTACTCATTCGATGCGGAATTTAATTCCGCATCCAACAAGCTCTCCCGATCGAAATTTGAGTAAAAACATAGGGAGATATGTCAAAAATACAAACAAAAAAAGTAGTTTTTTTTATGATACCTATCCCCAAATTTATATTAAAAAGGTGTTTAAGACCTATACAATATTTCAAATTTAGAGCAATTTCATTGGCTAACATATGATGACATGGAATTTGAATAAAATTTAAAAGGCCCATTTTGAGTTGAAATTTCCTCTAATGCATATATCAAATAAGGCATGTTTTTAGGGATGATCTTGGAAACATCAAAGGTACAAAAATGGTCCATGGGGTCTAAAGAGTCTGCAAAGGGATAGGGAAGGCCATAAAGGTGTGATCCACCATGTGTGATAAAAGCAGTTGTAACAGATGCCCCCTAATGTGTGACGTCAGAGGGGTGATATGATGACCGAAATACATTATAAGTCCATCCTAGAAGTGGAGTGATGAAGAACCAGGTGGAAGAACCAGACATCCAATAGTATAATACAATGATGAAACTCTGCACACAACTGCAAGTAGATATAGAATTCTGGGATACATAAGAGTACAATGCCCATGAATAGGCATGATACATAATATGACATGTGTGTTCATTGCCACGTACAATATAGATAGATCAGAATCTCCATTATGAATATATACACAGGATCATGATCTCCATGAAGGATGAAGATATATAATGGATCAAGATCTCCATAATGGCTGGAAACATCTGACATATACTAGAATCAAGTCACGAAGTTGAAATCTCATGAACACTAACACGATCAAGGAGGTAGCATATATGAAATTCCACCAATCTATAAGGTCTTCTACACAATCCGCTATGAGTACATGTCATACCATGCGAATAGAGTTGTTGAGGTTGAACATAGTAGTCCATCGTCTGATTATCGGTCATTGATGTATATTGTTAACAGACACGAGATCACCCACCAATAATGAAAATGGGAATGAAGGTACTATAGTGTAAACTAACAAGTGTGAATAAAGATGTTGAGTTCAAACACTTGAAAGGATCCATTGATCAGGGGACATTGATGTATTCCCAAAACCTTTCGATGGCTAGAGAACTTGCTACTGATGACTGCAAGTCTCAAGGCGCTCAAAAATCACTCTAGATTCCTATCCAAGAATAAATGATTTGAATTTGATGGGATGAAATCCACTGGAAGGAGGGAATTAAGGAATCCCCCATCATCCAACATGAGGTACTCAACGAAGCTGTATAAGGTGGAAGGACTCAATCATAAAGTGCATGAACCAGTATGAGTATTGGGAATGGCCGACATGCAAAGTCAAGAAAACTGAGGAATGATCGACTCAGGTTTCAACTTCCTTCGAACAAGAGCATAAAGGTGAATGGTGACTAAATGTAGGTAGCATAGACTTGATATACAAAACTGGGACATCTCTGTGACACAGGAGGCATCAACAGAGGTTCCATAGGGACTGGAAGCTTAACTAGTCGATGGAGATAAAGTCAAAGAAACGAGTATAGCTCCTAAATTCAAACTATTAACCCAACCAATGGATGTGATATACAGTCCTCTATTTGAAGGTGAAAAGACTTGACTGCTGCCAAAGATAACATATTTTCTTGTCTGGCTTTTTGGTTTTTTGATTTTTTTTGGACCTTTTCAAATATTTTGAAAATCTTGAAAAAGAATAAAAGTGATTTATAGTTATAGACTAGGAGGATATGAGTACGAGTGTCAATGGGAAAACAAACTAGCTCCAAGCAGTGGAACATACCTATGATCAATGCAAGGACACATGTGTAGGATAATGACACTCGGGGGAAAGTCCCCTCCTGGTAAAAAATGGGAACCAAGCTGCAAAGGATATATAAAATGGCTTTGCATGGCTAGACATGAGACAAGCTCGGGCTATATGGCTAATAATAAAAGTCAGGGAAGCCAACATAAGGCTCAATGAGGTAGGAAAAACTCATGATAATGCAATTACAACTTGATATAAGGGAGTCCTGGGGGAAGAAGGCCAGCAAAAAGATCAAGAGGAGTATGAGGCTCTTGCGCAAAGACATGGCGATACTATACAAAGGATTCCCACAACCTAAAAGGAAAAAACAAATGTCGACATGGGCACCAAATTCAATAAAGGAGCTAACTAGGGCACCCATGTATGGTCAAGCTCTACCATTCACATCATGTCACTTCTAAAACAGCAAGAAGGTTTCATGACAAGATAGAATGGGTTCATACCTAAGGTTATCATGAAACGATCATAAGGTCATGCAAAATGCAAATGGATATGACATCTAACCTATATGCCAATTTAGACATAATACCTGAAATCGGTACGAACGGGTCAAAATAATGGTCGAAACAGTGCTCAAAACGGTCTCCTACATCATCAGATTAGTCAAAAATGGTCTAAAATAGTCAGAAACGGTTCAAAACTATAGAAAGGGGGTAAAAAATTTCAAAAATTGTGTATAAATAGTAAAAAATTCAAAAATTACAAATCATTTGAAACTTTTTACCCATTTGAGATCAAAACTACAAACATGAATGCCAGGAGCTTTGTCCAGCGAAATTTGACACCGCTTGTTCTAGGTAACTCCTCATGTCCTCTTCTTCCATTTTCATGTAAATTTTATCCATGGTCAATGTTTTACTTCTAGGCCAATCTAGATTAGTCTTATTGGGCCACACAAAAATTGGGGTTTTTTCCGCATATAGGGCTGGCTATACGTGGAAAAACCGCCCAAACCCGCATACATACGCGACTGTTTTGCAAACAGTCACGGATGCGACCACCCACATGAATTTTTAGGTGAAATACTAACCAAAAATTATTTTTAATGTGAAGGATGGTCCTAGAATGGAGGGAGAGGGAACATGGAGATGTAGAAGAGGGTGTACGGGGTGATTTGATGGCTCAACAAGCTCTTTGTGCATGTGGGAGATACAAGTTTTGGTGTCTTGGTAGCCTAAGGGACAAACCAAGACTATTGCAGATGCTAGTAGACAACTGGGATCCTGACTCAGAGTCTTTCCATATCGACGGGATGTCCCTCACTATAGAGGCGGAGGACATATAATTCATTACAGGATTGTCCCGATGGGGAAAGGTGGTGAACCTACACTCTCACGGGCCCAAAGGTGGCCTCACCATTGATGAGTATATTACAGTATACTATTTTTTGGACATGGAGAAGGTTGGGAGTCATATCTTGACAAAATCCATCTAGGTACTAGGCCTAAAGGCGATACTACTGGCACTCAGAAGGATAGAAGGGCTAGCCTCACTCCACTAGGCCTCATGGCCATTGATATTCTATGTAGTGGAGTGCATGAGACCCACAATCTACGATTGGATTACTGTGCTATTGAGTAACATGAAGCATCATCTCAGTCACTGTAAGATGGGAAGGGTAGGAAACTTTGGTTTCGGTAGTATACTGAGCACGTTCTTCTTTGAGTGTGTTCTGGGGCTAGGCCCTAGAGTTGACGTTCCTCCTCATGGGGTTCAATATCCATCCCAAAGACATTCGGCAGATGCTATGCACAGACTAGGCAAAGGTAGGGTGTCTAACCCCTACCTAGCTGATTTCTTTCCATGGTGGCATCGACAGATTATTGCCATCGTTGATTACCCTTATGCAAGGATAGATTTTTGGGGAGATCCAGATATGCCCCTACCACCAGGATCAGCATATGGTGACATTGGTAATGAATCCCAACCCTCTTTTTAAGTTTTTTGATATATAGACTCAAAAGACATATTTTTGGGTGATGACACATAGTGACAACCTATCATGTGTGTCCAGATGTTGGACCATGACGGCTTGATGGATTCCCTCATCATAGACGAAGGGGAAGAGGATATGATATCATGGGTGTGGATGTGGAGTAGATGCTTCAAATCATCCACACAAACTTTGTACAACTGACACACAGAGTACCCATGGCACAAGTCGAGGAATTGCCTAAGGCCATGCAGTGCCAGGTGGTTGGGGTACCATGAGCATGGGTTTGGTTATTCTGACTACTAGCTAGAGCTGTGGTGTGCTACCATGATCAGAACACCCCTCCTCTTCCACAAGCTTAGAGACCTGAGAGTGATTTATTTTTGTACTTTCGTGTATTATATTTTGGTGGCTCGGAAGCCCCATTTTTGTATTAAGACACTTATGTATTATGACATCACATTTTGGATGTTTAATGAAATTTTTTTATGATGATCAATTTTATTTATTTACATGTGTGTAAAAATGTATGTTTGTGATGTGCTTATAGTCCATGAAACAAATGCCAATCTAACACATAGTTAGCATATGAGTCAGCAACTTGATTATAAATTCTTGAAACATGTATGTATATTATGTTGTCAAATTGTTGTTCTAACAATATCACACATAAGAATATTTGTAATAATGTCGGATAACTAACATGATACAAGCCATTAAGCTGTGACACTACTAAATGCAAATCAAGATGTACCTCAAGAGAAATAACACCATGTGAAATGGCATCCCATAATAGCTCGATAACGGCACTATACTCAACAACATTGTTCGAAGAAGGCCATAAACATATGCCTCCTGAAGACAATACCTGACCCACAGGAGTATAAATCACCCAAGCAGCAGCTGTTGAGTGTTGAGTGTGGCATCTAGCACCATCGGTGAATCCTATGTAAATGGAAGACTCCATCAACATCTTCCATAAGAAATGAAAGCTAATCAACAAACCCGATCACCATAAGAAAACCTAACTATGAAAAAAATTGTATACTAATATACAATAATCAGCCCTGGCTGAAGATCATGCATAGTATTTTTTAAGATAGAGCCCATTTCTAGGCTCCACCAAGGCTGTCCCTTCATAATATACCAGCTCATAGACGCCCTTCTCTAACACATATTTGACTACGCAAGGACCATGCCACATGGGATTAAAATTTCCTACCCCCAAGGGTTCTTTAGCTTAATCCCATAAAAGGACCAAATCTCCTTCACTAAACCTCCTTGGATGGACAGACTTATCATACTGGACCTTAATACGACATTTATTCACCTCTAGAGCCACTAAAGCATCTTGGCGCTGCTCATCAAGATACTCTAAGTAGACCAAACGTTCCTCCAATGCGGAAGTGTCTGGTAAAATCTCTATAGGTAGTTTCAACGAAGGGATTTTGCATTCATTCAGCAAGACAGATGCCACCCCATGTACGAGATGATATGGAGAAAAATTGGTGGCAGTATTAACCATGATCCTATATGCCCACAAAGCAGGATATAACATGATATGCCAATTCGTTTTGCTTTGTGCAATGGTTCATTGGAGAATGGACTTAAGTGATTTGTTCACCGCTTCAACCTGTCCATTCGCTTGAGGGTAATAAGAAGAGGAGTTCCCTTACTTATACCCTAACTTCGAGGCCAACTCTTCCATCATTCAATTCTAAAAGTGCCTACCATCGTCAATGACAAGCTCTTTCGGAATACCGAACTGAGTAATAATCTGGTTGAATACGAAATGTGTGACCGTGTCACCATCGGATTTAATTGTGGGCATAGCCTCAGCCCATTTCGTGAAGTAATCAACAGCCACTATAATATGATTATGCCCCCCAGTTGAAGCTGGGTTGCAATCCATGAATTCAATCCCCCACTTGGTGAAGGGACCGACGATGATAATCGAATATAATGGGGCAGGATGTGAGCACATATTGCGTGCAAACACCTAGCAAGCGTGACACTTCTTGACCGCATTAACACAATCTTTAAAGATCGATGGCAAAAAATATCTCGCTCTCAATATTTTTTGGGTTGTAGAAAGCCTAGATAAATGACCACCACATGCCCCTCCATGGAAATCATTCAGCACAACCTCAGCCTCCTCATGGGTTAAACAACGACATAAAATGGAATCTACCCCATTGTGGTACAAAGTGTTATCCACTATAAGGCAGTTCTTAGATACATGACATAATCATCATCTCTCATCCCGTGAGAGGTGAGTAGGGACCTTCAATGTTTGTAAATATATGATAATATCCCCATACCATGGATCCAAAGTTGATATAAGAAAGATATTCTCATTGAAAAATGTATCTTCATAAGCTTCCTCCTCCTCCTCACTTGGGAAATCAGAAATGATCTCCACAAAAATTAACGATTTCTTCGATTTTGCCGAAACAAGTTCGAGATCAAATTCTTGCAAAATAACAATCCATTTATTATACTTTCCCCCGATCATCCTTCTAGTGAGGATGGACTGCAATGGATTGACATGAGCTACCACCAAGTTCTGGTGAAGGAGAATGTAGTGCCTCAATCTCCGAACTACATGAACAGTAGCTAAGGTAAGTTTCTCCACATGGGAATAACGGATTTCCGCATCTATAATATTTCGGCTCAAATAGTATATGACATGCTCATGGAGCTCCTCATCCTCCTAAACCAAAACCATACCAATCGTCTCCATGGACATGACCACATAAATAAACAAGTCACGGCTATAGTCGAGTGTACTAAACATGGGGGCCGATGCTAAGGATCTCTTAAGAGCATCAAAGGACTCCTGGGCTTGCTCATCCTAGCAAAAGGTAGTGTCCCTTTTCAACATATGCATAAATCCTTTAGTGAAATTGGCAAAGTTAACCACGAATATTCATAATAAGTTTTCCATGCCTTGCAAACATTAAATATGTCTAATATTTCTTGGGGGAGACAATTGAATTATTGCCTCAACCTTTAAGGGATCGACTCGTATACCCTCCTTGGAAACAATGAATCCTAGCAAACGACCCGACTTCACGCAAAATATGCACTTATGAGGATTTAAACTAACCTGGTAGTGATGGAATATTCCAAATACTAACCTCAAATGGTGGGAATGATGCACTCTCATCCGAGAGTGAGCAGCTAGTTCATCCAAAAATACTTCAATAATCGATTTGAGATCATGAAAAATCAAGGTCATAGCCCACTAAAAATGTGGCTTCGGTGTTTTTAAGAATGAAAGGCATCTTTCAATATGAAAACATACCCCAAGGATAAATAAATACAGTTTTGTATTGATCCTTAGGTTTAATTTGAATCTGATTATACTGAAAAATCCATCCATAAAGGAAAATACCTCGCTTCCCGCACACTCATCCAAAATATGATCAATAAATGGTGTGGAAAAATTATCTTTAGGACATGCATGATTTAAATCACAGAAATCAGTACATATACAGATCGCTCCCTATTTCTTATAAACTGGAATGGGGTTTGAAACCCACTACGTCAGGGGAACGAGATAGATAAAGCTGACTTTCAACAGCTTTTCTATCTCAGCCTTAATCGCGGGTGCTTTTCTAGGATTAATCACACGTAAACGTTTTCGAACAGGTTTGGCATTGGGATAAGTCTTAATTTCATGTTCAACAATGTGATATTCGATACCTGGAATTTCCTCGTATGACCAAGCAAAGACATCACGAAATTATTTGAACAGCTCGGTATACTCCTGTTATAGCATATTTTACCACTCCAGGTGAATCACACTTTGTATGGCCTTCCCCTGTCCCTCTGTAGACTCCTTAGACCCCTTGGACCATTTCTTGTCCTTTGATGTTTCCTTGACCATCCCTAAAAACATGTGAAAAATGATACACGCGACTTTTAAACCCCTAATCATGTATATACACGGGTTTGACCACTAAAACCGTGTACATCGGTATGTGTACAAAATCCAAATACTTTTGGAGTTTTCCTTGACATGGATCCGACTCACTTGACTCCTAGCCTTCCCTATGCCTTGAGATCGCTCGGATTCGACCTTTCATTCCCCCTTTGAAAAGCTATATAAGGAACTCTATGGTACATTGAAGGCATATGAGAGAATTAACAGCAAAGAAACTATAGTCCATTGTTGCCGTAACTTATGCTTGAGTCTGCATCCCTTTGTCCCTTGGAGCACTTTTGTGTTCTTCCCAAGATTGCCTTTTTCTTGTGAGATTTCTATCGAGAGATGGAGGATTGAGGTGGTGGAGGCCCAAGTGGGGGATTTAGTTTCTCCAATCCGCAGACGTGCCAATAGAGGTTGTATCTATTGTAATCTCTGATTTTATATTAATAGAAATATCTTTTCCTGTCCAATAATGTATGTTTGAATGAATATTTTATCCATGGATGTTTTCAAATGCTTATACATTGTTGATTATATATGCTAGAATAGATCTAACACCATGATATATAGTATGTGTGTATTGTTTACTTGTTGTTGAGGAAGTAATCTATCAATTCAAGCTGAAGTTGGAAAGCTCAAAATGGATCTACTTCAACTGTCTAGAATAAGGTATGAGGTCTGATCCTTTAGTGTTAGATATTTAATTTCTATTGCATATTGGAAAGGATTGATTTTTGGAGTCAACCTATCTGTTGTGGTACCCCAAGCCATAGGAATTTCTCTCTGTAATAGAATTGGCGACTCCACTAGGGAGTTCTTAGTAGTTTTCCTTTGGGGGTTTTCTATCGGCATTCAATGACTTTGAATTGCTCTTTCTCTCTTGCTTCTGTGTCGGGTCTAGGGGCATGTTTTCCTAGTAGTGTCTGATTGGTGTGAAGTTTGTCTCAGCTTGTCTGTTTGCCTTGATTTTTATGCACCTTTCTTCCTGTATGCGAGTTTTTAACTCACAGTTGCGTATACACGTGGGTTTCTCTACGATTTTTGTGTATACACGTGGGTTTACTGTGAATAGTCACGTATACCCTTAGATTTTCCTTTTAGTGGAATTTAAATGGTTGCTGGGTGATTTGTGATGATTGTTGAGTCTCCTTTGACACTGCCTCAGTCTGTATATACCTCTATTTCTGACCAAAGACATTTTTTTTAGGGTAATTTTTTTTTTTTAGAAGGTTCTTGTCATGGCATTTTTATTTTTGGTTTGGGATTAGTGCATTAGATTTATTTTAGCTTAGTGCTTTGCTTCAGTGCTGCTTGAGTGTGCTTGCAGAGTCTAGGGGTTGTAGAATCATTCTTTTGCTTTTTGTATCTCATTTTATTTCAAAACATCCAAAAATATTTGCTTATCATCATGCATTCCATTTTGCATTTTGCATAGTACTTGCACTAGATTTTCTTTGGAGTATTAGTCAGGATTTCATATAGGAAAGATTGCATTCATCATTTGAAGAAAAATTGTGCATTTCACGTAGTAGCATACCCTATTTTCATGGACACAATGCATTTGCATTGATTGTTAGGTGTGCATTTTCCTTCATGTCTTGTCATAACACCATTAGTTGCACGGCCATATCCCTCTTTTGAGTAATAAATCCAGTTAAAATCAACGCTTAATTAAAATGAACTACACTCTTTTCTTTTATAGGATGCACCAACAAGATTAGGTTTTAGGGTCTCGGAATAGTTCATTGTGAGTAAATTCTCCAAGACCACTAAACAACAACATGTATGTGTCTGTCCAGGTGAGTATGTGAAATCCTTGGTATAACCAGTGTTTCTCAGGTTCCTCCTCTCGAAAGGGAGTTATGCACAAGGCAGTGTGAGAGGTTATTGATTGGGATGACCCCTAGTCATAATTGAGTAGCACCGGAGATATTTCTATTATTGTATTCATATCTGGGGGCTCTTTTGAGAGTTTCATGCTTTGATACCCTGCCCATATGGTCAATCCCTCCTATGACTGTTCGCCTGAGCATTAATTATATGGAGGTGACCATAGTGGCATTACCTAAGATATCGAGGGGGTACTTTGCGGGGGTTATTCTGTGAGTGTCTCGGCTAGGTTGGGGTCAGACAACACAGTTGCTTTATGCATTGAAGCTAAGGGCCACAATAATTAGTTACATACCTCCGCTTGTTGTGTATGGGAGTTTCAAGCCTCTCCTAGGTGAGACATACCTACTTCATTCGGGAGCTCACTTATCCTACCCTTGATTGCTTACATTTGGATTTATATTTTATTGGTGATTGTTCTATGCATGATAGCTTGCCTAGGGTTTGTGTAGATAGAGAGTCTTTTATATTTTTTGAGTCATTGTGGATTTGGGTGTGGCTCCTTGTCGTTCTTGTCATTTAGCAGGACTTCCGCCTTCTACATCTCCTCCTCCTTTCGGAGAGAGACATAGACAGTCCACGTGGACTACTTCGCACATTGATTCACAGACCATGGGAGACCATATAAAAGGTATTCCTGAACCACCTTCTCCCATTCAAGTGGAAGATGGGGATTTTACTCCTACCTATGATCCTTCACCCGACTTGGCTGAGTTCGGTCATATGATTTCTGAGATAGGAACCTTTCATGATAGACATACGCACTCTAGGGTTGATTCCCCATTGACACATTACTGGTATGGAATGACGGAGGATGCTAAGACTCACTTTGAACCCGTGAGCACTAGTTATGGTAGTTATGGTATGTCAGGTTTTGCCGCACATGATTTCGAATTTCATGTCGAATCTGAGTTCGATCCTAACACTATGCATAGGGGCACTCTCATTCCTTACCATGTGGAGAGGTTTGGGAGCACTAGTCACATTGCACCTTCCATCCTGGTGGTGGAAGTTACATCACATATTCCTCCTAGGTCTAGGGTTAGTGATCCTATTAGGATACCTGATCCAAGACAAGTGACTATAAGGAATAGTATGTACTTAATTACACAGATCCCTTCGTCATCTATCCCTAGTTCTTCAAATGTTCACCCTCCACCTCATTCACATGGTCCTTTGGGCCGGAATGTTGCTACGAGTTATGTCCATACTGCGGTTACTAGACCAGTTGTGTCTCAACTTCATGTACTACCAATTGTTTCAGGAGGTCATGCTCATACTTCTAGAGGTCATATTCCTACTTCCAGAATGTATATTCCTACTTATGGAGTGTATGTTCCTACTTATGGACTGTCTCATGGGACATCTCATGCGATGACTTATGGACCCTATTATGGGAAGTAGTATGGACAAGGTTCTTCACCTTATGGGGGCGGGTATCAACAACCTGCTTACTCTCCAAATTACGGCTTTGTAGATACTAATAGTCAAGGTCCACCACACTATGGTGCTTCCATGCCACCCTATACAGGTCAAAGGGGAGGAGGGAACTATGGCCAAGGCCATGGTGGTAATCAAACCTATGTGAATCAGAACTATCAAGGAGCAGTCCATCGACCTCATCATCCTAGGCTCCCTTTTCTCATGACGCTGAATCTTCTTGACTTGTCGAGTTTGATGAATGATCCTGTAGCTCATGACCTAGCTTGGTCGGCTGTCCCTACTAAGATTCCCTCAAACATACCTAAATTCAAGGGAAAACTGGGAGAGGGTCCAAGCGAACATGTTACTACCTTTCACCTATGGTGCTCTTCGAATTCCTTACACCGGGAATCCATCCATTTAAGGCTATTTCAATGCACCCTTACAGGGCCTGCCACAAAATGGTATTTGCTTTGTTCGATGACCTGCGATGAATTTTCTTAACCACTTCTAGCTACCGGTGTGTTATGACGTTGGTACTGAACTCTTGTTGACATTTCAGCAGGATAAAGCCACACATATCTCGGATCATATCCAAGAGTGGTGTAGATGGAAGAGGTTAATTAAAGCCTTTATACCACCGGTATTCCTCCTCGAATGGTTCCTTAAGTCGTTATTGCCATATATAGTGAAGGATGTTTGTACATCCAGAGTGCAGAATGAGGAACAAGCAATTTTTAGGGAACAAAAACTGGACTTGATTTATGCTCAGTCCATTTTGTTATATGAGATTATTCCCAATGCTCCGCGTTCTAGTTTCGACCCCAAAGTTAAACTTGGACCACATGCCGATGGCATTGTTGGTTGTGTGAGTGCTAAACCTGTGGATTAGATTGAAAAACAAGTTAGTCAATTGTCTATCAATGAATCTACTTCAGGACAAGCCATGGATTTGTCTCAACCTGCCCAAACAACGAGTTTACTTTCGGTGCAATCGTCGAACCAGATGGGTAACCAGTAGCCCAGACGAAATAGAAAGAAGGATAAGAATAATCGTAAGGGTGGGAATAAGAATGAGAATGCTAATAATAATGACAAGAACGCCCATATAGATGGGGGGGAAAAGCAAGCTAAACGTAAGGTTAAGTTCCCTTGCAAGTTATGTAAGGATGATCACCTCACTTACTTGTTCCCTCATATCGATGAAGCCTCAAGATTCTTGGCACAGGGCCCAGCTGTGCTAACTAACCCTTTACCTCACAATCAAAATATGAACTCGAGGACCCATGATCAGTCTAGTGGTGATCAAGATCCACCAGAGGGTAGTGGTCGTGGTTGCATTAACATGGTACGTGCTGCGAAAGTTGTGACCCATGCGAAGGACTATTGTTCGTCACAACCCAGCCCAAGAAAGGAACCTGATCCACTAGGGTCTCCTTTGTGTATTGAGAAACCTATGGGTAAACCTGAAGCTGCACCTCACATTCCTAAGGGAGTCCTTAAGTGTTCAAGGCACAATCCTAATTCCTGAGCCACCCAAAACTATTCAGTTGTCGAGGATTTGGGCCACATTCCTTGTGCGATGTCTGCATTGGAAGTGCTTCAGAGTTGTCCTTCGCAAAGGAAGGATTTGCTTTCTTCCCTTTGTGTGAATGATAATGATTCTTCCTCTGTGATTAAATTTGAAACCGTAAGACTTCGGCCTTGCTTGCCTTACTATGTGTCTCTTTTGATTCACGTAGAATGTCTTGATATGACCGTCAAGCGCACTGTAATTGACGAAGGCGATGTTGCTTCTATAATTTCTTTATCGTGTTGGAAGGGTTTAGGTTCCCCTGAGATGTCTAAACCAGCGACCATGTTAACTGCGTTTGATGGGAGATTTTTTAGGCCATATGACATCCTCCCTTCCCTTAAGGTCCATTTGGGAGGGAATATTGTTGCGATAGAGGTCGAGGTGGTTGATGTGCCCCTTGACTACAATCTCTTGCTGGGTAGGAATTGGATGTACAGTATGAAATTCGTTGCTTCTTCCCTATTTCGCGTTGTATGCTTTCCTTTTAATGGGAAGATAGTCACAATTGATCAAATGACATTCAAGAATCTATCTGTTACCGCATCTTCAGGAGCTTCGATCCCGATCGCTGAACACTCTCAGCTAGAAACTGGGAGTGTAGGTGTAGGCATGTATCCATCACTCATGGGAACCTCTAGTTGTCCTACACCGATCGTTATGATAGGGTCTAGTTCTGGTGAGGCTAGTTCCGGTGAGGCTTCGACATCTATGAGATCGGTGTCTTTTCACACAAGTCATATGGAAGATCCTTGGATTCTTCCTACACCGAATACTCTGAGTGAGCCCATCATGACGAACGTACTGTTGCCTGCAACTATGATAGCTTATCAAGCTAATCTTAAGTCTGTTGCAGAGTCCAGTGGTTCCTTTTCGCGGATAGAGGAGGAGGACCCTTATGTGCTACTGGCATGGGCAGTGCAGTCTTCTCATGTGCATGACTTCCTTGATACGATTTTCCCTTCAAATGAAGTGATTATTGAGGCTATGTCAGGAGTTGAGCCACCATGGGAGGAACTCCATCATAGATCTTACTTTCTTCTCGAGTTTGACTGCTTGGAGTGTGAGGACTTTAGGGCGATTCTTAGAAAGAGAGTTAGTAGTCCTATGGTTCCATTAAGCTCTCCTGGTCCGATGGCTGATGGAAACATGGTGAACATATATCAATGATTCCTATCATTATCTCTCGCGATCTTGGAAGGATCAAGAATGTCTATATTGGGGTGGAATGTTCCCATGTTGAGATTCAAGAACACACCGAGATATTTAAAGAATTATGTGATATCTTTGCTTGGTTGTATGATTAAATGCTAGGTATCAACCCTCGTATTGTCAAACATGAGATTAAGACTTATCCTAATGCTAAGCCTGTTCGACAATGCTTGCATGCAGTGAATCCTAGGAAAGCACCCGTGATTAAGGTAGAGATAGAGAAACTATTGAAAGCCGGTTTTATCTATCCTGTTCCCTTGACAGAGTGGGTTTCAAACCCTATTCCAGTGGATAAGAAGTAGGGAGCGATATGCATATGTATTGATTTCCGTGATTTGAATCGTGCCTGTCATAAGGACAATTTCCCCACACCATTTATTGATCAAATTTTGGATGAGTGTTCAGGTAGCGAGTTTTTTTCCTTTATGGACGGATTTTTCGGATATAATCAGATACAAATTAAACCTGAGGACCAACATAAGACTGCATTTATTTGTCCTCGGGGAATGTTTGCATATCAAAAAATGCGTTTTGGCCTTAAGAATGCTAGAGCTACTTTTCAGTGGGAAATGACCTTGATCTTCCATGATCTTAAGTCAATTATCAGAGTATTTTTGGATGACCTTGCTGCTCATTCTCATATGAGAATGTGTCATTCCTATCACTTGAGATTGGTATTCGAAAGATGCTGGAATTATTTGGTTAGGTTAAATCCTCATAAGTGCATCTTTTGTGTGAAGTTAGGTCATTTGTTAGGATTCATCATTTCTAAAGAGGGTATAAGAGTCGACCCTTTGAAGGTTGAGGCAATACTTCAGTTGTCTCCCCCGAAGAATATTCGTCATCTTCAATGTTTGCAAGGCATGGAAAACTTCTTACGAAGATTTGTGGTCAATTTTGTCAATTTGACTAGAGGCTTCATGCGTCTATTGAAGAAGGACACCACCTTTTGTTGGGATGAGTGAGCCCATGAGTCCTTTGATGCACTCAAGTGAGCCCTAGCATCGGCCTTGGTGATTATTCCCCTAGACTATAGTTGTGATTTTCTAATTTATGTGGCCGCGTCCATGGAGACGATTAGTATGGTTTTGGTTCAAGAGGATGAGGAGCTCCAAGAGCATGTCATATATTATCTGAGTCGGAACCTTATTGACACAGAGATTCGTTATTCTCATGTCGAGAAGCTTGCTTTAGCTACCACAAATGCAGTTCAATGGTTCAGACATTATATTCTCCTTTGATAGAACTTGGTTGTAGCCCATGTCAATCTGTTTCAATTCGTCCTCACTTGAGGGATGATTGGGGGAAAATATAATAAATGGATTTTCATCCTGCAAGAATTCGATCTTGAATTTGTTTCGGAAAAATCGAAGAAGTCTTTAATTTTTGCAGAGCTTATATCGGATTTCCCAAGTGAGGCCAAGGAGTTGGTTTGTGAAGATACGTTTTCCAGCAAACACATCTTTTTAATCTCAACTTTAGACCCATGGTATGGGGATATCATTATATATTTACAAACATTGAAGGTCCCTACTCACCTCTCACAGGATGAACGACGATGATTACATCACGTGTCTAAGAACTACCTCATAGTGGATAACACTTTGTACCGTCATGGGGTAGATTCCATTTTACGACATTTTTTAACTCATGAAGAGGCTGAGGTAGTGCTGAATGATTGCCATGGAGGGGAGTGTGGTGGTCATTTATCTGGGATTTCTACAGCCTAAAATATCTAAATAGTGGGTTATTTTTGGTCGTTGATCTTTAAGGATTTTGTAGATGTGGTCAAGAGGTGCCACCCTTGCTAGGTGTTCACACATAATATGCGCTCAAAACCTGCCCTGTTACATCCCATTATCACTGCCGGTCCCTTCACTAAGTGGAGGCTTGATTTTATGGATTGCAACCTAGCTTCGACTAGGGGGCATCATCATATCATAGTGGCTATTGATTACTTCATGAAATGGGATGAGGATATGCCTATAGTTAAATATGATGGTGAGACAGCCGCCCACTTCGTATTCAACTAGATTATTACTCAGTTCAAAATTTTGAAAGAGCTTGTCATTGACCATGGCTCGCACTTTCAGAATCGTATGATGGATAAGTTGGCATCAAATTTAGGGTACAAGTAAGAGCATTCGTCCCCTTACTACCCTCAAGCAAATGGACTGGTAGAAGTAGTGAATAAATCACTCAAATCCATTCTCCAACAAACCATCGCATAGAGCAAGAATAATTGGCACATCATGTTATATCCTACTTTGTGGGCATATAGAACCGTTGTTAATACTACCACGGGTTTTTCTCCATATCAACTTGTACATGGAGTGGAGTCGATATTGCTGGTTGAATGCGAGATTCCTTCTTTGAAGCTAGCCATAGAACTCTTACCAGACACTTCACCATTGGAGGAGCATTTGGTCCACCTTGAGCAACTTGATGAGCAGCGTCGAGATGCCTTGGTCGCTCTAGAAGTAAATAAACGTCACGTAAAGGTCTAGTACGATAAGTTTGTCCATCCAAGGAGGTTTAGTGCGAGATACTTGGTCTTTTTGTGGGATCAACTGAAAGAACCCTTGGGGGCAGGAAAATTTAATCCCATGTGGCGTGGTCCTTACGTGGTCAAACGTGTGTTAGAGAAGGGTGCTTATGAGTTAGTGGATTATGAGGGAACAGTCTTGGCAAAGCCTAGAAATGGGCTCTATCTCAAGAAGTAATATGCATGATTCTCAGCTAAGGCTGGTTATTTAATATTATTGTACAGTTTTGCATAGTTAGGTATTTTTCTTATAGTGATCGAGTTTGTGATTAGTTTCCATTTCTTTTGGCAGATGTCAATGGAATCTTCCACCTACATAGGATTCACGGATGGTGCGAACCATCATACTCAACACTCAGCCTCTGCTGCTTGGGTGATTTATACTCCTATGGGTCAGGTACTGTCTTCAGGAGGCGTATGTTTGCGGCCATCTTCCAACAATGTTGTTGAATATAGTGATGTTATTGAGCTTCTACGAGATTCCATTTCACATGGCGTTCTCTCTCTTGAGGTACCTCTTGATTCGGAGTTAGTAGTGTCACAGCTTAATGGTTTGTACCATGTTAGAGATCTGACATTATTAAGAAGATTCTTACATGTGAGATTATTAGAATGGCAATTTGACAATATAACATACATACAGATTCCAAGAATTAATAATCAAGTTGCTGACTCATATGCTAACTACGTGTTAGATTGGCATTTGTTTCATACACAATAAATTCATCGCCAACACAATTTTTACACATGTAAATAAATAAACCGATCACCATAAAAAAAAAATTATATAACATCCAAAATGTGGTAATACATAGTGTCATGATACAAAAATGGGGCTCTCGAGCCACCAACATATAATACACGGTAGTACAAAATGTATAGACTCCCAAGTATCTAATCCTGTGGAGGAAGAGGGGGGTTGTGATCATGGAAGGTCACTACAGCTCTAGCTAGCCATCGGAATAATCACACCCATGCTCATGGTACACCCACCACCTGGAGTTGCATAGCCTGAGGAAAGTCCTTGACTTGCACCATGGGAACCTTGTGTGTCATCCTCACAAAATTGGTATGAATTCTCTAGAGCATCCGCTCCGCATCCACACCCATGATATCATCTCCTATTACCCTCCGTCTGTGATGAGGGAAGCCTTTTGGCCACCGTGGTCCCACATCTGCATACTAATGGTAGATGTCACTATTTATTATCATGCAAAAATATGTCTTTTGATTCCATATAATTAGAAAACACAAAAAAATTAAATAACTCAAAAATTAAAAGACAAGGTCGAGATTCGTTAGCTATATCGCCATATGTCAATCCTAGTGGTAGCGGCATGTCCGGGTCCCCCTGAAAATTTATCCCCACATAGGGGTAGTCATCGATGGCAACTATCTATCACTGCCACCACAGAAAGAAGTTAGTTGGATAGGGGTTAGCCACCCTACCTCCCCCCAGTTTGCGCATCGCATCTGCCCAACACCGTTGGGCTAGATCTCGAACCTCGTGAAGAGGAACGTCAACTCTGGGGCTCAATGCTGGAACACACTCAAAGAAAAATGTGCTCAATATACTATTGAACCCAAAGTTCCGCACTCTGCCCACCTTACACTCACTGAGCTGATGTTTCATGTTGCTCAGTAGTGTAGTGCTCCAGTCATAAATCCTGGGTCTCATGCACTCCACTACATAGAACATCAGAGGCCGCAAGGCCTAGTGGAGTGATGCCAAGCCTACTATCCTACCCAATATCAATAGTATGGCCTTTAGGCCCATCACCTGTATAGTGTTGGTAGGTACCTAAATCCACACTTTCTCTGTGTCTAGATAGCAGTACACAGTAATGTACTCATCGATAGTCAGGCCACCTCCTGTCCCACCAAGAGAACGAAGGTTCACTACTTCCCCCCATCAGTAAAGCCTACTAATGAAGTATATGTCCTCCACCTCTATAGTGAGGGACATCCCATCTATATAGAAGGACTTAGAGTATGTATCCTAGTAATCCACCAGCATTTGCAATATTCTTGGTTTGGCCCTCAAGCCACCAAGACACCAAAACTTATAGAGTCCACATGCACGTAAATCTTGTTGAGCCATTAGATCAACCCTTATTGCCTCCTCTACCTCACCATGTTCATGCTCTCTCCATTCTAGGACCATCCTGCACAAAAAATTGCAAGTTTTCCCATTAGATTACTTAAAAAACCTTATGCGTGGCCTCATACGCGACTGTTTGCCAAACAGCCATGTATGTACGCAACTGTGGGGGAATTTTCCACGTATATCTAGTCCTATATGTGGAAAAACCCTCGATTTCTGAATGGGCCACAGCGCCCTTTTTAGTTTGGCCTAGAAACCTCAAATGACCATGGAATTTGATAAAAAAATTGCATCAAAATGGAAGAGAAAAGCATGGGTAAGTACCTGGAAGAAACGGTAGTGGATTCTGCCGATTGGATCTCCTGGAATTCGCTATTGAAAATATGATCTTAATTGGGTAAAAATTTCAAATGTTTTATAATATTTTGAATTTTTACTATTTATAGAAATTTTTCAAATTTTTGAAAATTTTTACCCCCTTTCCTATAGTTTCGACAATTTCTAATCATTTTGGACCGTTTTTTACCTAACTCATGATGTAGGAGGCCTTTTTCAATTCCGTTTCAGCCATTGGAGTGACCTGTTGGTGCCAATATCAGGTATCATGTCTAAACTGGCATATAGGTTAGGTTTCATCACCGTTTGCATTTTGCATGACCTTATGACCGTTTCATCATAACCTTAGGTACTAACCCACTCTATTATGTCACGGAACCTTCTTGTTGTTTTAGAAGTGGCATGATATGAGTGGTAGAGCTTGACCTTACATGGGTACCCTATTTAGCATCTTATTTTCATTTGGTTCCCATGCTAACGTTTCATCCTTTAGGTTGTGGGAATCCGTTGTATAGTACTGCCATGACATTTCGCAAGAGCTTCATACTCCTCTTGATCTTTTGTTGGCCTATTTCCCTCGGGACTCGTGTATGTCAAGTTGTAATTGTATTAGCATGAGCTTTTCCTCCCTTATTTAGCTTTATCTCGGCTTCCCTGACATTGCGCTTCAGCCATATAGCTCGAGCGTGTCTCATCTCTAGCCATGCAGAGCCATTTTATATATCCTTTGCAGCTTGATTCCCTTTTTACTGGGAGGGGATTTTCCTCTGAGTGTCGATATCCTACACATGTATCCTTGCATTGAGAATAAGTATGTTCCACTGCTTGGAACTAGTTTGTTTTCCCTTATGACACTCGTCTCCTCCTAGTCTGTAACTATAAAGCAATTTTATTCTTTTTCAAGATTTTTAAATATTTGAAAAAGTCCAAAAAAAAATCAAAAACCAAAAAAGTTGGACAAGGAAGGATGTTATCTTTGGAAGCTGTCGAGTCGTGTCGCCTTTGAACAGAGCACTGTATATCACATCCATTGGTTGGGTTTATATTTTGACTTTAGGAGCTATACTCATTTATCTAAGTTTATCTCCACCAACTGGTTAAGCTTCCAGTCCCCATGGAGCCTCTGTCATTGCCTCCTACGTCGCAGAGATGTCCCAATTTGTATATCGAGTCTATGCTGCCTTTATTTAGTCACTATTTACCATTATGCTCTTTTTCAAAATAAGTTGAATCCTGAGTCGGCCATTCCTCAGTTATCTTGACTTTGCATGTCAGCCATTCCCGGTACAAATACTGGTTCATGCACCTTATGATCGAGTCCTTCCACATTATACAGCTTTGATGAGTACCTCATGTTGGATGATGGGGGATGCCTTAATGCCCTCCTTCCAGCAGATTTCATCCCATCAACTACAGATCATTTATTCTGGGATTGGAATCTAGAGTCATTTTGAGTGCCTTGAGACTTGCAGTCATCAGTGGCAGGTTCTCTCACCATTGACAGTCTTTGGGAATACATCAATGTCCCCTGATCGATGGATCCTCTCAAGTGTTTGACCTCAAAAAATTTATTCACACTTGTTAGTTTTCAGTCTAGTACCTTGATTCCCATTTTCATTATCGGTGGGTGATCTCGCATCTGTTAACTGTATACATCAATGACTGGTAATCAAACGATGGACTACTATGTTCAACCTCAACACCTCTATTCACATAGTAGGACATGTACTCATAGCAGTTTGTGTAGAAGAACTTCCAAATTGGTGGTATCTCTTATATGCTACCTCCTTGATCGTGCCAGTGTTCATGAGATTTCATCTCTTGTGACTTGATTCCAATATATGTCAGACATTTCCAGCTCTTATGGAGATCTTGATCTATTATATCTTCATTCATTATGGAGATCATGGTCCTTTGTATATCTTCATCATGGAGATTCTGATCTATGTATATTGTACGTGGTGATGACCACTTATGTGATATCTTGTATCATGCCTATTCATGGCCATTGTACTCTTATGTATCCGGGACTACTATATGTATTTGCAGTTTGTGTAGAGTTGTATCATTATACTATGCTGATTGGGTGGCTGGTATTCCATTTGGGATTCTTCACCACTCCACTTCTGGGATGTACTTATAATGTATTTCAGCCATCGTATGACCCCTTTGACCTCACACATTATGGGGCATCTGTTATAGTTTATTTTACCACTCTAGGTGAATCACACTTTATATGGCCTTCCCCTGTCCCTCTGTAGACTCCTTAGACCCCTTGGAGCATTTTTTGTCCTTTGATGTTTCCTTGACCATCCCTAAAAACATGTGAAAAATGATACACGTGATTTTTAAACCCTTAATCGTGTATATACATGGGTTTGACCACTAAAACCACGTACATTGGGATGTGTACAAAATCCAAATACTTTTGAAGTTTTCCTTGACATGGATCCGACTCACTTAACTCCTAGCCTTCCCTATGCCTTGGATCGCTCGTATTTGACCTTTCATTACCCCTTTGAAAATCTATATAAGGAACTCTATGGTACATTGAATGCAAATGAGAGAATTAAGAGCAAAGAAACTATAGTCCATTGTTGCCATAACTTATGCTCGAGTCTGCATCCCTTTGTCCCTTGAAGCAATTTTTTGTGCTTCCCAAGCTTTCCTTTTTCTTGTGAGCTTGCTATCGAGAGATGGAGGATTGAGGTGGTGGAGGCCCAAGTGGGGGATTCAGTTTCTCCGATTTGCAAATGTGTCGACAGTAGTTGTATCTATTGTAATCTCTAATTTTATATTAATAGAAATATCTTTTTCTATCCAATAATGTATGTTTGAATGAATATTTTAACCATGGATGTTTTCAAATGCTTATACATTGTTGATTATATATGCTAGAATATATCTAACACCATGATATATAGTGTGCTTGTATTGTTTACTTGTTGTTGAGGAAGTAATCTATCAATTCAAGATGAAGTTGGAAAGCTCAACGGGGATCTACTTCAACCGTCCGGAATAAGGTACGAGGTCTGATCCTTTAGTGTTAGATATTTAATTTCTATTTCATATTGGAAAGGATTGATTTCTGGAGTCAAGTTGTCTGTTGTGGTACCCCAAGCCATAGTAATTTCTCTCCGTAACAACTCCAAAATCTCAATATGGGAAAATTCTGCCCCAATATAGACATTCTCAATCTTGCCAGGATCACGAGAGATATTGATAGGAATCGTAGGTCATATGTTCTCCATGTTCCCATCAGCCATCTGACCAGGAGAGCCTAATGGAATCATGGGACTACCAATATTATTGCTAGGAATCTCCCTAAAGTCGTCATGCTCCAAACAGTCAAGTTCGGGAAGGAAATAAGATCTATGATGTAACTCTTCCCAAGGTGGCTCAACTCTAGACATAGCCTCAATAATAGCTTCATCTGATGGAAAAACACTATCAAGGCAGTCATGTGTATGAGAGGACTCAACTACCCATGCAGGAAGTATATACGGGTCCTCCTCCTCTGTCTGTGAAGAGGAAGGACTAGGCTCTACAACACAATCAAGATTTACTTGATATGCAATCATGGCTACAGGAAACGACACGTCTGTTTCGATAGGTCTTTTTGAAAGACTTAGTGTAGGAAGAATCCAAGGATATTCCATATGGGAAGTGTGAAAAGACACCGAATTCAATGAAGATGAATCCCATCGAAACTAGATCCAATCATAAGGATGGGTGCAGGACAACTAAATGTCCCCATAAGGGATGGATACATACCTACACCCACACTCCTAGTTCCCGGCTAAGAGTGATCGATAATCGGGATCAAATCTCCCATCAACGCATTAACACTCCGATTTTTTAATGATGTTTGATTAATTGTAACAATATTCCCATTAAATGGAAAGCATACAAATCGAAATAGATAAGAGGCTATGGCTTGCATACTATACATCCAATTCTAACTCAGTAAAAGATTGTAGTTAAGGGGCGCATCAACCACCTCGACCTCGATTGTGATGGTCTTCCCTCCCAAATGGACCTTAAGAGAAGGAAGAATTATGTGCGGCCTAAATGATCTACCATCAAAGGCAGTCAACATGGTAGCATATTTAGACAACTCAGGAGAAGCCAAACCCTTCCAGCATGACAAAGACATCATGGAAGCAGTAGCACCTTCATCAATCACAGTACGTCTGACAGTTGTGTTAAGACATTCTACATGAATCAAGAGAGACATGTAGTAAGGAAAGCGAGGCTATAGTCCCATGGTTTCAAATTTGATGACGGAAGAAGAGTTATCATCATTCACCCCAAGAGCAGAAAGCAAAGCTTTCCTTTACGACGAAAAACTCTGAAGGACTTCAAGAGCAGACGTCACACAAGGAAGGTGGCCCAAATCCTAGACAACAGAATAGTTATGGGCGGCTCGAGAATTGGGATTGTGCCCCGAATGCTTTAAGACTCCATTAGGAATGTGAGTTACACTCTTAGGTTTATCCATAGGATTTTCAATACGCAGACTCTCAGTAGGAGGAGGTTCTTTCCCAAGGTCTGGTTTTGACGAGCCATAGTATTTAGCATGAGTCACAGCCTTAGTATCACACACCATATTGATGCAACCATGACCAGTACTGGATTCCGGTGGATCTTGATCTCCACCCGACACAGAATGAGAATCATGGGTCGTTGATTTTATATTTTGATTATGGGGTAAAGGACTGGTCAGCACAGCTGGGCCCTATGCTATGAATCTTGAAGCGTCTTCCATACGAGGGCACAAGTGAGTGAGGTGGTCATCCTTATACAACTTGCAAGGAAACGTAACCTTACATTTGTTCTTGTCATTAAAATTGGCATTTTCGTTCTTGTTCCCACCCTTACGATTGTTTTTACCTTTTTTTCTATTCCTTCTGGGCTGCTGGTTTCCCTTCTGGTCCGACGATTGCATGGAAAGTACACTCATCGTTTGGGTGGTTTGATATGAAACTGCAGCTTGTCCTAATGTGGATTGGTGAATAAAAAATTGACTCACTTGTTTCGTAACCGAGTCCACAGGTTTGGCACTTGTACATCCCACAATTCCATCGGCATGTGGTCCAGGTTTGATCTTGGGATCAAAACTAGAATGCGGAGTGTTAGGTATGATCTCATATAATATCCCAGATTGAGCATAAATAAAATCTAGTTCCTGTGCCCTAAAAATTGTTTGTTCCTCGTTCTGGACTTCGGATGTAGAAACATCCTTCGCGATATAAGGTAGCAATGATTTAAGGAACCACTCTAGGAGAAAATCTGGTTGTATGAAAGCTTTAATCAACCTCTTCCATCTATGCCACTCTTGGATATGGTTCAAGATATGTGTGGCTTTGTCCTGCTGAAATGTTGACAAGAGATCTGTACGAACATCATAATGCACTGGTAGCTAGAAGTGGTTGAGGAAATTCATAGCAAGGTCATCGAACAAAACAAATGCCCCCTTTGGTAAATCTACATACCATTTTTTTGCAGGCCTTGTGAGGATGCGTTGAAATAGCCTCAAATGGATAGAATCATCGTGTAAAGAGTTGGAAGAGCACCAAAGGTGAAAGGTAGTGACATGTTCACTAGGATATTCTCCTGGTTTGCCCTCAAATTTGGGAATGTCTGAGGGAAGCTTGGTAGGGACAGCTGGCCAAGCTAGGTCATAAGATACTGGATTTTTCATAAGTCTCGATAAGTTAGGTAGATTTAACATGCAAGGAAAGGGAGCCTAGGTTGAGCCAGTCTATTCCATGCTCCCTGATTTTTGGTTCTTATAAGGCTGACTATTGTAAATACCATGGCCTTGGCCATAATATCCTCCTCCTGTTTGACCCGTAGAGGCCTGCATGGAAGCATTATGATGTGGTGAACCTTGATTAGGTGGTGCTACAAATCCATAGTTAGAGGAGTAAGCGGGTTGTTGATTCCCGTACCCATAAGGTTGATAACTCTGTCCATATTGTGGTCCATAATATGGTGCATGAGAAGTTCCATAAGATGTCCCATGGGATATCCCATGAGAAGCTCCATAAGTAGGGATATGAGGAATTCCATGCGATGGACCATAAGATGATCCAGAAACAGGAATATGACCTACTAAGAAAACGGGAGATGCTTGACTCTGAGAAACTACTGTATGAGTAGTCGCATAATGAACATGACTAGTAGCAATGTTTCGACCCGAAGGACCACGTGAGTGAGGGGGAGGAAGGGTTGTCAAAAATGCGTTCGAAGGAGTAGGAATAGAGGATGAAGGGACATGTGAAGGGATATAAGTGGTATTCCCTATGGTCGCTCATCTTGGTTCTGGTATCCACATATGACTACTAACATTAGGCTTAGGACGAACATGTGAGGTAACTTCCACCACCAGGATGGAAGGTGCAATGTGACTAGTGATCCCAAATCTCTCCACACAGAAAGGAATGGGAATGCCCCTAGGCATAGTGCTAGGTTCAATTTCTAACTCGGTATGATGTGTCGGATCATGTGCAGGGATATCAGACATGCCATAACTAACATGACTAGTGCTTGTGGGTTCGTGCTGAGTCTCATCGCCCGGTAACCAATACCGGTGACCTATGAATGAGGGATCATAACTGGAATGTGAAGGTATATCAGGTGAAGGATTATATACAGGAATAGGATCTTCCTCCCTAACCTCTTGAGGTGGAGAGGACATCTCATGAATATCATCCTCATGATCTCCCATCGTGTGTGAATCAATGTGATAAGTAGTCCACTTGGACATTCTATTTCTCTCTCCCAAAGGAAGAGGATATATGGAAGGCGAAAGTCCCGATAAACGGCGAGAATGGCGAAGTTCCGCACCCAAATCCACAATGACCCAAAAAATGAAAAAGACTCTATATAATTACACAAACCCTAGGAAAACTAGCGTGCACAGAGCATACACCTATATCATGTAAAGCCAAATCACAAGCAAGCAAGGGTAGGATATGTGAGCTCCCGAATGAAGCAGGTATGTCTCGCCTAGGAGAGGCTTAAGACTCCCATAAACAACAAGCAGATTTTCGTAACCAATTATTGTGGCCCTCAGCTTCAACACATATAGAGACTATGCTTTCCAACCCCAACCTGGTTGGGACACCTGCAGAATAAACTCTGCGAAGTACCCCCTCGATAACCTAGGTAAGGAAAGTCAGGTCACCTAAATATAATCAATTCTCAGGCGGATAGTCATAGGTGGGATTGACCGTATGGGCAGGGTAGCAAAGCACGAAACTCTTGAAAGAGACCCAAGATATGAATACAATCCTAGAAATATCTCTGGTGCTACTCAGTTATGACTAGGGGTCATCCCACTCAATAACCGCTCACACTGCCTCGTGCTTAACTCCCTTGTAAGATGAGGATCCTAAGAAACACTAATTATACCAAGGAATTTCACACTCACACCTGGAAAGACACATACATGCTGTTGTTCAGTGGTCTTGGAGAATTTACTCACAATGAATTATTCCAAGACCCTAAAACCTAAACTTCTCGATGCACCCTATAAAAGAAAAGAATGTAATTCATTTTATTATGCGCTGATTTTAATTGGCTTATTACTCAAAAGGGTAAATGATTGTGCAACTAATGGTGTTATGACACAACAAGAAGTAAAATGCACACCTACATCATAGAGTGGCATAGAGGAAAGAGGTTGATTAAATATTTCATACCACCATAGTTTCTCCTTGAGTGGTTCCTTAAATTGTTGCTACCTTACATCACGAAGGATATTTATACATCTAGAGTTCAGAATGAGGAATAAGCAATGTTTAGGGCAAAGGAATTGGATTTGATTTATGCTCAATTGACTCACTTGTTTCGCAACCGAATCCCCAGGTTTGTCAAATGTACAACCCACAATGTCAATTGAGTCTCATACCATATCCAAGAGTGGCATAGACGGAAGAGGTTGATTAAAGCTTTCATACCGCTGGAGTTTCTTCTTGAGTGGTTCCTTAAATCGTTGTTACCTTACATCGTGAATGATGTTTCTACATTCGGAGTTCAGAACGAGGAACAAGCAATTTTTAGGGCACAGGAATTGGATTTGATTTATGCTCAATCTGGACTATGATATGAGATCATACCTAATGATCTGCATTCTAGTTTCGATCCCAAGATCAAGCCTGGACCACATGCCGATGGCATTGTGGGTTGTACATTTGCTAAACCTGCAGATTCAGTTACGAAACAAGTGATTCAATTGTCTATTAATAATCTGCATTGGAGCAAGTTGCAGCTTCATCTCAACCCACCCAAACAATGAGTGTACTTTTTGTGCAATCGTAAGACCAGAAGGGCAACCAGCAGCTCGAAAGGAATAAGAAAAAGGGTAAAAATAATTGTAAGAGTGGGAACAAGAACAAAATTGCCAATTTTAATGACAAGAACAACCATAATGATGGGGAGGACAAGCAGTCTAAACATAAGGTTAAGTTTCCTTGCAAATTGTGTAAGGATGACCACCTCACTCAGGTCATCCTTACACAAGACATGAGATAAGCTCTGCATGACTAGACATGAGACAAGCTCGGGCTATCTGGATAATAATCAAAGTCAAGGAAGTTGTCATAAGCCTCAATGAGGCAGGAAAAACTCATGATAATGCAATTACAACTTGACATAAGGGAGTCCTGGGGATAAAGGCCAGCAAAAAGTTCTAGAGGAGTATGAGGGTCTTGCGCAAAGACATGGTGATACTATACAAAGGACTCCCACACCCTAAAGGGAAAAATGTCGGCATGGACACCAAATGTAAAAAATAAAACTTAACCTTACGTTTAGACTGCTTGTCCCCCCCAGCATTACGGTCATTCTTGTCATTAAAATTGGCATTTTCGTTCTTGTTCCCACCCTTACAATTGTTTTTACCCTTTTTCTTATTCCTTATGAGTTGTTGGTTTTCCTTCTGGTCTGACAATTGCATGGAAATTACACTCATCATTTGGGTGGATTGAGACGAATCCGTAGCTTGTCCTGAGATATGTGTGGCTTTGTCCTGCCGAAATTTCAACAAGAGTTCTGTAGCAACATCATAACACACTGGAAGCTGAAAGTGATTGAGGAAAGTCATAGCAAGGTCATCGAACAAAACGAATTCCCCCCTGGGTAAATCTATGTACCATTTTGTTGCAAGCCTGGTGAGGGTGTGTTGAAATAGCCTCAAATGGATCGAGTCACCATGTAAGGAATTGGAAGAGCATGAAAGGTGAAAGGTAGTGACATGTTCACTAGGATCTTCTCCTAGTTTTCCCTTAAATTTGGGAATGTCTGAGGGAAGTTTATTAGGGATAGCAGACCAAGCTAGGTCATGGGATACCAGATCATTCATTAGTATCGATAAGTTAGGTAAATTTAACATTGCGAGGAAAGGGATCCTAGGTTGAGCCAGTCTATGCCACACTCCCTGATAGTTTTGGTTCATATAAGGCTGACTACTGTAAATACCATGGCCTTGGCCATAATATCCTCCTCTCGTTTGACCCATGCAAGGCTACATGAAAGCATTATGATGTGGTGTACCTTGACTATGTGGTGCTACAAAGCCATAATTAGAGGAGTAAGTGGGTTGTTGCTACCCATACCCATAAGGTTGATAGCTCTGTCCATACTGTGGTCCATAATATTACCCATGAGAAGCTCCAGAAGATGTCCCATGGGATATCCCATGAGAAGCTCCATAAATAGGGATATGGGGAACTCCATGAGATGGACCGTAAGACGAGCCGGAAACAAGAATATGACCCCCTAAGACAATAGGAGATACTTGACTCTAAGATACTACTATACGAGCAGTCACAATATGAACATGACTAGTAGCAAGATTCCGACCGGAAGGACCATGTGAATGAGGGAGAGGAAGGGTTGTCAAAAATGCATTCCAAGGAGTAGGAATAGAGGATGAAGGGACATGTGAAGGGATGTAAGTGGTATTCCCTATGGTCACTCATCTCGGTTTTGGTATCCACATATGACCACTAACACTAGGTCTAGGATGACCATGTGAGGTAGCTTCCACCGCCGGGATGGAAGGTGGAATATGACTAGTGCTCCCAAATCTCTCCACATGGAAAGGAATAAGAGTGCCCCCAGGTGTAGTGCTAGGTTCAATTTATGACTCGGCATGATGTGCCAGATCACATGCAGGGATATCAGGCATGCCATAACTAACATGACTAGTGCTTATGGGTTCATGGTGAGTCTTGTCACCCGGAAACCAATATCGACGACCTGTGAATGAGGGATCATAACTAGAATGTGAAGGTATATTTGGTGAAGGATCATATATAGGAGTAGGATCTTCCTCCCAAACCTCTTAAGGGGGAGAAGACATCTCATGAATATTGTCCTCATGCTCTCCCATCATGTGTGAATCAATGTGAGAAGTAGTCCACCTGAACTATCTGTTTCTCTCTCCCAAAGAAGGAGGAGACATGGAAGGCGGAAGCCCTGCTAACTGACGAGAACAATGAAGTGCTGCAACTGAATCCACAATGACTCAAAAAATGAAAAAGACTCTTTCTAATTATGCAAACCCTAGGCAAACTAGCATGCACAGATCATACACCTATACAATGTAAATCCAAATCACAAGTAAGCAAGGGTAAGATATGTGAGCTCCTGAATGAAGCAGGTATGTCTCACCTAGGAGAGGCTTGAGACTCCCATACACAACAAGTGGAGGTTCATAACCAATTATTGTGGCCCTCAATTTTAACACATATAGTGACTATGTTGTCCGACCCCAACCTGGCCATGATACCTATAGAATAACCTCTGCGAAGTACCCCCTCGATAACCTAGGTAAGGCAAATAAGGTCACCTCAATATAATCAATGCTCAGGCGGACAGTCATAGACAGGATTGACCGTATCTGAAGGGTAGCAAAGCCTAAAACTCTCTAAAGAGCCCCCAGATACGAATACAATCTTGGGAATATCTCTGGTGCTACTCAGTTATGACTATGGGTTATTTCAATCAATAACCGCTCACACTGCCTCGTGCTTAACTCCCTTGTAAGAGGAGGATCCTGAGAAACACTAATTATACCAAGAAATTTCACACTCTCACCTAGACAGACACATACATGATTCGTTTAGTGGTCTTGGAGAGTTTACTCACAATGAACTATTCCAAGACCCTAAAACCTAATCTTGTTGGTGCACCCTATAAAAGAAAAGAGTGTAATTCATTTTANTGTTACTCAAAAGGGTAAATGATTGTGCAACAAATGGTGTTATGATGCAACAATAAGTAAAATGCACACCTAATCAATGCAAATGCACTGTGTCAAATGAAAAATGGGGTATGCTACTACGTGAGGTGCACAATTTTCCTTCAAGTGAAAAATGCAATCATTCCTATATGAAAGCTTGACTAATACTTCTCCAAGAAAACCTAATGCAAGTACCATGCAAGATGCAAAGAAGCAATTATTTTTATAATTTTTTGAGTTAAAATGAGATAATAAAGCAAAAGAATGACTCTACCACCCCCAAACTCTGCAAGCACTATCAGATAGCACCCAAGAAAAGCACCAAGGTAAAAGAGACCTAATGCACTAATCCCAAAAAAAAAATATAAAATGCAATGACAAGAACATTCCTAAAAATTTCAACCTAAAAAGCATCTCTGGTTAGAAACAGAGGTGTATACAGACTCTAGAAGCATCCAAGGAGACTCATAAATCATCAAAACTCACCCAGCAACACTTAATCTTCCCCTAAAAGGAAAAACTTAGGGAATACGCGACTGTGTGCAGAAAACCCACGTATATACGTGGATATCCCAGTAAAAACCGTGTGTACATGCGACTGTGAAGCAAAAATTCGTGTACATGAAGCAAAAGAGATAAAAAAGAAGGTAAACAGACAAGCTGAGAAAAAAATTACTCCTATCAGACACTACCAGGCAAACATGCCCATAGACCCGACTGAAAAATAGAGAAATCAGAGCAATTCAAGAACATTGAATGCCAATAAAACCCCCAAAGGAAATGACTAGGAACTCCTCAGTATGGTCGCCAATTCTGTTACAGAGAAAACTTCCTATGGCTTGGGGTACCACAATAGAGAGATTAACCGCAAAAATCAATCCTTTCCTATATGCAAGAGAAACCAAATATCTAACACTAAAGGATCTTGAAACATACCTTATTCTGGATGGTTGATGTAGATCTCGGTTGAGCTTTTCCACTCTTGCTTGTATTGATAATTTTCTCTCTCAACATTCAGCAAATGAGACAAGCATGCTATATATAATTGTGGTATACCTACTCTAGCATATATAATCAATAACATATAAGCATTTAAAAACATCCATGGATTCAATACTCATTTAAATACAAATTATTGGATAGGAAAAGATATTTCTATTAATATAAAATAGAGATTACAATAGTGACAACCTTTGTCGGCACGTCTACGAATCGGAGAAACTGAGTCCACCTAGGCCTCCACCACTTCAATCCTCCATCTCTTGATAGCAAGCTCACAAGCAAAGGAAATATTGGGAAGAACACAAAGTGCTCCAAGGGACAAAGGGATGCAGACTCAAGTATAAGCTCCGGCAACAATGGACTATAGTTTTCTTGCTCTTCAATTCCTCCTCCTTCAATGTATCCAAAGGGTTCCTTATATAGTGCTTCAATGGGGTAATGGAAGGTCAAATCTGAGAAATCTCATGGCATATGGAAGGCCAAGAGACAAGTGACTAGGATCGACATCAAGGAAAACTCTAAAACTATTTGTCCTTTTGTTGGGGCGCGGACCTTGAAGGTCCTTAATTTTGGCAACTCCGCGGTTTTGGCGCGAAGCTTGTAAGTGGAGTTGTGGCCCAAAATAGTCTTAGGGGTGTCAGGGTTGGGTCAAATCCCCTCTTTTTGTAATTAACCCATGGTTTGAACTCATGGTTTTTAAGCCCATGGTTTAAACACATGGTATTGTAATAGTGCACTTGTATAAATAGGCACTTATGTAAAGGAGTTAGGTTGTTGTTGTCGTTGTTATGATTATGATAATTTGATGCGAAGCTAAGGCCTATTTTAGGGTTTAAGGTTAAGTCCCAGCTGTGTGCATGTATGACCTATACAGCTGTGTGCACATAGGGTTTTTGTAAGAAAGGGATCTGCAGCTAAGTGCACAGAGCAGAGGAAGATATCTGCAGCTGAGTGCGCAGATCGGAGGAAGATATCTGCAGCCAAGTGTGCAGTTTTGGGATTATTGACAGATCTGCAGCTAAGTGCACAGAGATCTGTAGCTAAGTGCACAGATCAGAACTGTTGTTCATAAAGAGTTGAATAAAACACAGTTCGATGGACGTAGCCCCTACACTGGGGGTGAACCATGTATATCTTGCGTTGTGCTGGTTCCATTTTTGTTTTGTGTTGTTTTTTTTTATGCATTTGATAAGTAGGTGAATGATAAGTAAGATATATTGTTAAGTATTAACTTCACTGTGAATTCCCAGTTAAGGGTTAAACAAGTAACTGTCTGTTTATCTAAACTACGAAGCTAATTAAGTGACTATCGAAGCTCTGTGTTATATGTTTAATATTTTTTAAGGCTAAAGGTACAGTAATATCCCTCTTTTTCCTGTAGAAACCTGATTCTACGGCACCCCATAGTTGTTTCGGGTGAGACTGCAACCTATTCACAGGTTGTTTCCAAAAGGGCCAACACTGTGGGTCTTTTTGTTCGTTAAAATAATAGTATAAGAACCCGGGTCTACCCTAAGCAACCAACAAATTGGTTCCGTTGCCGGTTGAACTCAATATCTACTCAAGAGGGATCTACGTCGTACCTGGAGGGATATGTTTTGGAGGCCCTCAGTAAAATAAATCGGTGACTGGGTTGAGGACACCTATCTGAAATTTGCTGAACAAGAAAATAAAGATCCTTGTCGTAGCTCAGATGACTTTTTGCAAAGGTACGTTTTTTTTTTTATATTCATGAAATTTTCTTTGGTGGTATCCACATATAATTGCACCAGTGGTTATCCAGGTTAACAAAAATAAGGACAAACTTCCAAGAAGATCATTCTCCTACCTGGACCCCAGAAAGAATTAACCTGTTCAAAAGAGTGAACAACGCGGTATCTAGAGCTGTTGACTTTTGGACAACGCGAACCCTTAAAGCATTTGTGACGGAGTTCACCATCGACACACATACTTCTTTCAGTGAAGTAGAAAGACAGTTCTTCAAAGGACCAAGGGGTAAGTACTTGAACTCACTTAGTCTGCAAATTAAAATGCTCTTGGATGAAAAACGCATACTACTTATTGAATCAGATTGCTAGATTTAGTGCTACTAACCTATGTTTGAAAGTGAAAGTTCCTTCGACGAGGAAAGTGGTTTGCTTCGAAGTGGTAAAAGATACAAGAGAACTTTTGGATCCTTTACCCTAGGACAGAATACCAGTTATACCCATTTAAGACTAGAAGAGTCTAAAGAAACCCCTTTTGTTAGAAACCCTCCTATAACTCCACAGCGAAGATCTGTTATCCCTGAGAACCCGTCGCAGTCTGAAAGTAACCCTAGCCCAAGTAGTCCTGTCGCAAGTCAATCTGCCTTAGTAAGTTTCCCCCCCCTGTTACCAGTTTTCCTCCTCCCCCTTCCCCCCCACCCTCGATCTGCTATGGCCCATGTAAATGATGATATCAAGCTCCCAGTCTTTAGGGGAACTGGATCAGAGGATCCAGAGAATTTTTGGTTCTTATGAAAAACTGTTTGGACTGCTAAGAAAATTATGGATCAGAATACAAGAACATCACAGCTGGTCACATCTTTTAGAGACCTAGCCTTGACCTGGTTTATGAAGTTTTCCAGTACTCAGAACTATGTATTGGCCGACATTAAAAAAGCAATGATTAAAGAATTTAAGAAGCCTAAATCAGAGTCGCAGTCTATAACTGAACTAAAGGTAATTCAGCAGAAGCAAGGTGAATCAGTTTGGGAATTTGATCAGAGGTTCAAGGTTCTGCTAGATCAAGTTAGCTTCACTATTGGACCAGAGCAACATAACAAATGGTTCATTGCAGCACTGTTGCCGCATATCAGGACTCCACTCATGCAACAGAAGGTTGCTGATCAGCAAGAAGCATTGGAAATTGCTATGAAGCTCGAAACAGCTCCTGTCGAAGATAATTCTGGAATAGCCCAAATACAAGCACAGTTAGCAGAAATGGCTTTGGAGCTTCGCGACATGAAGAAAGGGAAAGCTACTCGTGAAGAGGTTTGGTGTACACGATGCAAGATAGAAGGTCATGATAGAGAACAGTTCCTTGCAGTAAGAAATTATCTGAATACTGGTGCACCAAACCCGTTTAACCCTACTATCCTATATTGTGAGATTTGTAGAACAACTAGTCAGCATCGACGCAAAGATTGCTACCTGCTGCAGAGATATGTCCAAGTTCCTAAGAATCCCTACTGCAAGTTCTATAAGTTAGTTGGACACAACGAAGATGAGTGTCACAGCTTTGACCTCATGAGAGAGCGCACCTATGATGCTTATAGGGTGCAACCCGATGCACAAGGCAATGATGGATATGGTTATTGTGGTAGTACACCAGGTCGAGGTATTTTCAAAGGTCGAGGTCGTGGTGGTATGTCTGGAAGAGGTCGAGGCTAGGTAATTTGCTACAACTGTAATCAGGTAGGACATGTATCTAGAGACTGTCAGAACTCAACTACGACATGTCGATATTGCAGAGCAGTCGATCATGTGATTGAGCAATGTCCATAGTTGATAGCCAAGATACAAGAAAGAAATGGCGCTCCTACCCAGAATGTTTAGATGATTGCTGTAGAGAAAATATTTGTCCCAGCTGTTAATGTTGTTACAAGGAGTGGAGCTATGATGCAAGTACAGAATAAGGAGAAATATCCTGACGAGGCTTGGGTCCGCAAGGCCCCAGAAAAAATTCCTGTCTTCGATGTTGGAAGAGAAAAAGGAACGTTTATGGAAAAAAAAGACTTTGCTGATTCAACAACATCAGTAGCAACTATGCAACAACAGTTACAGTCTCAAGAAGCTTCACCAGCTCAAGTAAGTACTCTAACATCATTTTTACAGAGTTGTATGAAGTTATTAAGAAATCAAAATGATTTGAATGAGTTACAGAAAGTTATCGCGTCTTGCTAACCTCAGCGAAGCTCTGATAGAGGAAAAAATGTTAATAGAGTTAGAAGGACTGGAAGAGAAATGAGATCGCATGCTCAGATAGGAGATTATGACATGACTGATATTATTTTAGACCCAGGATCAGAAGTGAATGTCCTAACTAGATAGACATGGGAACAAATGGAAAGACCTATGCTTGAATGGTCCCCTATACAGCTGAGATTAGCCAACTAGCAGAAGATTGTGCCCTTGGGAAGATTCCCTAGTGTACCAGTGGACATTGATGGAGTCAGTACCTTAGCAGATTTTGAAGTCATTGAAATAATTGATGATAGTAACCCCTATCTAGCATTGCTAGGAATTGAATGGGCAATAGAGAATGATGCAGTAATCAACCTGAAAAACAGACAAATGACTTTTGAAGGAAAAGGCTTGAGAGTCATAGTTCCATTGGAACCTTCTCAAGGAGAAATTTATACAGAGCCATTCAGACATGAAGATCAGGATGTTTTAGATCATATTTACAACATCACAGCCAAAGAAGAATACTATGTTAACCCTACTACTGAAGGCATAATGGATTGGCAGTGTGATAGTTCTTGCATGACTGATTTAGATGAAGGCCTAGAGAATTGGTAGAACAGACTTTATGCACTACATGGACACTGATGTGCAAGAATTACCAAGTCTATCAGATGGCTTGGCTCACAGAAAAAGATCTTTCCTACTTTTGATGGCTTGACAGACCCAGAATATTTTATTACACAATTCTCAAAGCAAGTACCTGATTCACAGAAAATGGAGACCCTAGGTTCAGCATTCAGAGCTGCAACTGCCAGATGGTGGAATGGTCATAAAAAACATATCCCTAGTTGGACAGCTTGTCAAAATTTTCTTCGCCTGAGATTCAGGGATCAACCTCAGGAGGTGCAAAAAAGATTTAATGGTAACACTAGCCCTCAGGAACATTTGAAACAGTGTTATGAAGCATGGAAGCATGTACCTTGTGAATAATGGGTACAGAGGTTTGTACACAGTCTGGAACCGATAGCAAAGAACTGGTATGCACAGGTTGAGCTTTGCCATGGTACTGTAAGTTGGGATAACCTTGTCGATAGTTTTGTGCTTACATTTGCTATTAATGAGGATTTCCCTATTTTGGATGCAGCTATTAGGTTGATCCATACTAAGGTGTTTGATGATAAAGAATTATCCCAGTACCAACCTGATTGGAAGGAACAAGAATCTAATGCAGTAGAATGTTATAACCTCGCCATTGATGAATATGATGACCCACGCAACATTAATATTCCTGAGTCAGAAGGACACTGCGAAGTACATGGACCAGCAGTTGAAGCACCTGAAGTAACTTAGCCCTTGAAGACAAGGAAAGTAAACATTGGATCCGAAGAAATGCCTAAGTACGCTACCATTGGCAATTATTGGGATGAAGAAATGGTAAGCAAAGTGACTGAACTCCTCCATGAGTATCAGGATTTATTTCTGATGAAGTTCTCGGAAATGAAAGGTATCCTGGGTGATATAGGCGTGATAAAAATCCCTTTGAAACCTGATGCGAAGCCTATGAAGTAGCGCCCTTATAGGCTGAATACTAAGTATAAAGAAAAAGTCAGGATAGAGTTAGATAAGATGCTCACTGCAGGAATCATTGATCCTGTCGAAGAGTCCGAATGGGTCAGCCCTATGGTGGTGCAAGAAAAAAAGACTAAGGGAGAAATCAAAATCTGTGTTGATCTGAGGAAGCTGAATGATTCCTGTTTACACGATCTATTCCGTACTCCCTTTACAAATGAAGTTTTAGACAATGTCGGAGGTCAAGAAGTTTATTCTTTCACTGATGGATTTTCAAGTTACCATTAGATCAGAATTTCTCTAGAGGATCGACATAAAACAACCTTCGCTACAGAAATGGGATATTTTCAGTACACTGTTATGCCTTTTGGATTGAAGAATGCACCTGCTATGTTTTCCAGAGTAGTCATATCTAAATTTAAGGAATTTATTCATAAGTTTTTAGAACTTTACTTTGATGATTGGACTATCTTTGTTTTATTGAAAGATCATATAGCTAGTTTAAGACTTATGCTAGACAAGTGCAGATAGCATCAGATTTCATTGAACCTGAAGAAGTGTATCTTTTGTGCACCTTTTGGAATTCTGTTAGGTCACATTGTATGCAAGCAAGGATTGATGGTGGATCTTGTGAAGATAGCCATTATTGTGAAATTACCACCTCCAAAGTCTATTAAGCAACTTCGCACTACGCTTGGTCATACTAGATATTACAGGAAATTCATTAAAGGATATGCTTAGATTACAACCCCTATGGAAAATAAATTGAGGAAAGATATTAAGTTTGAATGGACACCTAAATGTCAGGAAAGATTGGACATTCTGAAAGAAAATATGGTAACAACCCCTATCTTAGTATTCCCTGACTGGAATAAGGAGTTTCATGTTCATGTCGATGCATCCTCCACTGCTCTAGGTGTAGTATTGGCTCAGTCAGGAGAAGGTAATATTGATCACCCTATTTCTTTTGCAAGTAGAAAATTGTCCACAGCAGAAAATAACTATACTACAACAGAATGAGAAGGTTTATCTATGGTTTATGCTTTGCAAAAGTTTCAACATTATTTGTTACGATCTCACTTTAAGATGTTCACTGACCATTCTTCTTTGAAGTATTTGGTTAACAAGCCTGTGTTAGGTGGAAGGATATGCAGATGGCTGATTTTGTTTTAGGAGTATGACTTTGAGATCATAGTTAAGCCAGGAAGACTTAACCTAGGGCCTGACCACTTATCGATGCTCGAATCAGGGGAAGAACCCACTAGTTTGGATGAAGGTATTCCTGATGCCCAGTTGTTTTCCATCCATATGGTTGATGACTATTTTTAGGATATTGTTCAGTACTTGTATACAGGTTTTGCACCCTCTGAGATGACACCACAACAGAAGAAGCAGTTGGTGGTCAGAACAGCTGACTTTACCTTGATAGTAGGATAGCTACATAAGATGGGACCAGATGAAATACTGCGCAGATGTGTCTTGGAGCATGAAAAGCCATTGATTCTGGCTGAGGCACATTCTGGAGCAGCAAGAGGCCATTATGCAGGAAAAGCTACAGCACAAAAGATTCTGACAGCAGGATTGTGGTGGCCTACGATTCGTAAGGATGCAGGAGAGTATTTCCATAGCTGCGATATCTGTCAAAGGATAGGCAAACCATCCAGGAGGGATGAGATGCCTCTGGTTCCATAGGTAAATTTACAAGCATTGGACAAGTGGACTATTGATTTTGTTGGACCAATCAATCCCCCTGCAAAGAAATCTGGAGCAAGATACATTATTACAGCAACTGATTACCTTACTCGTTGGGCCGAAGCTCAACCAGTCAAGGACTGTAGTGCTGCTACAACTGCGAAGTTCATCTTTGATAATATTTTGTCAAGGTTTGGATGTCCTAGAATTCTTATGAGTGATCAAGGATCACATTTTCTGAATAATACTATTGAACCATTGACTGAAGAATTTCAAGTATATCATCAGAAGAGTACCGCCTACCATCCTCAAGCAAACGGAACTGTTGAAGCCTTTAACAAGATTCTGGAGCACATCTAATGAAGGTTTGCAATGTTAACAGAAATGATTGGGATCTCAGAATTCCAGCAGTATTATGGGCTTATAGAACCACCTGCAAGAAGTTGATAGGACAGACACCTTTTAGACTAGTATATGGACAAGAAGTAGTTATGCCCATGGAGTACATTGTTCCTAGCCTCAGAATATATGCCTTCACAGAGATGGATGATCTAGCTATGTTGAATGAAAGGCTGGTGAAGATACTGGAACTAGAAGAAGACAGATTCATTACAGGTTTCCAACAGCAAGTGCAGAAAGCCAGAGAAAAAGCATGGCATGATAGACACATTAAGAAGAAGCGGTTCCAAAATGGTGATCTTGTGCTCTTATATGACAGTAAATTCATGAAGTTCCCAGGTAAATTCAAGACAGATTGGAAATGACCATACATAGTTCAGAAAGTTACTGATGGCGGTGCAGTTCAGTTAGCCAAATTGAATGGAGAAATTATACCCTCCATGGTGAATGGAAGCAGATTAAAGAGGTACAGGGACAAGCCTATACCCCCTGATCAAAAGTAATAGCAAGAGGAAGATTCTAAGTCCCAAGAACAGTTGAAATTGGGTACTAGACTATAATGAAGCTGTTCTCAAAGAAGATTTGGTAGATTGTGGAAGTGTCAAAGGTTGTGGAATAAATCCTGTCGGGGGTCGAAGCTCGAAGCTCTGTCGACACTGGAGCCAGGGGGTGTCAAAGGTATGTACTGTGTCGAAGGTCCCTAGTGTAGCGAAGCATCATCAGCAACATTGCAGGAGATCATGGAGAAGGAGCAAGCAGCCGAAGATATCATGCGCAGCCTCAACAAGTAGTTCACTATCTTCGCCAACAAGATTCTCCCACCAGAAAAGCAGAAGAGTGCCCCAGGATGCGACACTGGTGAGTCTTAGGGGCCTGTTGGGGTGCAGACCTTGAAGGTCCTTAATTTTGGCAACTTCATGGTTTTGGTGCAAATCTTGTAAGCGGAGTTGCAGCCCAAAATAGTCTTAGGGGTGTCGGGGTTGGGTCGAAGCCCCTCTTTTTGTAATTAACCCATGGTTTGAACTCATGGTTTTTAAGCCCATGGTTTAAACACATGGTATTGTAATAGTGCACTTGTATAAATAGGCACTTATGTAAAGGAGTTAGGTTGTTGTTGTCATTGTTATGATTATGATAACTTGATGCGAAGCTAAGGCTTGTTTTAGGGTTTAAGGTTAAGTCCCAGCTATTTGCGCAGAGGGTTTTTGTAAGAAAGGGATTTGCAGCTGAGTGCACAGATCAGAGGAAGATATCTGCAGCTGAGTGTGCAAATCAGAGGAAGATATCTGCAGCTAAGTGCATAGTTTTGGGATTATTGAGAGATCTGCAGCTGAGTGGACAGAGATCTGTAGCTGAGTGTGCATATTAGAACTGTTGTTCGTAAAGAGTTGAATAAAACACAGTTCTGTGGATGTAGCCCCTACACTGGGGGTGAACCACGTATATCTTGCGTTGTGGTGGTTCCATTTTTGTTTTGTGTTGTTTTGTTTCATGCATTTGATAAGTAGGTGAATGATAAGTAAGATATATTGTTAAGTATTAACTTCGCTGTGAATTCCCAGTTAAGGGTTAAGCAAGTAACTGTCTGTTTATCTAAACTGCGAAGCTAATTAAGTGACTGTCGAAGCTCTGTGTTATATGTTTAATATTTGTTAAGGCTAAAGGTACAGTAATATCCCTCTTTTGCCTGCAGAAACCTGATTCTGCAGCACCCCATAGCTGTTTCAGGAGAGACTACAACCTGTTCGCAGGTTGTTGCTGAAAGGGCCAACACTGTGGGTCTTTTTGTTGGTTAAAATAATAGTATAAGAACTTGGGTCTACCCTAAGAAACCAACACCTTTTTCACACATCCCAATGTACACGGGTTTGAGGGTCAAATCCACGTATATACATGAGAATAGGTTTAAAAGTCACGTATATCAAATAAGACATGTTTTTAGGGACGATCTTGGAAATATCAAAGGTACAAGAATGGTCCATGGGTTCTAAAGAGTCTGTAGAGGGATAGGGAAGGCCATAAAGGTGTGATCCACAATGTGTGGTAAAATCAACTGTAACAAGGCTAAAGCCTTACATAAGAAGAAGTTGGTTATGGCAAGGAGGACTATTGCTGATTCAATTAAGGATCACCTCATACCACAAGTGTCCTCCCTCAAGACACCTAAATCTATGTTTGATTCCCTAACCAAACTTTTTGAAGGGAAGAACATAAACCGGAAGATGACTTTGAGGAACCAGTTGAAGAATGTAAAGATCTAGAATGAGGAGACCATCCAGTCATACTTCACAAGGGTCTCCCAAATGAAAGAACAACTTGAAGCAGTAGATGAAGAAGTGGAGAATGTAGAAATTTTGATGACAACCTTGAATGGTCTCCCTAGGGCATGGGATTCTTTCATCCAAGGATCACGTGCTAGGAAGAATCTAATCAAGTTTAGTAGATTGTGGGAATAATTTTCACAAGAAGAAGCTCGAATAACATATCGAGAATAAAAGATGGGAAGTGAAGATTGATCTCTCACAGTACACTCCAAGAAAGGAAGAAGGGAAAATCATCATCTTCAAGGTAAGCATTCTCATCAGAAAGATAATTTTATGTAAAGGGATCCATCCAAACTCAGATGTTATACATGTGATGAAAGAGGACACTTTGCTAGAAATTGTCCCATGAATAAGAGTGGATCCAAGAAGAAGAAGAACTCCAAAAGAAGACATCATGCTCACACTATTGAGGATGATGATCCTCCCAGGAAGAAAGTTAAAAAAGAAAGTGAAGACTCTTCAAGTGATGAAGAATATGTTCTGATCTCCTCTCTCACGGGAATTGTCACACATGGAAGCAAAGATTGGCTTATTGATAGTTGGCATTCCAAACACATGATAGGATTCAAGGAATATTTTGAGAAACTATCCGAACATAGTTCACCCCATAAGGTGAAACTTGGGGATGACTACCAATATCCCATAAAATTTAGTGGCGAATCCTCCTACAAGATAGACTCTAGAAAGTCTATGAAAATGAAGGATGTCTTGTTTGTACCAAGACTAAAGAAGAATCTTCTCTCCATATTGGCACTAGATGCAAAATGCATGAGGGTTTCATTTGTAGATGGCCAAGTCCTCATGTGTCCAAGAGGAAAGACTAGTGACGATGCAATAGTAATTGTAAAAAAAGGAGGATTATACAAATTGAAGGGCCATCCAGAACAAGCTTTGGTCCATGACATAGTATAGCCAAATGAACTTTGGCATAGAAGGCTTGCACATGTACATTACATAGCACTACCACTTGCAAGCAAAGCTATTGAAGGTATTCCAAAAATTCAAGCAAAACATGAAGGAGTCTACAAAGGATGTGCGAAAGGAAAGAACACAAAGAAGACATTTCCAAGTAGTGAAAGAAAAGCAAAAGGAATCTTGGAAATCATTCACCCTGTTGTATGTGGTCCAATGCCATCCAGTCCTTTAAGTAGGTATGTATACCATGTTTCTTTTATTGATGATTTTTCTAGGAAGGAATGTATATACTTTATGAAGAACAAAGATGAAGTTTTCAGCCAGTTCAAGGAATTCAAATCCTTGATCAAGAACCACACAGAAAAGAAGATCAAAACCTTTCCATCAGATAATGGTGAAGAATTCACATCAAATGAATTCAAAGAGTTATGCATAGATTCAGGGAATAAGAGGGAGTTATCCACTCCATATAATCCACAACAGAATGAGGTTGTAGAAAGGAAGAATAGAACGATCATGGAAGCTGCAAGAGCAATGCTTCATGATCAATATTTTCGCATGCATCTATGGGCAGAAGCTTCCAGAACAGTGGGGTATGTACAGAACCATACTCCACACAAAGTACTCAAGAACAAGACACCTGAAGAAGTATTTTTCAGCAAGAAACTAGAAGTCAGCCATCTTAGAATATTCAGCTGTCCAGTGTACATACACATTCCGAAAGAAAAATGGACAAAGTTAGATCCTTTAGGAAAGAAGGGTATATTTGTGGGATACTCTGAAAGCTCAAACGATTATAGAATATACTTCCCAGGATTCAAGAATATCGACATCAATAGGGATGTAACATTTGACGAAGACTCAGCTTACAACAAATCCAGAAAGAGACCTACTGAAGATCCTGGAGGATCAGAAGCACCCAGAATTCATGACACAACCATGAATGAATAAACTCAAGAAGAAGATCAAGAATTTGAAGAACCTCAAGAACCTGTAGAACCACCTCAGGAGAAAAATACTCACAAGAGGAAACCTACTTGGGTATGAGAAGATATCCAAGGTGCAGAAAGATATGGGGCTCCAGAAGAGAATCGCAGAGAAAGAAAGAGGACCAAGTCCTACTCCAGGTATGTAGATTTATTATGTGACTTTATCAATAAAGAACCTTCCAACTATGAAGAAGTTGCAGAAAGGAAAGAATGGAAGGATGCTATGATCAAAGAGTATCAATTGATCATGAAGAATGATGTTTGGGATGTTGTCCCAAGACTAGAAGGGATGTTTGTTGTAGCTTCCAAATGGATCTACAAGATCAATCATGCTGCAGATGGCAGCATAGATATAAAGCAAGATTCGTGGGTCGTGGCTTCTCACAGAAAGAAGGAATAGATTATGAAGAAACCTTTGCACCTGTAGCCAGATACACTTCCATCATATCAATACCTTCTCTGGCTGCAGTGATGAAATGGAAGATACACCAAATGGATGTCAAGACTGCTTTCTTGAATGGTGTAGTGGAAGAAGAAGTGTATGTAGAGAATCCACTCGGTTTTGAGACACATAGTTGGGAGTCTCATGTGTGTAGATTTAAGAAATCCCTATACGGTTTGAAACAGGCACCCATGACATGGTATAATAGAATTGATGGCTTTCTATCCAGTTTGGGATTTAACAAAAGTAAAGCAGAGTCCAACCTTTACTACAAGGTTGAAGATGGAAACCTAGTGATACTCCTACTGTATGTACATGATCTGTTTGTAACAAGTATGGATGGGTTGATTGTTGATACGAAGAGGAATCTTTCCCCAAGTTTGAAATGAAGGACTTGGGTATGATGCACTATTTTCTAGGCATGGAGGTGTGGCCGAATGTGGGTGGAATCTCCCTCGTACAAGGGAAGTATGAAGTAGAGATTCGAAAGAGGTTTGGGATGATGGACTGCAAGGCCATGACCACACCTATCGCATTGAACCTGAAGCTATTGACTGATGCTTCATCAGAAGCGGTTGATGCTACGATGTATAATCAGATGATCGGGTCCTTGATGTACCTGATGAACATGAGACCAGATATTTGCTTTGCTATGAACACCTTGAGCCAGTTCCTGAAAGATCTGAGACATGTTCACTTGATTGCTGCAAAGTATATTCTGAGGTACCTGAGGGGTACAGTTGACTATGGGCTCTAGTATGAGGCGAATTAGAATATTAACCTAGAGGGTTATGTCGATTCAGGTTGGGCAGGCAGTGCCATCGATAGGAAGAGAAATTCAGGGTGTTGCTTCAGTATGGGATTAAGTGTGATCTCTTGGTTTAGTAGGAAGCAATCCTATGTGGAACTGAGTACAGCTGAAGAAGAGTATGTCACAGCTTGTTCAACTAGTTGTGAGGTAGTATGGATGAGGAAGCTACTGTCTGATTTATTTGATCTCCAATTGGATGCTACCTGTATACATTGCAACAACTAGAGTTATGTGAAGTTTTCTAAGAACCCGGTGTTCCATGACAAGTCGAAGCATATCTAGATCAAGTATCACTATGTCAGCGATATGGTGCATAGGGGAGCAGTGATGCTCTAGTATGTTGTGATGGACGAACAGATAGCTAATGTGTTGACAAAGCCATTAGCCAGAGTGAAGTTTCAGTACTTCAGGGAGAATCTTGGTGTTCTCCAGATCGAGGTTCCCTCCAAAGGGAAGTGATGAGTCTGTGAGCCATTCTGACATGTTGAGAGGATTGGTTCCTTCCATGGTCAGATGTAAGGGATGAGCCATTCTATCATGGTGAGAGGATTGGTTCCTTCCATGTCAGATGTGAGTGTTGAGCCATTCTGATGTGACTGTAGGATTGGTTCCTACATGATCAAATATAAGCATTGAATGCCATTCTTGGAATGGAGGCATCTGTTCAGTTACCAGGAAATATCAGTCTGGGACTAAGGGCCATTCTGTTGTGACTATAGGATTGGTTCCTACATGATCAGATGTGAGTACAGATCCATTCTGAGGTGACTATAGGATTGGTTCCTACAATGATTATACGTAAGTTCAGAGCCATTCTGAGGCGATTGTAGGATTGGTTCCTACAATGATCAGATGTAAGTGTAGATCCCTTTCGACATGGATGATTGGTTCCTTGCATGGTCGAATGTAAGTTTTGGGCCTTTCTAACATTGGCTGTCGGATGCAAGTGTTGGGCCTTTCTTACATTGGTTGTCATATGTGAGCATTGGACCTTTCTGACAGGGTTGTGGGATGTGTTCCCACATGGTCAGATGTGAGTGTTGGGCCTGCCTTTCTGATATGATTATAGGATTGGTTCCTACATGATCTTATATAAGTGTTAGGTGGGACATTCTAAATTAGGGTCAGATATAAGTGCTGGAAAAGACCTACATTGAGGATAGGCCTAAAACTAGCTTGAAAAAGGGTTGGATCTGTAGAACTTCCTATGATGAGAAGAATCAAGAGATACCACCCGTTATGATGATCCAACAGAGATGTGCCAGAACCAAAGATCCAGCAGAGATGTGCCAGAACCAGAGATGGTCTAGATCGAGTGATGATCTAGATCCAATGATGATGATCCAGATCGAGTGATGATCTAGATCTAGTGATGATGATCCAGATCGAGTGATGATCTAGATCTAGTGATGATGATCCAGATCCAATGATGATCCAGATCCAAATGAAGATGACTTGAATATGATGAGGACTTGATGATGATATAGATGATACGGAGAAGAAGACTTGTGCTGATAAATTGTGTCGAGAGAATACCTTCCTAGTTAAGAGGGAGTGTTGATGTAATTGTAACTTCGAAATGTATTCACTTGTATTTCTTATGTATTATACCCCCATGTTTATTCTAGGAAGTGTTTGCAATGGAATTGAGTCATGCCATACCCTGATGTTCTGATCAAGAATTTCTATAATGTAAACAAGTCATGTCAAGTCAAGGCGGGTAACCCTTCTATTGTTCAAGGGTTAAAGTCCCCGCAGTTTCGAGGCCCTAGGGTTGTTAGACTCACCTAGTGAATTTGGCCCTAGTGAGTCATTGTCAGGTCGAGAATTAGTATAAATAGAGACTGAGTCTCTCCATTTATCACACACTCACTCACACTAAGTTATAGCGCATAGATGAGGGAGAAGAAGTTGTTGGGGCTAGAAATAAAGAGGCTACTACTATCGGGAGATCATCTTACTGTTTTGGAGTTTTACTTTTGGTGTTGATTCTATCTTTGAGGAAGTTACAGGGTTTTCTTCATTTATGGTTTCCCTGAGGAAAAACACTATGTTCATTATCTCTTGCGTTTGATTGTTGTGTTTATTATTCTCTCAGTTAAAGATCCTAATATAATTCTAGTTAAATGTTAAAAATATAATAGTAATAGGGATGTGGGGGTTAGATTTTGTTGGATTTATTTGGGATTGATAGAGGGGAAGGGATTATTAGTGGTAAGGGAAGACCTGTGGATGTGAGTGGGGGTGTCTAGGTGTTGTAGAGATGATGTAATAGGGGGGTGGGTGTTGGAGAATAGATAGGGGGGGTTGTGGAATAGATAGGGGGGATGGGGGTTAGAGGTGACATGGTGTTAGTGGTAAGGGGATACCTAGGGATGTGTGTGCGTGTATGAGAGAGAGACAAAGGTAGAGTGGAGGGGGGATCCTTAGTGTGTATCTTTGTGTGTGTGAGAGAGAGAGAGAGATAGAGAGAGAGAGAGAGAGGAAGGGGTGTGTTAGGAGTTTAGGAGTGGTTGATGGGGGGTTAGATTAATGTGGGGGTGTCTAGGTGTTGTAGAGGGGATGTAATAGGGGTGTAGGGGTTATATTTAGTTGGATTGGCTGGGGAGTGATATAGAGGAGGGCGGTGTTAGTGGTAAGGGGATACTTGTGGATGCGATCTATGGATGTGTGTGTGTGTGAGAGAGAGAGAGAGGGAGGGGTGTGGGGGTGTTTGGGAATAGATAGAGGGGGTGGGGGTTAGAATTAGTGGGGGATGTGTGTGTGAGAGAGATACAAAGTTAGAGTGGGGTGGGGGGGCCTTAGTGGTATGGAGTGATTTGTGGATGTGTGTGTGTGTGTGTGAGAGAGAGAGAGAGAGAGAGGAAGGGGTGTGTTAAGAGTTTAGGAGGGAGAGTGATCCAGGTCGTTCCCAGGTGCACGCTTGGGAAAAGAGTCAACTGAATGAGTCAAATACTATTATAGCAAAATCATATAAGAAGAACCAACAAAGCATGAAACACACCAGGTGGATAAAAAATATACACACAGATAATATGCAAGAATTTGAACCAATTTATTACTTCTGATCCATGAAAGATGGAGGAATTAGATGATGTCTATATTACATTAATGTACATGCTTATTGTTAGCATTGTTTTTTCTCCACACTAAATAATTCGAGGGATAAGGTATGCCAAAATTTGCAGCGATCAACCTTAGGGAATACCGGAAATTTCGGTAAACTTACCCTCATGTTGTTTCTAAATCCTAGGTTGCAGGATGATAAAAAAAAGACTTAACTTTTTAAGCTTTGAAAATATATGAAGACGAGGAAATTGGGTCCTAAATTGCATAAGAAAGAGTATATGAATACCGATCGAAGCCATTGGAAAGGAGATATTATTTCAACGGTGGTGATTTGGAGGCGAGCGAGATCAACGATTATAGTGAGTTTCGCAAATATGACATGCATATCCCAAGTCAGTTTTGTAGTTTTGTGGAATAGGTTAAAACAGCTGCAGCTTTCAAATATTGAGATCCACCAAGGGTTAGGTAAATGGAGAGGGTTAATTATACTAAATCATAGCGCTCATGAAGAGTCCATTTCCTCAATCCATGAAATGGGTTAAATAGAGGAAATTTTCGATGGCATAGATTGAGCCAGGGAAAGATCCAAGACTGGCAGTGTTTCCATTGGTCAAATACACACGGAGTAAATCGCCTTCAATATTTGTGAAATGTAACATGCCCTTTATGTGTGGATGGTGGAAATTGAAAACATTTTAGATCAAAGGGCTAGAAATGATTATTCCCATCGAAAAATTCACAAGAGGGAGAATCGAAGATGAAAGATGTGGTTTTATGTACGATCCGCTCATTCATAAGAGCCACTGTAAATGTGATATTTTGGGGTAAGTACACAACAAAACTAAGTGACAGGTAATCAAATATTCAGATGCCATTGGAGTGGTTCTATGACCAAAAAAATCATCTCCACAATCTAGGTCACTCCCCTGAATCAAAAAAGTTCATTGCATCAAGTGTATGGTAATCAGAAACACATCCTAATGATTGAACAACAGAAGATAGGTATGGAAATCACACAAAGTAGGGTGATGAAGTAGGAAGTGCAGAGAACAAGAATAGTCTGGTACTATAATAAGGAATTATGGATGTATGTGGGATGTCTAGTCCATGTTCCATGAACCAAATGAGAGATTATGGGGATTGAGGCCATAAGTCACTTCCATAGCTAATAATATCGTACCACAACTGAAAGGGAAACCTGACTCATATCTCGGCACAAGGACCAGATCCCAAACCCATGTGACCATGCGTGCTTCCATCATGCTACTCGATGATGGCATGTGTGAGGGTGTTGATGGGGACATTGTCAATTCTGACTTCCTGAATCTTTATAAACACCACTTTCAGATTCATTTGAATAAATGGACTAGGAAATGTTGAAAATAGGTTAAGATGTTTGAATGTTAGTCTACTATAAATCCTAACAGTCTTAGGGGATTTCTATAATGGCTACCTTGTTTGAGGAGCTTGTTTATCAAGGTGTCCTATTAGTTGGTGGGTATCACTCCCAAGATCCACCTCTCTTCAGTTTTCATGCTAGGAGGGATCCAACCATCGAGGTAGGGACATTCATTACATTAGATATGCTTTCTATCCCGAGTAAGGTCTACGCAAGGATATTCATCACATTAGATGGACCTTCTGAGGCTGGTGAGTGCATCACTGTCATAATAAATTGCAACATCTCTACAGGAGTTGTGCCTAGAATTTCTTGTCCAATGGGTATCCTTCCAAAACCTCCAGATGTGGTCATTGTCTCCATAATCTCAGCACGTGGTGACCATTTCTAAAGGTGACCAATTGGAGCAAATGCTCATATGGGAGGAGAGGAGGACAAAATACTTTGTCATCATCTTTGTGAATTCCAGTTACCAACTTTATCAAGGGTATTATGAAGCTGAGGAGGTGCTACGTCATATGACCTCTAGGATGACCCTCCTCCTAGTAGGAGAGAAGCACAAGAATGAAAAACCTCTTAAGGGATGTGTTAGTGTCAAAAACCAGTCTGTTCCTTCCCCAAGCCCCTGCCTATAACAACATTACTAGGAAACCAAGGGGTTTGGCAAAGAGTTTAACACAGAAGGAACACAAAGAGTTCAGGAAGAAGGATATGTGCTACATCCCCAACAAAAAGAGAAACAATTCAAGCCAATTTAGCATAGAACTACCAAAGGTGTCACGGGCCATCATTTTCAAAGACAAGAAATCCTGAAATTGAAGGAATTGCATTAACTCTTAATGTAGCATGCATGTCTCCCCATAGTTGTTTGTTTTGTATGTATAGATCGTGGTGGATAGGCCACTTCCTAGTTTGTTAGAAGTCTGATTATGATTTGTAATTGGTTTCTGGTCCTGTTTCGAGGTTAGTCTCGAGGGCAAAGAACAATATAAATATACTCTCTGCATAGAGAGAAAGGGTTGGAACCCGTAAATATTTTGGTTCTTATGTAAATTTGGTCGATTTTAATACAAGTTATAGAGCTGAGCACCTATTTCAAAATGCAAGAATTCATGTGTATTTCTTAGTTACAGTCTGTAATCTTCTTTCTTTATGTGTATGTTTTTTCCTGTTATTCTTTTTGCTATGTTTACTTCATGTCTTTAACTAGTGTATAATGGTTCGGAATGCATACTTTTATGCTCTCGCCATTGTTTTAGACATTCACCAAACATTTCTTCCAAAGTTGATGTGGAATTCATCTTTTTGGTGCTCTGCATTTATGGACTGTCATTGTTCTTCCCTTTCCAGCAGACCTTAAGACATATTGACCATGAAAAAAGTACCACCTTTCTTTTTCGAACATTCCCCTTGTGAACTTCTCTATGTTTCTTGGTATTTGTGACTCCATAGCCCAATACATCTTTACCTCATTTCAACCACCAATATCTGAAATTCATTCCATGAAAATATATCTGGCTTTGTTATATATTCATGAGAGATCCCTCTCTGGAAACAGGGAAGCCAACTCCCTTTCCTAAAGTGGTTCTGATGTTACCTCGGGTTCCTCCTTTCTGCAACCTTCGGTGCAATTCTGAGTGCTAACAAACTGGTGTCTTTTCTGTGGATGAAAGTGAAAATCATCCTTGGGAAAAATGACAAATATTCTAAGGAGAAATGGTTTCTATGGGCAAACAAAGACTCCTTCATGTGAAAAAGGTTGTAGCATTTTCCCTGGTGACTCCACTAAAATATTCTAGAAGGTGATTCCACTCGAGAGATAGGTGGTCTGAATGAAAAATACAGGGAGAGGTTTCAAATATTCCCTGGATATGAAAAAAAGGTTTAGATCTGACTTTCGATGCTGAAACAATGGTTAGGCGTAAAAAAGTTCATGTATCTTTTCACCTAGTGACTCCATTTGCAAAGAATCCATTCTTCACAATGCTCTCTGGAAGCTCCACTATCAAAGGGGGTTGCAAAGTCTGAGGCGTTGATTCAGTTTCTCCACCATCAAGATGAATTCTCAGGCTGCAAGGTATGCTCCTATGAATATTGTTGTCATTCTTGGTTATCCCAATCAAATACCTCCTGTAAATTGGCAAACATATCTTCCAATATTCAAGGATCAAAAGAGTGATGATGTTGTCATTCATTTGTTTAGATTTCATAAACATATACATAAGCTAGGGGTGGGATGGAATGAGGACTCTTTAATGAAATTATTCAAGGCTAGTTTAGAAGAAAATGCTAGGTCACGGTAAGAGGGATTACCATCAGGGAGATTACCATCCCTTAAATACTTTCATATAGTATTTCATGAACATTTCAAAGATCAGTATCCTTCTCTACTATGAATTCAATATTATTGCACACACGATAAAGTGTTCATTGAAAACATGAAAGATGAATGTGGTGATGATTAGTATTTGGATGAATAGGTTTTAGAGTTATTACGTGAATACTCAGCTCAAAAAGAAAGACAAACCAATTGCCATTGTTATAGCTGATTTTACCACACATGGTGAGTCACACTTTAATGGCCTTCCTTGTCCCTATGCAGACTCCTTAGACCCCATGGACCATTTTTTATCCTTTGATGTTTCCTAGATCATCCCTAAAAACATGCTTAAATTTCCATATGCGAATTTTAAACCCTTTATCGTGTATATACGTGAGTTTGACCTCTAAAACTGCATACATCGGGATGTGTACAAAAGGCCAAATTCTTTTGGAGTTTTCCTTGATGTGGATTCGACTCACTTGTCTCCTGGCCTTCCCTATGCCTTGAGATCGCTCGGATTCGACCTTTCATTACCCCATTAAAGAGCTATATAAGGAACCCTTTGGATACATTGAAGGCATATGAGGAATTGAGAGCAAGAAAACTATAGTTCATTGTTGACAGAACTTGTACTTGAGTCTGCATCCCCTTTGTCCCTTGGAGCACTTTTGTGTTCTTCTCAAGCTTTCCTTTTGCTTGTGAGATTGCTATCAAGAGATGGAGGATTGAAGTGGTGGAGGCCCAAGTGGGAGAATCGGTTTCTTCGATTTGCAGATTTGCTGACAGAGGTTGTATTCATTGTAATCTCTAATTTTATATTAATAGAAATATCTTTTCCTATCCAACAATGTTTGTTTGAATGCATATTTTATCCATGGATGATTTCAAATTCTTATGTCTTATTGATTATATATGCCAGAGTAGAGCTAACACAATTATATATAGCATGCTTATCTTGTTTATTGAATGTTGAGGAAGTTATTTATCAATTCAAGCTGGGGTTGTAAAGCTCAACAGGGATCTACATCAACCGTCTGGAATAAGGTACGAATCGAGATCCTTTAGTGTTAGTTGTTTGATTTCTCTTGCATATAGGAAAGGATTGATTTCTAGAGTTAAGCTATCTATTGTGGTACCCCAATCCATAGGAATTTCTCTCCGTAACAAAATTGGCGAATCCGCTAGGGATTTGCTAGTAGTTGTCCTTTGGGGGTTTTTATCGGCATTCAATGTTCTTGAATTGCTCTTATTTCTCTATTTCTATGTCAGGTATGGGGGCAGTTTTGCCTGGTAGTGTCTGATTAGTGTGAAGTTTATCTCAACTTGTATGTTTGCCTTTATTTTTGTACATTTCTCTTCCTATATGTGAGTTTTTAACTCACAGTCGCGTATACACACGGCTTTGACTGCTATATCTGCATACATACGCAGTTTTACTGCGAACAGTCGCGTATGCCCTTAGCTTTTCCTTCTAGAGGAAGATTGATTGTTGCTGTGTGAATTTTGATGATTGTTGAGTCTCCTTTGATACTGCTAGAGTCTGTATACACCTCTGTTTCTGACCAGAGACATTTTTTTTTAGGGTAAATTTCTTTTTTAAGAATGTTCTTGTCATTGCATTTTTTATTTTTTGTTTCGGGATTAGTGCATTTGATTTATTTTACCTTAGTACTTTGTGTGAGTGTTGTTTGATTGTGCTTGCTGATTCTGGGGGTAGTAGAATCATCCTTTTGCTTTAGTATCTCATTTTTCCAAAAATATTTGCTTCTTTGCATCATTATGCATTGCACTTTACATTTTGCATGGTACTTGCACTAGATTTCCTTAGATTATTAGTTAGGATTTCATATAGGAATGATCGCATTTGTCATTTGAAGAAAAAATTTCCATTTCACGTAGTAGCATGCCCTATTTTTCATTCGAGACAATGCATTTGCATTGATTGTTAGGTGTACATTTTACTTCATGTTGCATCATAACACCATTGGTTGCACGACCATCTACCTCTTTTGAGTAATAAAGCCAAATAAAATCAACGCTTAATTAAAATAGATTACACTATTTTCTTTGATAGGGTACACCAACAATATTAGGTTTTAGGGTCTTGGAATAGCTCATTGTGAGTAAATTCTCCAAGACCACTAAACAACAACATGTATGTGTCTGTCCAGGTGAGAGTTTGAAATTCCTTGGTATAATTAGTGTTTCTCAGGATCCTCCTCTCAAAAGGGAGTTAAGCACGAGGCAGTGTGAGTGGTAATTGATTGGGATGACCCCTAGTCATAACTGAGTAGCACCAAAGATATTTCTAGGATTGTATTCATATCTGGGGGCTCTTTTGAGAGTTTCAATCTTTTCTACCCTGCCTATACAGTCAATCCCGCCTGCAACTGTCCACCTGAGCATTGATTATATTGAGGTGACCTTATTTGCCTTACCTAGGATATCGAGGGGGTACTTTGTAGGGGTTATTCTGTGGGTGTCCCGGCCAGGTTTGGGTCACACAGCATAGTCACTTTACACGTTGAACCTGAGGGCCACAATAATTGGTTACAAACCTCTGCTTGTTGTGTATGGGAGTCTCAAGCCTCTCCTAGGCATGACATACCTGCTTCATTTGGGAGCTCACTTATCCTACCCTTGATTTCTTGTGTTTGGCTTTAGATTTTATTAGTGTATGTTTTGTGCACGTTAACTTTCCTAGGGTTTGTGTAATTAGTGAGTATTTTGCATTTTTTGAGTCATTATGGATTTGGGTGTGGATCCTCATTGTTCTCTTCATTTAGTAGGACTTCCACCTTCCACATATCCTCCTCCTTTGGGAGAGAGAAATACATGGTCTAGGTGGACCACTTCGCACATTGATTCACACAAGATGGGAGATCATGAAGATGGTATTCCTGAGCTATCTTCTCCAACTCAAGTGGAGGACAGAGAGTTTACTCCTACATTTGATCCTTCACCTTATATACCTACACATTCAGGGTTTGATCCTTCACATGAAAGACCTACTCACTCTAGCTATGATCCCTCATTCACAGGTCACCAGTATTGGATGCCGGGCGACAAGACTCATCATGAACTTGTAAGCACTAGTTATGGTAGCTATGGTATGTCTGATATCCCTACACATGATCCAGCATTTCATGTGAAGTTGGAGTTTGATCTTAACACTATGCCTGGGGGCACTCCTATTCCTTACCAGGTGGAGAGGTTTGGGAGCACGAGTCAGATTGCACCTTCCATCCCAGCGGTGGAAGCTACATCACATATTCCCCCTAGACCTAGTGTTACTAATCCTATTAGGATACCAAAACCTCAAAGAGTGACTATAGGGAACACCACGTACATAATTTCACATGTCCCTTCATCCTCTATTCCTTGTTCTTTGAATGATAGTCCTCCCCCTCATTCACGTCGTCCTTCGGGCCGGAACGCTGCTACGAGTCATGTCCGTACTGCTGCTACTCGCACAGTTGTGTCTCAGAGTCAAGTACCTCCTATTGTTTCGGGAGGTCATATTCCTACTTCTGGAGGTCATATTACTACTTCCAGAGCATATATTCCTACTTACGGAGTGTCTCATGGGACATCTCATGGGATGTCTTATGGGCCTTATTATGGGACGCAATATGGACAAGGTTATTCACCTTATGGGTACGGGTATCAACAACCTGCTTACTATCCAAATTATGGCTTCATAGCCCCATATAGTCAAGGTACACCACATTATGGTGCTTCCATGCCACCCTACATGGGTCAAACAGGAGGAGGGCACTATGGCCAAGGCCATGGTGGTTACGATAATCAAACTTATGTGAACCAAAATTATCAGGGAGCGGGGCATCAACCTCCTCATCCTAGGCTCCCTTTCCTCGCAACATTAAATATTCCTGACTTATCGAGACTGACGAACGATCCCGTATCTCATGACCCAGCTTGGCCGGCTGTCCCTAATAAGCTTCCCTTAGGCATTCCCAAATTCAAGGGAAAACTAAGAGAAGATCCAAGTGAACATGTTACTACATTTCACCTATGGTGCTCTTCAAATTCTTTACATGAAGATTCAATCCGTTTAAGGCTGTTTCAACGCACCCTTACAGGGCCTACCATGAAATGGTATATAGAGTTACCTAGGGTGGAATTCATGTTGTTCGATGATAGTAACTATGAATTTTCTCAACCACTTCCAGCTACCAGTGCGTTATGAAGTTGGTATGGAACTCTTATCAACACTTCGGCAGGATAAAGCCACGCATATGTCAGACCATATCCAAGAGTGGTGTAGATGGAAGAGATTGATTAAATCCTTCATACTACCAGAGTTTCTCCTCGAATGGTTCCTTAAATCGTTACTGCCTTATATAGCAGAGGATGTTTCTACTTTCAGAGTTCAAAACGAGGAACAAGCCATTCTTAGGGCACAAGAGTTAGACTTGATTTATGCTCAATCTGGTTTGTTATATGAGATCATTCCTAATGCTCTGCATTCTAGTTTCAACCCTAAGGTTAAACTTGGACCACATGCCGATCGAATTGTTGGTTGTATGAGTGCCAAAATTACAGATTCGGTTGTAAAATAGGTCAGTCAATTATCTATCAACCAATCTTCCTTGGGACAAGCTACGACTTCATCTCAACCCACCCAAACGGCGAGTGTGTTTTTGATACAATTGTCGGACCAGAAGGGTAACCAGCAACCCGGAAGGAATAAAAAGAAGGGTAAAAACAATCGTAAGGGTGGGAATAGGAATGAAAATGCCAAATCTAATGACAAGAATGCCCGAAATACTGGGGGGGACAAGCAACCTAAATGTAAGGTTAATTTTGCTTGTAAGTTGTGTAAGGATGACCACCTCACTCACTTGTTCCCTCGAATTGATGAAGCCTCGAGATTCATAACACAGGGCCCAACTGTGCTGACCAACCCTTTACCTCATAATCAAAACATGATCGTCAAACTCACTGTGATTGACGAAGGCGCTGCTGCTTTCATGATGTCTTTGGCATGTTGGAAGGGTTTGGGTTCCCTCAAGTTGTCTAAATCTGGTACCATGTTGACTGCTTTCTATGGAAGATCGTTTCAACCGCATGACATTCGTCCTTCTCTTGAGGTCTGTTTGGGGGGAAAGACCGTTGCGATAGAGGTCGAGGTGGTTGATGCGTCCCTTGACTACAATTTGTTGCTGGGTAGGAATTGGATGTACAGTATGCAAGCCATAGCTTCTTCTCAATTTCGAGTTGTATGCTTTATTTTTAATGGGAAGATAGTTACGATTGATTAAACGTCATTCAAGAATCCACCAGTTACCGCATCTTCGGGAGCTTCCATCTCGATTATAGAGCACTCTCAGCTGGCAACTGGGAGTGTGGGTGTTGGCATGTATCCATCCCTTATGGGAAGCTTTAGTTGTCCTGCACCTATCCTTATGATAGGGTCTAGTCCTGGTGAGGCTTTGTCATCGGTAAGATTGGTGTATTTTCACACAACATATATGGAAGATTCTTGGATTCTTCCTACACTGATTTTTTTGAATGAGCCCATCGAGATAGACATGCCGTTGCTTGCAACTACGATAACTTATCAAGCTAATATTGGATCTATTGTAGAGCCTAGTCCTTCCTCTTCGCGGACAGAGGAGGAGGACCCTTATGTGCTTCCTGTATGGGCAGTACAGTCTTCTCACACACATGACGACCTTGATAGTGTTTTTTCTTCAGATGAGGCTATTATTGAGGCTATGTCTGGGGTTAACCCACCTTGGGAAGAGTTGCATCATAGATCTTACTTTCTTCCTAAGCTTGACTGTTTGGAGTGTGAAGACTATAGGGGGATTCTTAGTGAGAGAATTGGTAGACCCATGGTTCCGTTAAGCTCTCTCGGTCTGATGGCTGACAGAAACATGGAGAATATATCTCCTACCATCCCTATCAATATCTCCATGATCCTGGCAAGATTGAGAATGTCTATATTGGGGCAGAATGTTACCATGCTAAGATTCAAGAGTACATCGAGCTGTTTAAAGAATTTCATGATATCTTTGCTTGGTCTTATGATGAAATGCCAGGTATCGATCCTCACATTGTTGAACATGAGATTAAAACTTACCCAAATGCTAAGCCTATTCGACAACACTTGTGTGCGGTGAATCCTAGGAAAGCACCAGCGATTAAGGCTGAGATAGAAAATTTGTTAAATGCTAGTTTTATCTATCCCATTCCCCTGACGGAGTGGGTTTCAAACCTCATTCTGGTTGATAAGAAGTAGGGAACAATTTGCATATGTACTGATTTCCGTGATTTGAATCGTGCCTATCCTAAGGACACTTTCCCCACATCGTTTATTGATCAAATTTTGGATGAGTGTGCGGGAAGCGAGGTATTTTCCTTTATGGATGAATTTTTCGGATACAATCAGATACAAATTAAACCTAAGGACTAACATAAGACTACCTTTATTTGTCCTTGAGGAACCTTTGCATATCGGAAGATGCCTTTTGGCCTTAAAAATGCTGGAGCCACTTTTCAGTGGGCTATGACCTTGATCTTCCATGATCTCAAATCTATTATTGAAGTCTTTTTGGATGACCTTGCTGCTCATTCTTGCATGAGAATGAATCATTCCTACCATTTGAGATTAGTGTTCGAAAGGTGCCTCCATTATTTGGTCAGGTTAAATCCTCACAAGTACATCTTTTTCATGAAGTATGGTCGCTTATTAGGATTCATTGTCTCTAAAGAAGGTATAAGAGTCAACCCTTTAAAGGTTGAGGCAATACTTCAATTGTCTCCCCCAAAAAACATTAGACATCTTCAATGTTTGCAAGGCATGGAAAACTTCTTACAGAGATTCATCGTGAATTTTGCCAATTTGACTAGAGGCTTTATGTGTCTTTTGTAGAAGGACACTACCTTTTGCTGGGATGAGTGAGCGCAGGAGTCCTTTGATGCACTTAAACGATCCTTAGCATCGGCCCCAATGATTAGTCCACCCGACTATATCCATGAATTTCTAATTTATGTGGCCATGTCCATGGAGACGATTGGTATGGTTTTGGTTCAAGAGGATGAGGAGCTCCAAGAGCACGTAATATATTATCTAAGATGAAACTTCATTGATGTGGAGATCCATTATTCCCATGTGGAGAAGCTTGCATTACCTACTGTCCATGCGGTTCAAGGATTGAGACACTATATTCTCCTTCTCTAGACCTTGGTGGTTTCCCATGTCAATCCATTTCAGTTCGTCATCACTAGAAGGATGATAGGGGGAAAGTATAATAAGTGGATTGTCATCCTGCAAGAATTCAATCTCGAGTTTGTTTCAGCAAAATAGAAGAAATCGTTGATTTTCGCAAAGCTTATATCTAATTTCCCAAGTGAGGAGGAGGAGGCTTGTGAAGATACGTTTGTTTATGAGCACATCTTCTTGATCTCAACTTTGGATCCATGGTATGAAGACATTATCATATATTTACAAACATTGAAGGTCCCTACTCACCTCTCATGGGATGAACGATGATGATTATGTCATGTATCCAAGAATTACCTCATAGTGGATAACACATCGTACCACCGTCAGGTAGATTCCATTTTTATATCATTGTTTAACTCATGAGGAGGTTGAGCTTGTGCTGAATGATTTGCATGGAGGGGCATGTGGTGGTCATTTATCTGGGCTTTCTATAGCCCAAAAAAATTTGAGAGCGAGTTATTTCTGGTTGTTGATCTTTAAAGATTTTTTCAATGCGGTTAAGAAGTGCCACCCTTTCCAGGTGTTCGCACATAATATGCGCTCGTGTCCTGCCCCATTAAATCCCATTATCATCGTCGGTCCCTTCACTAAGTGGGGGCTTGATTTCATGGACTGCAACCCAGCTTCAACTGGGGGGCATCATCATATTATCATGGCTATTGACTACTTCACGAAATAGGCTAAGGATATGCCTATAGTTAAATCTGACGATGAGACAGCCGCACACCTCGTATTCAACCAGATTATTACTCGGTTCGGTATTCCGAAAGAGCCTGTCACTGACCATGGTAGGCACTTTTAGAATCACATTATGGAAGATTTGGCCTTGAAGTTAGGGTATAAGCAAGAGCATTCTTCTTCTTATTACCCTCAAGCGAATGGACAAGTTTAAGCAGTGAATAAATCACTCAAGTCTATTCTCCAACGAACTGTCGCACAAAGCAAGACTAATTGGCATATTATGTTATATCCTTCTTTGTGGGCTTATAGGACCGCGGTTAAGACTGCCACTGGTTTTTCTCCATATCATCTTATACATGGAGTGGAGTCTGTATTACTGGTTGAGTGTGAAATCCCTTCTTTGAAGCTAGCCATAGAGCTCTTACCAGACACCTCTCCATTGGAGGAACGTTTCATCCATTTAGAGCAGCTTGATGAGCAGCACCGAGATGCTTTAGTCGCTCTAGAAGTGAATAAGCATTGTGTTAAGGTCCAATATGATAAATCTGTCTGTCCAAGGAGGTTTAGTGAATAATATTTGGTCCTTCTATGGGATCAAGCTAAAGAACCCTTGGGGGAAGGAAAATTCAACCCCATGTGGCATGGTCCCTACGTGGTTAAACATGTGTTAGAGAAGGGAACTTATGAGCTAGTAGATTATAAGGGGATGGCTCGGAGCCTAGAAATGGGCTCTATCTTAAAAAATACTATGGATAACTTTCATCTAGGGCTGACTATTGTATATTATTGTACAGCATTTTGCATGGTTAGGTCTTTCTTATGATGATCGGGTTTGTTGATTAGCTTTCTTTTTTTCTGGCAGATTTCAAAGGAGTCTTCCATATATATAAGATTCATGGATGGTGCAAGCTATCACACTCAACATTCAGCCTCTGCTGCTTGGGTGATTTATACTCCTATGGGTCAGGTATTGTCTTCAGGAGGCGTATGTTTACGACCCTCTTCAAACAATGTTGCTGAATATAGTGCAGTTATCAAGCTTCTACGGGATGTCATTTCACATGGTGTTCTATCTCTTGAGGTACGTCTTGATTCAGAGTTAGTAGTGTCATAATTTAATGGCTTGTATCATGTTAGAGATCCAACATTATTATAGAGATTTTTACATGTGAGATTGTTAGAATGATAATTTGACAACATAACATACATACATGTTCCAAGAATTAATAATCAAGTTGCGGACTCATATGCTAACTACGTGTTAGATTGGAATTTGTTTCATAGACAATAAACTCATCACAAACATACATTTTTACACATTTAAATAAATAAACCGATCATCATAAAAAAAAATTCATTAAAACATCCAAAATGTGATAATACATAGTGTCATAATACAAAAATGGGGCTCTCGAGCGACCAAAATATAAATACACGGTAGTGCAAAATGTATCACTCCCAGGTATTTAAGCCTAGGGAGGAGGAGGGGGGTTCTAATCGTGGAATGTCACCACAGCTCTAGCCATCCATTTAAATAACCGCACCCATACTCGTGGCACACCCACCACCTGACGCTGCATGTCCTCAGGCAAGTCCTCGACCTGCGCCATGGGTACCCTGTGTATCAGTTGCACGAAGTTGGTATGAATGCTTTGGAGTGTTTGCTCCACATCCACATCTGTAATGTCATCTCCTCTTCCCCTTCGTCTATGATGAGGGAATCCTTCAGGCTGTTGTGGTCCTACATCTGCATGCATATGATAGGATGTCACTATGTGTTGTTACACAAAAACATGTCTTTTTTATTACATAGATAAAAAAACACAAAAAAAAAATTAAATAACTCAAAAATCTTAAAAAGAGGGTTGGTATTCATTACCAATGTCACTGTATGCCAATCTTGGTGGTAATGGCATGTCGACGTCTCCTCAAAAATCTATCCCCACATAGGGGTAATGATCGATGGCAACTATCTATCATCGTCACCATGGAAAGAAATCAGCTAGATAGGGGTTGGACACCCTACCTCCTCCCAGTATGCACATCACATCTGCCCAATGTCATTGGGCCAGATATCGAACCCCGTGAAGAGGAACATCAACTCTAGTGCTCAATCCTGGAACACACTCAAAGAAAAACATACTCAGTATGCTACTGAAACCGAAGTTCTGTACTTGGACCGTCTTGCACTCACTGAGCTGGTGTTTCATGTTACCCAGCAGTACAGTGCTCCAATCATACACCATGGGTCTCATGCACTCCACTACATAGAACATCAGAGGTCGCGAGGCCTGGTGGAGTGAAGCTAGCCCTGCTATCCTTTCTAGTGTCAGTAGAATGGCCTTTAGGCCTAGAACCTGTATGGAGTTAGTTGGGATCTGACTCTCAACCTTCTCCGTGTCTGGATAACAATACATGGCTATGTACTCATCTATGGTGAGGCCACCTCTGGGCCTGCGAGATAGTAGGTTCACCACTTCCCCCATTGGGAAAGTACAGTAATAAAGTATATGTCCTCCACTTTTATGGTGAGGGACATCCCATCAATCTGGAAAGACTCTAAGTCAGGATCCCAGTAGCCTACTAGCATCTGCAGCAGTCTTGGTTTGACTCTTAAGCCACCAAGACACCAAAACTTGTAGATCCCGCATGCACGAAGATCATGTTGTGCCATTAGATCACCATGCACCACTTCTTCTACATCCTCATGCTCACGTTCTCTCCATTCTAGAACCATCCTGCACATTGAATTCAAGTTTGAGTCATTAGAACACTTAAAAAACCTTAAACGTGGCCTCATATGTGACTGTTTTCTAAACAATCGCGTATGTACGTGACTTTGAGGGATTTTTCTGCGTATATCCATCCCTATACACGGAAAGATCCTCGATTTCTGCATGGGTCGTGGTGTGTACTTTAGAATGGCCTAGAATTTTGATTTGACCATGGAAAATTGTAAAATTTGCATGAAAATGAAAGAGTAGGGCATGGGTAATTACCTGGAAAAAACGGTAGTGGATTCCGCTGGCTGGATCTCCCGGAATTTGCTGTTGAAGTTCTAAGCTCAATTGGGTAAAAATTTCAAATGTTATATAATGTTTTGAATTTTTTACTATTTATAGAAATTTTTCAAATTTTAAAAAAATTTTACCCCATTTTCTATAGTTTGGACCATTTCTAATCCTTTTGGACCATTTTTTACTAATATATGATGTAGGGGACCATTTTGAGCATCATTTCAACCATTGTGTTAACCTGTTTGTGCCGATTTCAGGTATCAGGTCTAAACTAGCATATAGGTTAGGTTTCACCACCGTTTGTATTTTGCATGACCTTATGACCGTTTCATTACAACCGTAGGTACGAACCCATTCTATCTTGTGATGAAACCTTCTTGCTGTTTTAGAAGTGGCATGATTAGAATGGTAGAGCTTGACCTTACATGGGTGCCCTAGTTACCTCCTTAATTGCATTTGGTGCCCATGCCTACAATTTTGTCCTTTAGGGTGTGGGAGTCTATTGTATAGTATAGCCATGACAGTTCGCAAGAGCCTCATACTCCTCTTGATCTTTTGCTGGCCTATTTCAGTCGGAATCCCTTATGTCAAGTTGTAATTGCATTATCATGATCTTTGCCTACATTATTGAGCCTTATGCTGGCTTCCCTGACTTTGAGTATCATCCATATGGCCCAAGCTTGTCCCCTATCTAGCCATGCAGAGCCATTTTATATATCCTTTGTAGCTTGATTCCCTATTTTACCAAGAGGGGACGTTCCCCCGAGTGTTGTTATCCTACACATGTATCCTTGCATCGAGAATAGGTATGTTCCACTGCTTGGAACTAGTTTGTTTTCCTATTTGACACTAGTCTCCTCCTAGTCTGTAACTATAAAGAAATTTTATTCTTTTTCAAGATTTTCAAATATTTGAAAAAGTCCAAAAAAAATTAAAAAACCAGAAAGCCGGACAAGGAAAGATGTTATCTTTGGCACCAATTGAGTCATGTCGCCTTCGAACAGAGCACTATATATCACATCCATTGGTTGGGTTAATAGTTTGACTTTAGGAGCTGTACTCATTTATCTAAGTTTATATCCACCGACTGGTTAAGTTTCCAGTCCCTATGGAGGCTCTATCAATGCCTCCTATGTCGCAAAGATGTCCCAGTTTTGCATATTGAGTCTATGCTGCCTACATTCAGTCACCATTCGCCATTATGCTCTTGTTTGAAGGAACTTGAAACCTGAGTCGGACATTCCTCGGTTATCTTGACTTTGCATGTCAGCCATTCCCGGTACAGTTATTGGTTCGTGCACCTTATGATCGAGTCCTTCCACATTATACAGCTTTGCTGAGTACCTCATGTTGGATGATGGGGGATGCCTTAATTCCCTCCTTCCAGTGGATTTCGTCCCATCGACTTTAGATCATTTATTTTGGGATAGGAATCTAGAGTCATTTTCGAGTTCATCGAGACTTGCAGTCATCAGTGGCAGGTTCTCTCACCATCGACAATTCTTTGGGAATACATCAATGTCTCCTGATCGATGTATTCTCTCAAGTGTTCAACCTCAACACATTTATTCACACTTGTTAGTTTGCACTCTAGTACCTTGATTCCAATTTTCATTATCAGTGGGTGATCTTGTGTCTGTTAACGGTATACATCAATGATCGGTAATCAGATGATGGACTACTATGTTCGACCTTGACACCTCTATTCACATTGTAGGACATGTACTTGTAGCGGTTTGTGTAGAAGACCTTCCAGATTGGTGGCATCCCATATATGATATCTCCTTGATCGTTCCCGTGTTCATGAGATTTCAGCTCTCATGACTTGATTCCAGTATATGTCAGACATTTCGAGCCATTATGGAGATCTTGATCTATTGTATATATTCATTCTTCATGGAGATCATGATCCTTTGTATATCTTCATTATGGAGATTATGATCTATGTATATTGTACATGGCGATGACCACACATGTTATATTGTATCATGCCTATTCATGGCTATTGTACTCTTATGTATCTGGGACTGCCATATCTATTTGCAGTTATGTGCAGAGTTGTATCATTATATAGTGCTGATTGGATGGCTACTTCTTCCACTGGGTTCTTCATCACTTCATTTTAGGGCTGGACTTATAATGTATTTCGACCATTGTATGACCCCTCTGACCTCACACATTAGGGGGCATTTGTTATAGTTGATTTTACCACACATGGTGAATCACACCTTTATGGCCTTCCCTGTCCCTATACAGACCCCTTAGACCCCATGGACCATTTTTGTTCCTTTGATGTTTCCTAGATCATCCCTAAAAACATGCTTAAATTTCCATACGCGACTTTTAAACCCTTTATCGTGTATATACGTGTGTTTGAACTCTAAAACCGTGTACATCAGGATGTGTGCAAAAGGCCAAATTATTTTGGAGTTTTCCTTGATGTGGATCTGACTCACTTATCTCCTAGCCTTCCCTATGCCTTGAGATCACTAAAATTTGACCTTTCATTACCCCATTGAAGAGCTATATAAGGAACCCTTTGGATACATTGAAGGCATATGAGGAATTGAGAGCAAGAAAACTATAGTTCATTATTGCCAGAACTTGTGCTTGAGTCTGCATCCCCTTTGTCCCTTAGAGCACTTTTGTGTTCTTCCCAAGATTTCCTTTTTCTTTTGAGCTTGCTATCAAGAGATGGAGGATTGAAGTGGTGGAGGCCCAAGTGGGGGACTCAGTTTCTTCTATTCGCAGAATTGCGGAGAGAGGTTGTATTCATTGTAATCTCTAATTTTATATTCATATAAATATCTTTTCCTATCCAATAATGTGTGTTTAAATGAATATTTTATCCATTGATGATTTCAAATGCTTATATGTTATTGATTATATATGCTAGAGTAGAGCTAACACAATTATATATAACATGTTTGTCTTGTTTATTGAATGTTGAGGAAGCAATTTATCAATTCAAGCTGGAGTTGTAAAGCTCAACGGGGATCTACATCAATTGTCCGGAATAAGGTACGAATCGAGATCCTTTAGTGTTAGTTTTTTTATTTCTCTTGCAAATAGGAAAGGATTGATTTCTGGAGTTAAGCTATTTGTTGTGGTACCCCAAGCCATAGGAATTTCTCTCCGTAACAGCCATGATATTCAAGAAAATTCCCAGTAGTTAGTATGTCTTCCTTGATTGAAGTTGACATAGACCAAATCTCTGTCTCAACCAGTTATATCTCTCTTCCTCAAAGTGATGATGATTTGCAGCATTCTTTTCATTCTCTGTGTGACCAAGAAATAGGTTGGGACTATCAATCAAATCCTTCCGCATATTATTCAACTTCCAAAATTTTGTTACAAGAACCCCTTCCCAATCAGAAAATTCCATTTTGCAATAGAAATATCATCAAAGTTACAATACTTATGTGATTGATTACATGGAAACTAATAATTCTAGAAAATATCAGTTTTGTGGTCCTCCCACATGTTTATTTTCTGAAATTGCAAGTAAAGAGAAATCATATTTTGACAAATGGTTGAAGGAATACCTTTGCTTGTTGATCAAATTCAAATTTCACCTGAATATTTACATCAACATATAAAGACCCCTTTGCTTATAGAAGATGATCAACCTAGTGATTTCAAAGGAGATGGTTGTACTAATTTGTTTTCTGAAGAATGTAATCATCCTGTCACAATTTTTTTTAGTGAAAGAAATATCATTGCAATCCAATATCAAAAGTATGAAAACAAAGTGGATAGTAAACATGTTGAAAGTGATTGTTTACCTTTGTGTTTTTCTTCATTTGAGTGGTTGAAAGAGAGACTTAAAGTTTCTGATAAAAAATAGAGATGTCAGATTGTGGATGAAGGTATAAAATTTCTTGGAATGGATGATAAGAAAGAAGAACAATTATGCAATCAATCCTAGCCTATAGAAAAAATAGTAGTATGCAAGGAAGAGTTGAATAATAAAGAAGAAGATGAGGATTCACAAACAGATGTTTAATTTTGTTTTTCAAATTCAGAAATTTTTTGTCAAAAAGAAATCTATTTGCTTGATCTAGTTGAGGAACACAGTGATATTTCTTTTGAAACGCATGGAAAGAAGGAATTTTTAAAATCAGAAATTTTGAATGAATTTGTAGAGGTCTTGGTTGAGGATTGTCATGAGAATTCTTGTCAAGGATATTTTGAAAAACAATTTGACAATTTGCAAAGGGAGTTACTTTTTGAGCAGCCTTCTTATGGTAAGAAAATGACAGAATATTTTGGAGGTTGTCATGTTTTTCATGATCCAATGGAAGAGTACATGGAGAAGCTCGGTACTGGTACTTCCTGGTTATATCTCTACTATAAAGATCAATTTCTTTATTATAACCTCATTTCATTAAGTCTGTTATCTCTATTTTTTATCAAGCATGAAGAGAAAGTTGGTTTTTGGGATCATTTGCTTGATTGGCTTCATTGGAAATAAGAGTTTACTTGACTGGGCATTTGTACTAGGTCAAGTAGGGTAGGTAAGTAGGTGTGAATAATATGGACACGGTGAGCATTTTCTTTCAGCAATTTTCAGTCTGAGTTTAGTTTTAATTTCAGTTACAAGTTCAAGTTTGCAGTTACAGTGGGTTTCCAGCCATCAGAGTATGGACAGGTGATAGGTTACAAGTTGAGAGGGGTTTGTTTGTAGGATGGTTTCAATGACGGTTACAGATCAGAGCAAGTTGAGGATCTCATTGAAATAGTAGGATCATCCCAATGGATTCATCACCTGGTATACATTGTTCTTTGCTACCTTGTAGGGAGGATAGCATCACTAGCTGGAGCCACTTGTTAGCACTGGTTTTGTTTTGCTCTAAATAATTGAAGGGACAAGGTATGCCAAACTTTTGCAGTGATCGACCTTAGGGAATACAAAAAAAATCGGTAAACTTCCCCTCAAGCCATCTCTAAATCCTAGGCTGCAGGATGATAAAAAAATAATTGATTTTTTGAGCCTTGAAAATATGTGAAGACGAGGAAATCATGTCCTAAATTGCGTAAGAAAGAGTATACGCAGAAATACCAAAGCCACATGAAAGGATATGTTATTTCAATGGTGGCGATCTCGAGGAGATCCATATCGACAGATATAGTGAGTTTAACAAATATGACATCCATGGCCCAACTCACTTTTGTATATTTGCGGAATAGGTTAAAATGACTACAACTTTCAAAGGTCGAGATCGACCAAGGGTTAGGTCAACGGAGATGATTAATTTTGCTAAATCAAATCGCTCGTGAACATTTGAGTTCCTTAATCCATGAAATGGGTTAAATAAAGGAAATTCTCAACGACATAGATTGAGTCGGGGAAAGATCCACGGCTAGCAGTGTTTTCGTTGGTTGAACATGCACGGAGTAAATCACCTTCAAGATTTATGAAATGTAACACACCCTTTACGCATGGATGGTGGAAATTGAAAAAATTTCAGATTGGAGGGCTGGAAATTATTTTGCCTATCGAAAATTCACAGGAGGGAGAATCAGAGATGAAGGATGCGGTTTTGTGTATGATCTGTTCATTCTTAAGAGCCATTGTCAATGTGATATTTTGGGGTAAGTACACAAAGGGCCTAAGTAATAGGTAAAAAAATATTTAGACACCATTGGAGAGGGTCTGCAACTGAAAAAATCAGTTCCACAATGCAGGTCACTCCCCTAACTCCAAAAAGTTCGTTGCATCAAGCGTATGGTAATCAGAAATACATCCTAATGATTGAACGACAGAAGATAGGTATGGCCCTCACACAAAGTACGGTGATGAAGTAGGAATAACAAAGAACAAGAATATTTTGGTACCATCTTCAAGAGGAATATATGGATGCGGGATGTCTAGTCCATGTTCCATGAACCAAATGACAGATGATGGGGACTGAGGCCAGAATTCACTTCCATAGTTGATAGTATGGCACCACTGTAGAAAGGGTGTCATGACTGGTATCTCAGCATAAGGACCAGATCCCAAACCCATGTGACCATGCATGCTTCCATCATGATACTCGATGATAGCATGTGTGAGGGTGATGATGGGGCCATTGTCGAGTCTGACTTCCCAACTCTTTATGAACACCACTTTCATAGTCATTTAAAGACATGGAGTGGGGAGTGTTGAAAATAGGTTAATATGGTTGAATGTTAGTCTGTTCTAAATCCTAAGAGTCTTAGGGGAGGTCTGTAATGGCTACCTTGTTTGAGGAGCCTGCTTATCAAGGTGTCCTGTTAGTTGGTGTGTATAGCTCCCAAGTTCCACAAATCTTAATTTTTCATGCCAGGAGGGCTTGAACCATCGAGGTAGGGACATTCATTACATTAGAGATGATTTATATCCCTAGTAAGTTCTATGCAAGGATGTTCATCACATTAGATGGAGCTTCTGAAGTTGGTAAGTGCTTGTAATTTCCTATCCAATGGGTATCTCTCCAAAACCTTCGGACGTGGTTGTTGTCTCCATAGTCTCAGCACGTGGTGACCATTTATAGACATGACCCATTGGAGCGAATGCTTGGATGGGAGGAGAGGAGGACCAAATCCTTCATCATCATCTTCCTGAATTCCACTTGCCAACTTTATCTGGGGTGATGATGAAGTCGAGGAGGTTTCGTGTCATATGACCTATAGGAGGACCCTCCTCCTAGGAGGAGAGAAGCACAAGAATGACAAACCTCCTCAAGGATGTGTCACTATCAAAAACTAGTGTGGTCCTTCCCCACGCCCCCACCTATAATAGTGTTACCAGGAAAAGAAGGGGCTGGGAAGAGAGTTGAACACAGAATGAACACAAAGAGTTTAGGAAGAAGGATACATGCTACATGCCCAATAGAAAGAGAAATAACTCAAGCCAAGTCAGCATAGAACCGCCAAAGGTGTCCCGAACCATCATTTTCAAAGACAGCGAGCCTGAAATTGAAGATGTTGAATTACCACTTAATGTAGCATGTGTGTTTCCCTGTAGTTGTTTGTTTTGTATGTATCGATTGTGGAGGATATTCCATGTCCTAGTTTGCTAGAAGTCTGATTATGATTTGTAACTGGTTCCTAGTCCTATTTTGAGGTTAATCTTGGGGGCCAGGAATATTATAAATATACTCTATGCATAGAGAGAAAGGGTTGGAACCCGTAAATATTTTGGTTCTTATGTAAATTTGATCGATTTTAATACAAGTTATAGAGTCGAGGGCCTGTTTTGGAATGCAAGAATTCATGCTTATTTCTTAGTTACATCCTGTAATCTTCTTTCTTTATGTGTATGTTTTTCCTGTTATTATTTCCACTATGTTTACTTCATGTCTTTAACTAGTGTATAATGGTTCGAAATTCATACTTTTATGCTCTGGCCATTGTTTTAGACATTCACCAAATATTTCACTACAACAATTTTGACATTTAGGGGCGGTTTTCTTCCGCCTCCAAAAGTCACTTTTAGAGGTGGTTGTGGTTTTGGCGGTGGTCTTTACAAAACTGCCTCTAATAGCACCAATTCTAAAAGTTTTGAATTTTAGGGTTGGTTCTTGAGGAAATAAAAACTGCCTTGAAAAGTGACTTTTAGGGGCGATTTTGAACCGCCCCCAAAAGTGATTTCGGGGCATTTTTGGCTTCAGAGGAATTCTTTACAAAACCACCCCTAATATCACCAACACCAAGAAAATTTCCTTTTTGGGGCATTTTTGGAAGAGGTCAAAACCACCCCTAAAAGTGACTTTTAGGGTCGGTTCTAAATCCCCCCCAAAAGTGATTTGGGGGAGGTTTTGTCTTTGGAGGTGGTCGTTACAAAACCGCCCTGAATAGCACCAATGCTAAAATTTTTAACTTTTAGGGGCAGTCCTGAAAGAGATCAAAACAACCACAAAAAGTGACTTTTGGGGGCAGTTCTAACCCCCCCCCCCCCCCCCCCGAAAAAAAAAGTCACTTTTAAGGGAGGATATAAACACCCCTCATTGGTACCTACGAGGGTGGTTCAAAACCACCCTTAAAAGTCACTATTATAAAACCGTGGGGACGGTTTTTAACCCCCATCATAGGTACCTACAAAGCTAGTTCAAAACCCCCCTCATACATACCTACGGAGGTGGTTCCAAACCCCCCTCGCAGGTACTGACGAAGTCAATTCAAAACCCCCCTCTTAGGTACCTACAGAGGTGGTTTAAAAGCCCCCTTAAAAAATTTTACAAACCTTTAGGGTAGTTATAAACCCCCTCCGTAGGTACCTACAGTGGCGGTTCGAACCCCCCCCCCCCAAAAAAAAAAATCTTTACAAACCTTTGGGGGTGGTTATGAACCTCCCTCGTAGTGACATATGAAGTCAGTTTACAACCCCCGTCATAGACATAATTTAAAACATCAATATTTCAATATCATTAGGGCACGAAGGAATCAAAGATTCAACCTCCTGCTTGTAAAGAAGGCACTCTACCATTGTGCTAGAACCCTTTAATTGGAGAAAGGGACAATATTAACACCAATATTGCATCATTTGTAATTCTAAGAAAAGATTAATAATCCAAACATTGTTTCTGACTCGAGAGACCTAAGAAAGTAGTCTGAATGGCTCTGACCTTATAATTTGGTTGAACTTTAAAGGTTCGATATGCATCATTGATTCAATGAAGAAAACAGTAATACATAAATGTTTTACAGGAAAAATTTGGCATTCAAGTTCATACACATACTCTAGAAGTGAACATCTAACTAGAATTTCAAGTATTCATGGATAATAACGAACATCTTTTCTAATGGTTGCTTGATGGATCCATGTAAGAGTAGCCTTATCTTAAAATTTATGTTAGTAAATCAATGGGTTTTACAAATATAACATATTTAGACCCAACTCAATCCAGTCTGGTGATATAAAAATCATTCAACTACACTATGGAGAAATACAAAGATTAAAAGTTGAATAGCACGGATAAATCTATAATCTTTTCTAAGATAAGCATCTTATAATAATGCATTTATAGATATAGAATACCTTCAACTGATATAATCGTGAATGAACACCACCATCACTCAAAACACCAATAAGACGACATGTTCCATTCTCAAAGTACTCCTTAATGTATTTAAACCCTTCTCCCTCTTAGATTTTGCCAGTGGCAAGAGCATAATCCACTAATTTTTCTTTGCGCCCAAAGTCAGAATGAAAGTTAATATGTTTCACATTCTGAAAGATGTAGCACAAATAAATAGTAGAAATATCCTTTCAATTGCCATTTATACAATTATAAAGTACATCTTATACATATATCATATGATATCACCCCAATTTGTAAGGTGGTCATTAAATTAACTATTACACAACCATGATTTCAACAAAGTGTTAATGCTTACCAAAAACCACTTATACTATGAAATGAGAACTCGACACAGTTCTCGTTTTTCTCTCTCCTAATTTTAGTAGCTATTATTACCTTCATTTAAAAAAGGGTTGATACCAGTATCACACATTTTCATTTTGAGGCATTTTTTGGGGCATTTGAATAATCTTTGTCCTAAAATATTTTTAGTTTCTATTTTCAAGTGTTTTTTTATAAATTTAACAAAATATCATACAATTAGAAGCCTATTATAATGAAAACATATACATTTTGCAAATTTTTATTTAAAATAATACATTTTTATGGACAAAAAAAGACATCTTTATTGACAGAATTGTAAAAAAATAGAGAAAATAAATGCATTGAAAGTCATAATTAATGGATTTTGAGAGATTTTTGTATAAAAATGATACAATTTTATATTATTTTCCAAAAAGTGACCATTCACATAAATTTAAGAAAAAAAATACCATATGTATATAAATAACATATTAAAAACATTATATATAGAAATTTTATTTCTAAAATAAAGTCTGAAAGTCAAAACATTACCAATATATCTTATCAAAAAGTTGTCAAAGTTCACATTTTCTTCAAGACATGAAACTAACCAACAATATCATGCAAGCCAAATTCTTCATCGAAATTGGAATTTTCTAAGCTTGGATTTCTTCATGGACATCAAGGTCCTCTTCCATTAGGTAATCTATGTCTTCAAGATGCCCAAAGTGCTCCTCTACAAACATCCCTCCTAATATGGGTTGAAGCTCTTTTAACATCTTCTGCACAAGTGTTTCACTAAAATTAAAAAAACTACATTAAAAAAATATTGCATCGATACTACATTAAATTGAACAAGGTCAATATAAATGAATGCAAATAACCAATTCAACTTATTCAATCCATTTATTCAACTTTTTTCATGATCTCTATTCATGTCTAATTATTTTTACCCAATGAATGCAAATGAGCTATTCAACTTATTCAATACTATTATTTTTGTGAATCGATATAATGGCTTCTTGCCAATGATGCCATCTTCATTATTGTGACAAAATATACTAAATGGAGCAAATCCATGGTTTTTATTACAATTGTATTTATTCAGCTTATTTCATGATCTCTATTCATGTCGAAGATATCTACCCAATGAATCCAAATGGCCAATTTAACTTATTCAATGCTTTTATTTTTGTGAATAGACATAATTATGATCACAAAATATAGTAAATAGAACAAAGCAAAAGGTTTTTATTAAAATTATATATTTTAAATTTTGTTTTTATGTTGTTTGCCATGATGCCATGTTCATTATTGTCACAAAATATAGTAAACACCATAAAGAACTTCCCAAAATATAGTTGTGTGATAATAAATCAGCTAATAACTTAAATGAACGATGTCAACTTGTGGTGCAGGAACATTCATTTGAACCTAGCGATTTCTAAGAACCATGCAATGATAAAAGGGACCATTATAATTGCCCTTTTCTGACATATATGTTTGTTTTTTTTGGATGCATGCAAAATGTAAAATCAATATCCCAAAAAATAAAAATAAAAATAATATATATATATATATATAAAGTTTTTTTCCTTTGAAAAAAAACTATTTGACCAATATCTTTTGACAAGATTCTCTCATTAGACATTATCACTGGATTATCAGTGCTGCAAGTATGCCTTTACCCATTCTGAGAGTATTACATTAGAATGTAGCTAGCCTACAACCCTCAAAAGTATCCCTTTGGCTGAGATGTTGCACGTACTATGTCTGTTCCACCAAATTCGCCCAGTACTGTATGAAATGGGCCGCCGCTTGCACATACAAGACAACCTATGAGGGGGAAAAACATGCCTTTGGTGGATTTGAACCTTTGGTTAGGGATATGAAACAACCCCAACCCACTAAATTTGAAAAATCCAATGTCTTGGTAGTGATCTGTGAGACATCATAAGGTGCAGAGTGCCACTAAAAAAGATGGTCATTGCACTAAACTCATGAAGTGTTCCAATGTGCGACTCTCATTTTTTCTCAAAGAAAAGACTATGTTGTAACTAAATATTAATCTTTAAAATATGCATAATAATCCTAAATATGAGCTTAAGCCGAAACTTTTGGCCCGGTCAGACCCACTAAGTTCATCTCATGACACAAAAACAAATGCATTATATTTAACATAAAGCTAGTGGTTTAAGAAAGAAACATGCCTGCACTTGACTCCTAACAGGAAACTTCTCGATGTCTCTATAATAATCGGCAATAAAGTATACCATTTTGTGAGCATTTTCTCTGAACTCCTCCGCGTCGAGTGCCCTTAAGCCCTGGCGCTCCGGTAAATCCCCATAATTCTCCCTGAAAATAAAATTCGACATTTTCAATCGTTCAATCTGTTCAGTGTGATTTCGGGATCATTCTCAGGTACTTTATTGCTTACATTGTTTATCAAGGATTACAGCGGAAGCAATGATGAAGACTAGAATTTCATGCACAGGCACACGAGTGGGTTGTGCGCATAATATATTGAATATTGAACTAGCAAATGCTTTCTTGATTGGGTTGTGTGAGGGTGTATATGATATTCAAATCCAATGGTGTGCGCATAATATATTGAATATTGAACAAGTTGATTGGGTTGGGTGAGGGTGTATATGATATTCAAATCCACTGGTGTGCGCATAATATATTGAATATTGAACAAGCAAATTCCTTGTTCATTAGATTGGGTGTTGCTGATTGGGTTGGGTGGGGGAGTGATCATCTTTGTTGATTGGGTTGTGTGAGGGTGTATATGATATTCAAATCCAATGGTGTATCGTTTAACTAAGCAACTCTAATTCTTAATTTGTAATGCACCAGAACATCTGGATTAATAGTATGGGCGGAACTTGAATATTCTACCCGATGGAACTGCTCCTTGAAAAGGTTTTCAGAATCTTTCACGATTGTTCCATTTCCATTTCCATCAGTGGAGGTAGTATTTCATGTATGCAAACCGAACACTTCTTCAATTATTCGAAGATAAAATAGTGATTAAATTGTTTTAATGGTGATGATACTGGTAATTATATTAGACGAGGAAAAAAACATTATAAAAAAAGAGATAAACCTTAAAATTACATTGTGAAGTAAATAGTCAGGAAATAAAAATTGAAAAAACAAAATAAAATAAAAACTATTTTACATCAGCAACCAATTGTTATACACTATAAAACTTTATAAAGAAAAAAAATAAACGATAGAATTACTGCAATTATGATAATATTAAAAATAAAAAACAAAAGCTAAGAGAAAAATCCTAAAATCATTATACCTATCATATCTAAAATGTACCTATTATTTCCAAAATAAAATTAGAATTATTGTTACACCATCAAACTATTGCTAAACATAAAATCTGTGATGGAAACCTTTCCATGAAGATGCTGGCACCATATACCAAAAATTCATCCATATTGTCGAGACTTTCTCATATGAATAGCCATTAATTACTGCACAAATCACAAACGAAATAACACATTTGAACCCCACTAATATTAACAAAGTGTTTTCAAAAGCAATATAACAACAAATCTAAATGCCAACAATAGTAACAAGTGCAGTCAACAGTAACCTAAGTGTATTCAAGAAATACTAGGTAACCTAAGGACGGAAACCGATTAATTACTGCAAGCGTAGAACAAATGT
>LPNX010085762.1:250276-268129 GCA_001517045.1 Pseudotsuga menziesii
TAAAGCTTATGCGTCGCATTCAAAATAATATCAAACATGTCCTGGATTGTTGATGAAAATGTCGTACTGGGGATAAGAAGTATAAGAAATGGATGCAGACCTGGAAGAAGAAGCCATTGGACGATTAGAAGGACAAGATTAGAAGGACGTATACAAATGAAACTGCAAGCTAGGATTTAAAGATAAGCTTGCTTAATGATTCAACAAAAATCTGTGATATGATTCAATGCAAACAATAGTTATGATTTATTGCCTATAGTTTCTATCGTCAACCAATACTTGTGATTTATTTCCATTAACTGTTCTCATCATGCTCCAACTCTGGGGAAATTCATTACATAATTAACCACTGTCATCATGATCCAACTTCGGGGAAATTCATTACTTAATTCCAAGAATATACTATGAAAACCATAAACAAAAATATAATGAGAGTGATATTGTGGACTTTGTGATATATAGAAAATTCATTACATTATTTCAAGAATATAATACTAATACAAGAAACAAAAATCTAATGTCAGTGGTCTTGTGGACTTTGTGATCTTGTTTTAATTTCCCTTTCCAAATCCTCCTGAACACGCATTCGAGGTTTTTTTCATAGTGTGCTCATCGTGAAATATAACAACCTCTTGTATGCAAAATAAGCTGTTGAAATAGCATTCGTCCAAGGCACATTATGACATTACATTATGTCATGTCAATCCAAGGCACATTATGACATTACATTATGTCATGTCAATCCAAGGCACATTATTCCATTACATTATATTATATCATGCCAATTTTTTTGAAATATTGTCATTAAATTATATTATATCAATATATTTTGTCTTTTATTTATTTATTTTAAGTATAATGAGTTTTATGTCATAGTGTGCTCATTGTGAAATAGAACAACCTCTTGTATGCAGAATAAGGTGTTGAAATAGCATTCTTCCAAGGCACAATATGTCATTTCATTATGGCATTATGTCATTACAATCCAAGGCACATTATGTCATTACATTATATTATATCAACATATTATTTCATTTTTTAAAATATGGTCATTACATTATATTATATAATATATTATGTCATTTTTTTACATTTCATTGTGGCATTATGTCATTACGATCCAAGGCACATTATGTCATTACATTATATCGACATATTATGTCATTTTTTTAAAATATGGTCATTACATTATATTATATAATATATTATGTCATTTTTTAAATATAATGAGGTTCCTGTCATGGTGTGCTCATCCTGAAATAGAACAACCTCTTCTATGCAGAATAACTTGTTGAAATAGCATTCGTCCAAGGCACATTATGTCATGGCATTATGCCATTACAATCCAAGGCACTTATGCCATTACATTATATTATATCAACATATTATGTTATTTTTTTAAAATATTGTCATTATATTATATTATACATTACATTATATCAATATATTATGTCATTTTTAAAATATAATGTTGTTGGGGGATTTAGAGGGTTAGAGGGGGGTTTTTTTAATTTTGCAAATGTAGTGTTGTTGGGGGTGTTTAATTTTTCTTTTTAATGTAATGTAATGGGGTTAGGGTTTTAACCTTTTTTTATTATATCCAATTGCTCATCTACAAAAAAATATAGATTATGATGGGGTGTCAGACCCATAGATGAGTTTAAATAATTTCACATGAAACATTTTAGATGTTTTTTTATCAGTATGATGTTTGTAATTGAAACTATAAATGAGTTTTTGACAATTTATATGAATAATTTGTTCTTGTAAGGTCTAATATATGAATTCATTATGAATCACATCATAATTTGTTTGATTTTAATGGTTAGAGTACTGAAATTATTTATGAAATATGTGTTTTTGTTTAATATGCAAGTTTCAAAAAAGTTGTAATTTATCCCTTGAACAAAAAAAATATTTTTCCAATTTAGGGGTTGATTTCAAAGTTTTTGTAAACAACAGTATGGCATGTTTAGGCCCTAGCTATATTTTTTACCCCCCAAAAAACAACGTGTATACTGGTATCAACACTTTTCTATTTGGAGGGTGTTTTTCGTGTTTTTTATGCAAAAATCATCATTTTTATGGCTAGAGTTCTCGTTCTTAGTATAAAGTTCTCGTTTCATAGTATAATGGGTTCAAATCTTAAATCAGGGAAACATACCCAATGTATAGGATTCTCATAAGTCACTCTGAATGCAGAAATGATCCACATGCAAGATATTCCTTCTTCACTCTAATCCTTGACAGTTTTCATCAGTAATTTTCCAAAAGTAAAAAAACCATAGCAAGCAAAAATAAAGTGAGTTGCATATTTACCTTACTGGGAAATAACATATATCAAACATAGTAAGTCATAGCAGATAGTAGAGTCGAATAAGGACTTTGTTCCTTCTTTGAAGGATCTGGAAAACAAGGTAATAGTTTTATTTAATCCAGTTGAGTCATTTAGATGGATAACTTAGCTTTAGCTTACAGATCTTGTTAGCTCGCAGAAGATCTTAGGTAGCTTATTAGATCTTAGTTAGCTCAAGGAAGGTTCGATCAAGAGGAACAAGCTTAGATTTTAGATTCTTGGAGCTTAGAAAGAGAGAGAGAGAGAGAGAGAGAGAGAGAGAGAGAGAGAGAGAGAGAGAGAGATCTGTTTGTAATGATCGATCCATTGTATTTAGGTTCAGATAGAGGACCATTGTGAAATAGGATCGCATTCCTGTATTTCTGGGTTAATTGAGTTTATTCATTGAGTTTGGAAGCAATTTCCCATTTGAATCATATATGGTGATCACATTGACTGTATGGTTAGTTGAATGAAAAAATGTCTTGAGTATTGAAATTTGCACATAGTAAGTCAATTTTAGATGTGCATTGTGTTAGCACTATTTTTGTGCTAAATAGTTGGAGGAATAAGATCTGCTAAATTTTGCATCATATGACCTCAGAAAATATCGAGAGTTTTATGTAAACTTCCCTAAGGGTCCTCTCTAAGCCTTAAGGATGATCTAAAAGAATTGATCTTTTATTCCTCGATAGTCTATCCATAGCTGTAGGAAATTCTGCTCATCCTAGATGCAAAGAATCCCCTATCAAAACCAAAACCAAAACGAAGAGTCATAGTTGTAGGCAGTTCCGCTCATCCTTGATGCAAAGAAGCGATTTTTTGGGGGTGAGCACATAAAGAATAGAGGTGATAGGTAATTGAAGGTCCAAATGCCATTTAGACATATCTACGACCAAAAATCAAATCCACAATGTAGATCACTTTCCAGAATCCAAAGGTTTGTTGTTTCATGCATATGAGAATCAGAGGCACCCTAATGATCAAACAACAGAAGGGGAGTATGGCCGTCACATGGAGTGGAGCACAGAAATCAAGGACATTCCGATACCATCACCAGGAGAGGTCGATGAACGAGAAATGTCTTGTCTACATGCCATGAGCTAACTTAGGGTTGATGAATATTGGAGCCAAAGTTCACTTCCGTAGTTGGTAGCACGACGTCGTAACAAAAAGAAACAACATGGCTAATATCTCCACATAAGGATCGGATCCTGAACCCACATGACTGAGCGTGCTATCATAATGCTACTCAGTGATGGAATGTGTGACGGTTTGACGAAGCCATTGCTAAGTTTGACCACCTAACTCTTTATAAACACCACAGTTGGATCCATTCGAAGATACAGACTGGGTAAATTTTGAAGAGAGGCAAAGGTGGCTGAATGTTATTTGGTGAAGAATCATGAGAGTCTTGAAAGGAGTTCCTTAATGGTTTTCCTGTTTGAGAAACATGTTTGCCGAGGTATTCTAGTGGATTATGGGTGCCACTCCAAAATTCTTCCATTGCTAAGATTTCATGCTAAGAAGGCTCCAACCATCAGGGTAAATATGTTCATTACATTAGAGAAGTTTTCTAACACAAGTAATGCCAACATAAGGATGTTCATCACATTATAAATACCTTCTAATGATGTTGAGGGAATTTTTGTCCTAATAAAATGCAACACCCCTACCTAAGCGGTGCCTGGAATTTCCTGTCCAATGCGTATCCCCCCTAAGCCTCTGGACGTGGCCATTGTCTCCATAATCACAGCATGTAGTATCCACTACTAGGGGCAACTCATTGGAGTAGATACTCATACAGGGAGATTGAGGATTAAAGGTCTTCATCATCATTTCCATCGACTCCACTTGCCAACTTTATCTAAGGTGATGACGATTCCAAGAATGTGTTGCGTCATATGACCTGTAGGAGGAACCTGCTCATGGGAGAGGAGAAGAAAAATAATGACAATACAATCAAGGACTTGTTACTATCAAAAATAGGGCGATCTTTCCCCAAGTCTCCACAAGCAACAACGTTACCAGCTCTGTATAACCATCACAGTCGGATCCATTTGAAGATACAGATTGGGCAAATTTTGAAGAGAGGCAAAGGTGGCTGAATGTTATTTGGCCAAGAATATTGAGAGTCTTGAAAGGAGTTCCTTGATGGTTTTCCTGTTTGAGAAACTTATTTGTCGAGGTATTCTAGTGGATGACGGGCCCCACTCCAAAATTCTTCCATTCCTGAGATTTCATACTAAGAAGGCTCCAACCATCAGGGTAAAGATGTTCATTACATTAAAGAATTGTTCTAACACAAGTAAGGTCATCGTAAGGATGTTCATGAAATTATAAATAGCTTCTAAGGATGTTGAGGGAATTTTTGTCCTAATAAAATGCAACACCCCCACAGAAGCGGTGCCTAGAATTTCCTATCCAATGGGTATCCCTCCGAAGCCTCCAAACGTCATCATTGTCTCCATAATCATAGCATGTAATATCCATTTCTAGAGGAGACCGTTTGGAGAAGATGCTCATATGGGGGGATGGAGGATCAAATTCCTTCATTTTCATTTCCATCGACTCCACTTGCCAACTTTATTTGGGGTGATGACGAGTCCAATAATGTGTCACTTCGTATCACCTGTAGGAGAAACTTGATCCTAGGAGAAGAGAAGAAAAATAATGACAATACAATCAAGGACTTGTTACTATCAAAAATAGGGGGGTCTTTCCCCGTGTCTTCATAAACAACAGTGTTACCAGGACACAGAAGTGTCGGTGGGAATTTGAACACAGAAGGCACATAAACCTTCATGAGAGCTGTGAACACAGGAAGAATATTCCATAAAACACAAAATGAACATAAAAGGTCCAGAAGCAGAAGGCCATGTGGCATATCCAACAAGAGGAGAAACAACTCAAGTCGAGTCAACCAAAAATCACTAAAGGTGTCCCGAGCTGTCATTTTCACGGTCGGCAAGATTGAAAACTATAGATGTGGCATTATTGTTTAATTCTAGCATGTGCATCTCTCCATATTCTCTATTTTTTATGTATTAATGATCGTGAATATGCCACATCTAAGTTTGTTAGGATTTTGAATATGGTTGTAACTGATTTCTGGCCCTATTTTGAGGTTAGTCTCGGGGCCCTGAAACACTATAAGTATACCCTCTGCAGAAGGGGAAAGGGTTGAAACCTTTTAAAGCTTTTAGGATGGGTGATTCTATTTTGGGATGAATGTAAATATTGTCAGAACTAGGTAGGTGGTTTCTGGATCGGTTATTCGGAATGTAATTAAGTGACTATGTAGTAATACAATCCTTTTATTTTCAATATATATATATATATATATTGGATAAATATTCTACAAGTGCCTCAATTTCTCACTTTTTAGCAAAAAGGATGGATACAATTCATATATAGTTTTATATTAATTTCTTAAAATAAAATGCATTTACCACCAATGTCCAGAAACAACTAAAAATTAGTCAATGGGATTTCTAACTACATCATGTAAAATCCTTTAATAGTGGTCAAGGAAGCTTCAAGAGACCTATAGGTGATACTCCCAATGCCTAAAAGGAAACCTATAGGTGATACTCCCGAAGAATTTTGAAATTGTACTGATAATAAGGATCTATACCTCAAAGTTCATCTATGATGCCAATAACGTCAGGTGATCTTGGCATCCTCTATGCTTTACACAAAGATTTAACACAAATTAGTTGTTACACACTCAATCGGGTATACTTATGGTTGTAATAAATATGTTGTAATCAAATACTTTTAATATTTTTCATTACATTACCTTCCCGTGGTTAATAGCTATCCCGCAATCAACTTATTTCCTTCAACAAATGTGCAATAAAATCATTTCATAAAATAGACAAGTAAAACTATACTTAAAATCAAGAAATCAACATGTTATAATCAATGAAATGACGATAAGATATCTAATCGACAAATTATTTATGGTGATAACTTACAAATATCAATCAGAGAATGATACAAATTGTTATTATATATATTCCTTTCCATTGCAAAGACCTGCATATATCATGACAAAATGGTATGTTCATATAATCCATTAATAGAAATGTAAAAAAAGGCATAACATATATTAAATTGTAAAAAAACGAAATGAAAATGCCTGAATGAGCTTCTCTTGGTTTCAAGAATATCTTATTCTCTACTAAATAAGGCCAACCCCATGTGAGGGTTGAATCTCATATGCCCCCCCCCCTCACATCACGCTCAATTCCCCACACCCATTCTATCTACTGTAAAAATAAGTGAAAGTTACATAAAAGAATAAAACAAATAAGAACCATGCCTAAACAGTAGCAGAACAAAAAATATATGCGTTAAAGGTAAATCCAAGTAATAATCTAAGATATAAGTTTTCATAGATATAGCTTAAATGATAAATCATAAATAAATCATGCATGCTACTTACTGAACAACATCCAACCATGCACCTTCACAATATTGTCGAACATAATCCATGCCACCATCACCTATAGCTGCATCCTCTTTGCATTTTGTCCCTTCAAAATATGCAACACTTGATAAATATGCACACTCCAACTCATATTATTACAATTTCTTGTTCAAAACTACACACCAGTCATTCTCTACCGGATCTTGTACATAAAATACCTTTTTCACTGGTGATGCTAGAATAAATGGATCATCTTGCACTCTATGCTTACTCAAGCATATCTTCAAATTCACCATGGTGAAACCAATTTCATCAACTTTCATTCCATTCTTCTTGTGTACATCTATCCAATCACATTTGAACAATGGATACTGTACCATATAGTAGTCCAATAACATTATTTCTTGAATCACTCCATAATATGTTGCTGTTTGAGGTATAGGGTTTTTATCCTTTGCACTTGATCTCCTTAATATGTGTCCATCTATGCACACACCGCTATTTTGGGTGGCCCTGACATTTTCTAGGATTTTAACATGAAATCTACAGCCATTGATTAAGTAGGAATCATACTTAGTTGCATATGTCCTTGGGCCACGTGCCAACCATTTAAGGGTATCAGAAATATTTTCTTTTCCACCTGTAAATTTTTAAATGTTGTTAGAAAACCATTGAATTTCAAAATATATTAAAATAATCTCACCTTCATACATCATAATATTCTTTATCAATGAAGTTTAATTAAATCTAATATGAAGAACATATCATTACTTGTTTTCTTAACTAATCACTAAATTGTTGGTTGTGGAGCTTTTGTAGTAAGACTTCATCTTTTTGGGATAGGATGTTACTATTGGCAATTTCTGTCAAGTGAATCTTATTTTCAAGTAATGTCAATAAACAATTTATGAAAATATTGTGATATATTATAATAAAAAATGATTTCATAAGGATGTTCTTATTACTTACTCTATCCAAGGTTGAATTTCATCTATGTTGAGAAAGACACATATGTGGACCTGTAACAAACTATTTTTATATAATTCAATAGAAGTTCCACTGGATAAGGCCTTCCCATATTTTCCAACCTCTCCTTCTTCATCATCCCAAGATTCATTTCTACTAAGCATGCTTTGAATATATTCCATATCTTCAACATATCCAGCACAAAATTTTATGGATTCCTCCACAGTGTAGTTCTCATCTATGCAACATTCAGGCCTATTTTTATTTTTCACATAACTTTTGAAAACTTTCATGTTCCTAGAAAAAAACACACAATTTGTAGTGAAATAAAAAATTTGAATAAAGAGTTGCTAGTAATGTATTATTATTATATGCACATAAAATGTTGGAATTTATGTGGATTTGCACTTAATAAAATTTCACTGACCTTTCAAAAGGGTGCATCCATCGATATGCACCTGGTCCACAATAATGTAGCTCTCGCACCAAGTGTACAGTCAAATGTATCATTATATCAAAGAATGAAGGGGGGAAACATTTTCCGAGTAAGCACAAAGTTTCCACAACATCATCTTGTAAGTTATCAAGATCTGTTGGATCCACCATCTTTGCATAAATTTGCCTCTAAATTAAGCAAAGCCTGCAAACAATGTTTCAAACTTCTTTTCGTAGCACACAGCGCAATGCTACTAGAAGGATTTGTTGGATGAGAACATGGAAATCATGTGCTTCCATACTATGAAGCTTGAGATCTTTCATAGATACATTATTTCTAGGGTTTGAACTATATCCATTGGAACTTTTAACGTGAAAAAAACACGACAAAGAATCTCTTTCTCCTTTTTTGAAAGAGTGTGTGGTGCAGGTGGAAGAAATATTTTTTTTCCTTTTTGTTGTGGCCACAGTGACTTCCTTATACCCAACTGTTGTAAGTCATCGCAAGAATTTTTCCCATCCTTTGATTTATCTTTTATATCTAGAAGGGTTCCAAAAATACTTTCGCATACATTTTTTTCTATGTGCATTAAATCTAAAATGTGACTCACTAGGATTTTCTGTATCCAACCGTATAAAAAATCAATGAATTATAACATCAAAGAAAAACTAAACAATATATTCCAATTAAACACAATGAAATCCTTCAAGCATCGGACATTTTAGGCCTTAAGTTAATGTGTGCACATACCTTCCAATATGGTAAATTGAATAGAATTGACCTTTTCTTCCACACATTAGTCTTCGAATTTTCACCTTTTTTTTTAATTTCTCTTTCTTTTTGTACTTTTAGACTTTCCCCATTTCTATTCCCTTCCTTTTGTTTCTGTAAAAATATCTTACACGTGTGCAATTGTAGGTGAAATGAGATGCTCAGACTTCCCATTAAATGGTCCTTTTTTAGAACAATACTTACGATTTATTGGAAGATATCTCCTACGTCCCATGTACACACACTTCCTAATATATTTGAGATACATTGAATCTGTGTTATTTCCACATATAGAGCATGCAAAAAACCCTTTAGTCGTGCAACCAGCCATATTTCCATAAGCAGGAAATTCATGGATTACCCACATCAATATAGCCTTTATATTAAAGAATGACCTTGAATGAGCATCATATGTCCTTGTCTGTTCATCCCATGTTAGTTTTAGTTCATTTACCAATGGTTCCAAATAAACATCTATGTCGTTTCCTGGTTGCTTGGGACTAAGTATTAACAATGACAACAAACAAAAGTTCATTTTCATGCTTAACCATGATAGAAGGTTATATGTGACTAGTACTACTACCCATACACTGTGAGTACTACTCAAGCTTCCAAAAGGATTAAATCCATCCACTTCCATTGCAATTCATGCATTGCGAGGATCGTTGGAAAAATCAGGCCATTTAGAATCTATAGTTTTCCATGTCGAGCTATCAACTGGGTGGACCATTATTCCATCCTTACTTGCATTCTCATGATGCCACCGCATTTTCTGTGAAATATATGTAGAGCTGTATCAAAAACATAAATAATCACATATACATTGCAATAATTAGTAGATTAAAGAAGATGATTTTTTAGTAGGTTGGTAGTACATGAAGGTGTATGATGTAATGGAATTATAAGAGTTCAAAATCATACCTATACATTCTCTTCAACCTCGACACTATAGGTAAATACCTCAGCACTTTGGTCGGGAGACCTCTACGCACCTTTTCAGAATGAGCATCAACCTTCCATCTTGATTCGCCACATGTTGGGTATTCATTTATTTTTTCATATTTTCCCCAATATAAAATGAAATCGTTGTGGCATTCATGTATCATTTCATAGTGCAACCCCAATGATTTAATCAAACTTTTTGCAGCATATGTATATTATGGAAGTGTATTTCTTGTTGGAAGCATTTCTCTTTGCAACTTCAACAACTGGGTGAAACTTGCATCAGACCATCCATTTCTCACTTTAAGGTTGTACAATTTGACAGTGGCTGATAGCTTAGTGAAACTAGTGAAACCTGGGTACAATGGTGCCTTGGCATATTCAATTAACTTTAGATATTGATTGATATCATTTTTTTCTTCCATTGATTCTACTTGGTCATTTTCACAATTCACATCTGGATTTTCATTATAATATTGATAAGCATCATTCACCATTTCAAACATATGATCATCAACCATGGTTACCTTGTTATGCTCGTCATTCTCAAGAACTTCGGTATCATTTGTAAGCAATGTTGAAAACTCATCATTATGATTATCATATTAATATCCAACTATCTGTTCATCACCACGTGTAATTTCTTGAGGAAAATCATGCATATTTGACATTGTGTGGCATTTCTTTCTCTTGTCAAATATAAAGTTATGAGTAGGAACTTTGTCTCCATGGAAAAACCAAGTTTTATATGAACTTATTATACCATGAATCATCAAGTGGTCTTGTACTTTCTCAAACGTCAATACTGCAACATTGCAACATTTTTTACAAGGGCATCATGTGGTGCTATTATCCTGTGAATGCCTTTTTGTAAAATCTATGAATTCTTCAACCTAGACATGATATTCCTTTAACATACTACATAGAACCAATTTGCACATCATGTAAGGAAAAACCACTACAAATTACAATGAAGACATATGTTATAAAATATCATATTGAAGAATCAAATATAAAAAGTATACCTCATTTTAAAATCTGTCCAATCCCTTTTTTTGGCCATTTGAAAATAAATCCAACCCAATTTCTCGAATTGGATCCTCTAGAGTTGGCCTCTCAAATTCCTCCCAATATACGGTTAGGAATATTCATGTAGTAGACCCATATGCTTTCCAAACAGCCTTTTACGAGCACATGACAACCATATATTACACAATACAACCTTCCACCTTATAATAACCAAATCCAAACATCAATTACATAATATTTTGGTTTTATATTAAAGCCAAGATATTTAATATTTTAACCCATTAATATAAATAAGAAGATAAAAACAAATTTGCAAAATCTGGTAGGCCCCTCCGCATTGGATATTGCGCTCAAATATTGGAGGTACAAAGGTCACTTTTAGGGAGTGCGATGGTTTATATGGTCACTATCATGACTATTTGAAAGTTCCTTAATGACTATTAAGGGTCCCAAGCTTGTGTATGAAGGTACCATGACCTATTGTGGGTTACTAAGGGTGTCGTGAGGGTGTGTAAATTTTTTGAAATCATAATTGTGTACTGCTTGACTAGGGTGTGTTATGTTCGTATGGATGGCAGTCTATGTGAGGTATAGTATGTGGGTTGCTACCCTTTATTGGACTAGTTATGCAACTATGAAACCCCTGAGTTGATTCCTATCACCCATGTGTTGGATACCAAGCTCGGAGAAAATATCACAGAGGTCAGAAAGAATGGAACCTACTCCTGGTTGGGGCCTGATGGAAAAACAAAATTAACCATTGATTACAAAAATGAGAGTGGTGCATAGTTCCTCTGCGCATTCACACAGTTCTCATCTCCACTCAACATGATGAGACAGTGACCAACGAACAAGTGTTATCTAAGGGAAGTGAGAGGGTTTGATTTTTATGCAAGGGGGGTATGCTTTGAATAGTAAACTATTATGACCCCCATCAGATCCTGCTGATTTTTTTGGCTTATTTTCTTATGTAATTTGGTTAAGGGATTTCATAAAAACAACTGTCAAAAATACCACTGAACTGTGCCAAATAGTCTTAGTTGGTTTTTGTATTCAATGTAATGCTGATATGTTAATGTAGGAGCATAGGATCAAGAGGGTGAAGTCATTCATGAATTCACAAGGTCAATAGAACTCTTAAAAGACCTAGGGTCTCATACATTTGTAATTTGTTTTATTTTGTAAAAGCTAAATAAAATGGATAAGGAATCTAGACCCTTTTCCACATGTAATAGTTAGGATTGAGTTAGTTGTGAATCATAGGGTTAGCACATATCAATAAAGACTATACTCCTTTGTTATTGAATCTCGAAATAGAATCCTCTTGTATTTAAATCAGTTCAAGTTATTTTCTTAGCATCTTAGTTAGCTTACAGAGCTTGTTGGCTCGCAGAAGCTTAGGTTAGCTCACAGAGCTTAGGATAGGTCATAGAGGTTTGAGGATAGCTCAAAGAATATTTGATTAGCTCATAGATCTTGAGAGGGAGAGAAATTCCACATAGCATGAATGGAGGAATGAGAGGTGCACAGAAGAGTGAACGAGGAGTGAACAAGTAGAATTCTCTGTGTGTATTTGAATTTTCAGTGAATTGAATAAAGAACATAGGATTAGACTCTATGTGTGGTTTTGATGAATTTAATGTCTTCATATAGTTCTGTAGAAGTATGAATTCATCCCGCATTCACTCCATATACCCATATATATAAACTCTATTTCTTTGAATTGCCATAGTTATCAAATTGCAGAGAAGAATTGATCATGTCAGTGATCAATTAAGTGAAGCTTTGTGGATGGTTAAACCTTAACCAGTTGCACAAATAAAACAAGATCATAGAGTGGGGATTGATTATTTGGAATATCGACAATTTATAGTGATATCATTGGGAGAAGTTGCAAGCTTTGAAAAACTTTCATGTGCACGATATTCTATGGAATGTGCTTAATAAATTTTGGAATCCACCATTGATTTGGTGGGGACATTGATAGAATGATCAAAAACCCATTTCACTGCTTGTAAAAGTAGTGTATGAACACTCAGGTTGGCCATGAAATTAATAGTTCAACAATCGAGATCGATGACAAGGAAGAAACATTGTGTGGAAAATCTTGTTTCGAAAGTGTCAAAAGTTGAAAATCTGACTTCCTATTCCCAACTTCCAGAAAGAATTCCACTGCGGAAGGAAATGTGTAGAAACCTATAATTCCTCTGCTGAAGAAAGTTAGACATTGTGGAAATTTGTTTAACACAGAGAGTTTTTTTCGGATGTCAAGGGTTTTGAAGTCTGTACGTAAATCAGCACCATCATATGTGTAATGTTTTGCTTGTATATTGACTATAATTTTCAGATCTTCATTTTCGTAGCGCTAACAGTGAACAGTAAATGCAATAGATATTTCTTTGCATAAGTAACAAGGAAAATAAATCCTAAACATCATATTCATATAGCTTTGAGTTTACAATGACTATAACAATAGTTCTAAGGTGGACAAGGAAATATGAAATTACTTTAACTCTAACATGTAGCTTCCTGGGTGTGCACAATCATTTATGGAAGTGAGCTTTGGTGTATTGATTTTTCTTTGGTGTCTGCCCTGCCCTTCCAACTCCTTAAAACAACCCAAACCGTCTTCTTCTCAAACTCTCTTATTATGCTGCAGCTCCCTCCCTGAGGCTCCTTCACTACCAAGAAACATTATACACAGTCGTAGTAGATTCCTGCAGGTGTCAATATGGATTGAATCTCCCTTTTCGGTTGTAACAACCCTTTATATTGTCCTAGATGAAGCGTGGGGATAATTGTAGATGTGGAACTGTAAGGATATGTGGCCAATAGAAATTAAATCATCCTCACAAGAAAGACTGTGTCCTCTCGAGATGATGTCATGACCCACACAGTCCAAACTCAACCAACAAATGAAGAAGATGGCCTCCACAAGATGAAATCGGCCCCTTTGTTACTCCTTATTTTATTTCAAAAACATAAAAAGCAAAAAGAGAATATGCATGAATCTATAACATCTTATATCTAGATGGGCCTGAAAATTTGTTGTGTGTATAACCACGGCATGAGCCTATAATCCTAGGTATAATATAATAGTGTTACTTGTTAGAATCATAGGAAGACCCCCTTGGGATAAACCTTATTATAGAATATGGTATGGGGGTGGTGATAGAGAGTCCTAGTTTCTTATATTCTTAATTTAATTATTGCATAAGCGTTTCTAGCTTCTATTCTATTGCTTGTCAAGGATATTTATAACTTACATCGTAGGGAGGATCTATGGGTTAAATATAAATATCTTTCTAATGTGGAGATATCCCAACCTATATACTAACTAAAATATGTTGTTAGTATGATAGGAGATCAATATGTTAAAGTTGTCACCACCATTTTAACATATCAATGTATTTTTAGGAGGAGTTAGAACTGGCTTCGATCACCTCATTTAATGGCTTGGAAGGTATGGGAAACTTATTTTCCTTTAGAGCTCAAGAAATCTCACTTGGGAGTGAGTAAATTAGTCAAAGGTGCAGTGTAATGGCCATAACATTATTAGAGATCACTTGGTTCAATAATTTCATATTCCACCTGTCGTTGACTCTCCAATGACCTAATTAAATAGAAATTATCATGAAGGCATCTTTAAAAACTACTACACTTCCACCACTAAAATGGTTCATTGAACAATGCAAATACATAAATGAGGTGGAGGCTCTATATTTTCATCACATTATTAAATGTAACACCGTATATCTCTTCTCATTATTCTAATATCCCTGGTTACCTAATTGATATGTTAATTAAGAAAGTAGATTTGTAAGGAATACCACCATAGAAATTTTAGCTCATATGATTTCCATAAGAAGAGAGATCATAAATCCAACCAAGAAAAAAACAAGAAATAATTGTTTGAATGCATATGATATATCTCTTAGTAAGGAAAGAAGCAATAATGAGTCATATCATGCCAGCAGTTACAAATGGCAGATAAACGAGAAAATATCTTGTGTAGAATCATAAGAGATTCTATGGAAATAGAATAATTTAGTACAATTATTTTATCCTTATGGTATCCTTCCTTATTGGCATGGGTGGGCCTAAAGGTTAAGAGCATGTGTTTCCTCTTAAGAGGTCACAGGTTCAAATCTAGAGGGGACCAGGTAGTGTATGTACACCTCTATAAACTTTATCAGTTAAATCGTTGCACAGAGGGGGGTCCCTTGTCACACAAACAAGGGGGTCTCATACACCAATTTGGTTCCTTGCTTCGTGGTGACCTTAAAAGTAGATTATTATTATTATTATTAATTTTATCAAGTAATTGGTAAATCCACCTAGGTATAAATGCAGTAGATACCGATTAGAAATAATACTATGTTTGGATATTGTAACCTCAACATCTAATCTCAGATGAAAATGGCATTCCTTAGGTGGTAATTAGCTAAAATTGATTACTAGTGCACTTAAATTCATTGAAACAAACTCACTACCCCCCTCCTTCTACAAATAAACCTCACAATCAATGCATTGTAAGCCATGGTTCTTACATTATTTAACTAATTCATGTCATCCACCACAATAGGCTAATATACATGGTCTATTTCATGGTATACCCTCTCAAACTCCTTATAATTTTTATCAAGTCATTTTCGTTGTGAAATCCATTCATTAAAGGATTGTAATTATGAATATTTGGTTGATCACAACCATTTAATTTCCTTCATATGCTCCACTAGTGCAAGATAAATGACAACTTTTCCTCCTTTGCAATGTCCATTATTCAAGGTAGTATATGTTACTTCATTTGGTGTCAATCATTTTTAGTTAGGGATGATGGTTAATTAAAGGAATACTTAAGGATAGATTAGATGAAAGTTTGGATCTGTATAGCCATATTTTTCTTTGATCTAGATACAAGATTTTCATAGTTCACTAATTCATAAAACAAGTGTTGTAGGAATTAGAAAGGTGTCCTTTCCATCATTAACATCTACAATACTAGTTGGTATATACATATAATTTGTTTGATAATTCTAAATATATGGAGGGTTGAAATTGTAGGTTAAAAACTATACTTATAAGGAGATTGGGGTCACATCATATTCATATGGCCCATCAAGCAAGCCATCATATTTTCATTAGGAGAATAGTTTCAATGGTATAATACTGGTCTAAAAAACATAGGTTAATGGTTCAAATTCCTTTTATCTTTATAAGAATTGGATATGGTTGGAAGATGTTATGCTAATGAGAAAAATTCTTAATATTTAAAAGGATTATATAGATTCTTGTAGGTTTTCTCCAGGTAGAACCTTAACCAATGTATTAATGAATTGTCAAACTTATGGAGAGCATATAGATTAAATGTAACACTGTATATCTCTTCTCATTATTCTAATATCCATGGTTTCCTATTGTTATGTCAATTAAGAAAGTAGATATGTAAGGCATACCACCATTGATATTTTAGCTCATATGATCTCTATGATGTTAGGGTACACAGGGTACTCCCAAAGGACCGAACACCAAGAACAACCACTTCACACAAACAGATCACAGATCAATACACCAATGTTTGTCACGTGGTTAAAACCCTCGAGAGGGAAACAGTCCATGACCCCAGCCAAATAGCTACTTGGAGCAATTTATTATGCAAAATAAAGAAAGTTACATGAGCTTCTCATAATCGATCAACTAGCCAAGGACCCTCTATGCTCTTTAAATAGAGATCATAGACCAACCGGGTGTTAAGCCACAGATCAATGGTAGGTATGATCTAAGAGAAGTTGAACCGTCAGATCACTCTATGTCTAGAACATGTCGTGACCGTCGGATTAGAATATTTACAAATGCATACTAATGCATACTAAAGAAACACACTTTTACCTAACGGATATATTACACCAGTTGATCTTAACCAACTCCTAAGTGTCTAAATATCCTAACATCCCCCCTTAAGAATAACTTGGGATAGGATTGAAGGATTTACAAAATTGACACTATTAGGAGAAGGAAGGAGGCATTAGAGCCTATGCCCCCTTAAGGACACATTGTTGAACTCCTAACATAGACCGAAGTATAGAAAACTTCGCTTCTGTAAGAGACTTGGTAAAGATGTATACAACTTGATCATCTGTAGGACAATAGAGCACTTCAATAACATGATCATGAACAAGATTTCTGATGAAGTGCATGTGTAGCTCAATGTGTTTGTTGCACTAATGTAGAACTGGATCTTTGGCAAGCTTGATGGCACTTTGATTGTCGCACCAAAGTGGAGTAGGTTGTTGCTGCTCGAATCCAAACTCTGAAAGGATCTATCGAAGCCATAAAGCTTCCTGACTGGCATTAACTGCGGCTTGATATTCTACTTCTTCTGAAGAAAGAGCAAGAGCTTGTTGTTTCTTACAAGCCCAAGTGACAGGTCCAGATCCCAGACTGAAAACATAACCTGCAGTAGATTTCCGATCATCAGGATCGTTGGCCCAATTTGAATCAATGAAACCAACCAACAAAGGTTTCCCCCCCGTACTGTAATGAATCCCAAACTGAATTGTACCTAGAATATATCGAAGTATTCTTTTTGCTGCTCTCCAGTGACTTTCATGAGGAGTTTGCATATAACGGGCAACAAGACCAACGGCAAAAGAAAGGTCAGGACGGGAATGATTCAAGTATTAAAGACTACCAACAAGCTGATGATATAAGGTGGCATCTACTTCAAGGGAAGTACAAGCGGTAGAAAGTTTGACTCCAGACTGGAAGGGAGAAGGGGCTGGTTTACAATCTTCCATGTGGAAGCGACGAAGAAAGTCACAAGCATACTTAGAATGGGAAAGAAAGATTCCTTCTTTGGTTTGTAAGACTTGGAGACCAAGAAAATAATGCAAATGTCCTAAGTCTAACATTTCAAAATTTTGCTTAAGACTGGATTTC
>LPNX010085762.1:268267-318558 GCA_001517045.1 Pseudotsuga menziesii
CTAGATTTCCTGAAGCTTCTACAAAAGCTTCTAGATCATGATTCTCAAAAACTTGAGCCAAAAGAGAAGAGGCTCACTAAAACTGAGAACGTGTTCGACGTTGATCTCTAGGATCACCGCCAAGATCACCAGCTACTTCACATGTTGAACGGACCCATCGAGGAAGTATTGGTGCTAGTGCAATTGGAGGAACATGAGCAAGCAGAGGTGGATTTTCATCCTCATTGTCATCATCAGAAACTGGAGTTGGAAACCTGTCAAGGAAGCTGGAAGAAGAAGAAGAAGAAGGCACAGTCGCCGAATCAGGCTCGTAGGCCAAAGATGGCACACCCGCGAAGTTAGGCTCGCAGGCCAAGATATTTTCATCAAATTTAACATCTCTTCTAATGATTATATCATGAGAATGTGGCTGAAGAAGTCTATAACCTTTTACATCTTCAGAATATCCAACAAATATGCACTTTTCACTTTTAGGCTGCAATACTTTCCGTTTTTCATCCGGAATGTGAGCCCATGCTTCACAACCAAACACACGAAAGTGACTTACATCTAGTTTAATTTTACTCCATGCTTCTTTCAGTGTTATACCCTGTAAAAATTTAATGGGTGTGCGATTAACTATGTAATTTGCACAATTTATGGCCTCAACCCAATATTGAAGACTTAGTCCCTTAGATTGGATCATACAATTAGCCATTTCTTTCATAGTGTGGTTCTTCCTTTCAGCTACACCATTTTGTTTTGGTGTATATGGAACAGTGTGTTGTTGTTGGATTCCTTGTTCAGTGCAAAAAATAGAGAACTTGTTGTTAACATATTCTCCTCCATTGTCAGATCTTAACTTAATAATTTGATGACCAGATTGTTTTTCAACAAGAGCCTTATAGGCTAAGAACATGTTAAATACTTCACTCTTAAGTTTTAGGAAGTAAACCCAAGTGCGTCTGGAGTAGTCATCAATGAAAGTTAAGAAATATTTGAAACCAGAAAAGGAAACCGATGGAAGAGGGCCACACAAGTCACTATGCACAAGCTCCAAGTGAACCGAGGCGTGCCAAGAGGCACATTTGTCAAAACCGTCCCAATGATGTTTTCCAAGTACACAACCGGAACAAACACCATCCTCACAAGATACCAGCGGAATACTAGTCACCATATTTTCTTTACTTAGTTGTTGCAATGAGCGATAATTTAAGTGACCAAATCGCTCATGCCAAAGTTTTCTCAAGTTATCACTATGAGCAACAAAAACTGAAAAAGGTGATGACCCAAAGTTGTTAAATTTGTATAACCTGGTAATATCATCAACAGTTCCAGTAGCAAGGATATTTTGAGGATTTTTAAAATCCTTGATTACAACTTGGTGAGGTGTAAACGTCACAGTTTTACCTTCACCTGAATGAGTAATTTGATAGACTGATAACAAATTGCAGGAAATTTTTGGAACACATAGTACATCACTGAAATGACCATTTTCTACTGAAACTGTTCCAGATCCTACAACAGTTAGAGATCTATCATCACCAACAAATATTTGTTTGGTGTTACATTCATGCATAGTAGCAAATATGGCTTTATCCTTAGCCATATGATAAGATGCTCCAGAATCAATGAGCCATTCAATTGAAGTAGAAGAAGAAGATGCAGTATAAGAGTAACCAGAAGCACAAAGTACATGTCCATGACAGGTAGATTCTGAAGACAAATCCAGGCTAATGTGGTGCTTCTTCATTGCTGCTTCCAAGGCTGCCATCTTCTTAAAACATTTAGATCCATCATGATTATCTTTCCCACAAAAATTGCAATGATGCTCAGTCTTCTTTCCTTTTTGCTTGGATCCTTTGTCATTTTTTAAAGGAGGAGCGGACTGAGAGGGTTTGGAACCCTTGTTGTTTTTCTTATTATTGTGAAAATTCTGTTTCTTGGGACGCTTGGACTTTTCTTTCTGTTGGGTCAATATGGCTTTCCCAGATGTATCTGCATTGTTAATTATTCCAAGATGAATGAGCTTATCTTTCTCTCTAATTAAGGAATCACAAAAGGATTCAAGACTAGGTTCTTGATAGCTGGCTGCAGTCAAGGATTCTTTCATGGATTAGAATGTAGATACAAAAACAGAATATGTAGGTTCAAGTTTGGAAAGAATATGATAAATACATTGTTTGTCTTCTTTCTTAGAGTCTAAGAGTTTTATACTTAGAAAAATAGTCTTGAATGCATGAAAAATCATTTGGATTCAAGGAAAGCAACTCATTCTCAAGTTGATGACCCTGAATTTCATTGTTTTTACCAAACACAGATTCCAACTTTTCCCAAGCTTTATCAGGTTCATCAATGCCAGATATGTGGAATCGCAAATCAATAGAGATTGACATCTCAATCAATCCACGAGATTCATCACATCGATTTTCCCATTTAATTTTTTTATCATCAATAGTGGGTTTTGTTTCTTTCCCTGAGGTTATCTTGAAAAGTCCCCTACTTCACAGAACATCCTCCATATGAGATTTCCATGAGAAATAGTTAGAACTTGTAAGTATAATATCACAAGGGGCGGCCATACTATAAAATAATTGCTGAAATAATAGAAACTAACTATCTGGATGCCAAGAGCTCGAAAAAATATGCGGTTTTAAAAAAAATGGCACTTAAAACGGATTCCGGATGATGAAGTTATGCTTGATCAAAGAAAATGTTGAAGATGTCCCCAATAGTGACATGGCAGATATTAACTTGACCAACTAAAGAAAAAGAAGCCCCCTCTTCCCAAGATCAACCTTTGACAATCACTTTTACAATAAAGTTGCTTTGAAGTGAATGAATTTTGTAGAATAAGTGATATTCACTTTTATAATAATGTGACTTTTTAAATAGTGCAGCAATAAATTAAAAGACTTAAGTGACTCACTTTTATTTATTTTTATTAATGTGAGATGCACTTTTACAATAAAGTAACTTGAAAATAGAAATTGCATGCACTAAAAGTAGCTTAATAAGACTTGAACTCAAGACTTATCAAGGTGTAAAGCAACTTTGGACCAAGTGAGCTAAGTTTAAAAGGTACGTAAAAGTATGGAAAGAGGAAGGGGGTCTTTTTTTTTTTTTTTTACTCTTCTCTCTCGTTTTTTGTGCTTGCTTTCTTTTCCTGCAAATCTCAAAAAAAATGAAAAACAAAAGCAAAAAGCTTTTTCCACACAATGGGGTTAGATCTTGGTTAGCTTACCCAGAAATTCTACGTTTTCAAGTTTTCTCGCTGTTTCTGATTTGCCGTGATCGCACAAGGTGCACGGCAAAGAGAATATGTAGCCGAGAAGACAAAAAAAAAAATTCCCTTACTGTTTCTGATTCGCCGCGATCGCGCAAGGTGCATGGAAAAGAGCATACGTAGTCAGGGAAAATAACAGTTCGAGACAAAAACAAAAAAGATCTAATAATAAACAGATAAAATATGAGAGATTTAAAAAAAAACAAATCCATCACTGTAACATTATACCTTCAAATTTGTCGAAATGGGTGTTTCTGGAGAAAACGGAAATGGTTTTTGGTGAAACAAAAACTATTTCCCAATAGAAACATCGCTTTGGATGCAATGGAATAGCTCCCACAGGCCACAAATGCACAAAAAATCCAAAACCAAAAACCCTTTCAAAGTTTCAGCAACACCGATTCCAGATCTTGATCAAAACTGAAAGTGGCTCTTCATAAAATCTTTGATACCATGTTAGGGTACACAGGGTACTCCCAAAGGAATGAACACCAAGAACAACTACTTCACACAAACATATCACAGATCAATACACCAATGTTTGTCACTTGGTTAAAACCCTCGAGAGGGAAACAGTCCACGGCCCTAGCCAAATAGCCACTTGGAGAAATTTATTATGCAAAAGAAAGAAAGTTATATGAGCTTCTCATAATCGATCAACTAGCCAAGGACCCTCTATTCTCTTTAAATAGAGGTCATAGACCAATCGGGTGTTAAGCCACGGATCAATGGTAGGTATGATCTAAGAGAAATTGAACCGTCAGATCACTCCATGTCTAGAACATATCGTGACCGTCGGATTAGAATATTTACAAATTCATACTAATGCATACTAAAGAAACACACTTTTACCTAACGAATATATTACACAAGTTGATCTTAACTAACTCCTAAGTGTCTAAATGTAATGTCCCCAGTTTTGACCCTGTTTGCATGATGTATATAATGTAATTAATCGTGGTGAGGAGCTAAAGGAAAAATCCCCACCATTGATTTGGCTGTGTATGTTTCGGCAGCAGGGATAATTGTCGATGGTATGTCGTGCTATCTGGCACATTATAATGTGGCATCATGTAAATATGCACATCAATTAAAATAAACCACAACCAGCTATGGCAGTGCAACGTTGAATGAAAAGGGCATGGTTCCGAAGGAAAAGGGGTGGGGGATGTCAAACCTTGGTTTATGGAGAAAAAACCCATGTGTTGCCACCTTGTTTTGTTTTTCCATCTTCCCTTGTCAACCTCTTTATTGTTTTTGGGAGTAGATGAGGCAGTTATGGCTGCTGGTGTTTGGGGGTAGTTATTGTCCTTGGGAGTGGGGTGGCAGGACTATCAGTCCTTTTCCCACACACCCACTCCACCCACGACTGCATCCACTCCTTTCTTCCACGATTTCCCCATTTTTTTCCAAGGATCGGTTGGTGCCACATGACTGTCTGTTCTCCCTCATGCACTCTCCATTACGCAGGTTCTCTGTGGTCTGTTCATCTTCCTCATGCAGAAATTGGTGCTGTTTTCCCCTCACGCGGAGTTGAGGGAGGAGGGTGTGCGATTATATTCGAGGAATACTCACGCAGAGGTCATGGTCTATTTTCCTCACTCACGGGCAGTTGTTCTACTGGATCCCAAGAATCCGGGAAAGGAGCTGCTTATCGGTGGTAATCCACGTTTTCCACAGAGTGGAATCAGGTATGTTTTTTCGTTGTGCTTGTGGTTGCTGATATGTTTGGGACTGTTGTATTCCCCATACTGTGAAATGTGATGTTGTTGCACTTTGAGGCTGATACAGACAGTTTGGAGTTTGTCTTCTTCCCTGTTTTGGGACTGTGTATAGAAGCCATTGTTTTCATTGTGAGTTGTGACTGTTGGTTGCCACATTCGTTGGCTGAGTTCCCAAGGCTATGCTAGGAATGGTGTTTACTTTCCATTTTGGACTGTGGATTGTTGTCCTTGTTTCATGGTGTGTCTGTGGCTGCGGAAGTACCCTGGTTTTGGGTTGCAGCTGAGTTGTTTTGGCCACATTAGGGCCAAGAACAAATCTGGGTCGTTGGTTGCTTTGCCTCCTTCACAGGGCTGTGAAGGGATCGTGTTACTGCGGTAGGTAGTGGTGGGTCTTCGGACTGTGCTGGCTTGGATGATTGTTAAAGTCCTGGTAAACCCAGCGGTGTTGGTTTGGCTGATTGTGTCCCTCGGATATGTGTAAGCCTGTGTTGACCCTTATCCTTGGAGGAATCATGCCCAGCTCGGGGGTGGCAGCGTTACTAAGAGTTTGATGAGCATGCTGGCCTATGGTTGGGTGGAACGTTGCAGCGACGTAGCTGGTTGCGGGATTATTCATCAAAAGATAAGTGCTGCTGGTTATCTCATCTCTACAATTAATCTACTGTTTTATGAATCATGATGAACATGTGAATGTTGTTTTATGTATATGACTGCTTCCACTGTGTGATTGAAGATTTAGGCATTGAGTAAATTGTGCCTGTATGATGATGGATTATTCATCTTAGCCTTCATCTGGTTATCTAGTATGCATTATGATTAAGCTTTTAGCTCAGCATTTATCCTTGTCTATGTTCATGGGGCTGTTTGCCCGGTTATTTTGGTGTTCGTCGCATCCTCTTCGTCAGTCTGAGGGATGAGGACGTGACACTAAATATCCTAACATATGAGAAGAGAGATCATAAATCCAACCAAGATCTCTTAGTAAGGAAAGAAATAATAATGATTCATATCATGATGCTAGCTATAGTTACAAATAGCATATAAAAGAGAAAATATCTTGTTTAGAATCATAAGAGAGTCTATGGAAATAGACTAGTTTAGTACAATTATTTTATCCTTATGGTATTCTTGTTTATTGATCACGTGGGACCTTGAATGATATATAAGTAATTTGATCAAGTAACAAGTAAATCCACCTAGGTATAAATGTAGTAGATACCGACTAGAAATAATACTATGTTTGAATATTGTAACCTCAACATATAATCTTAGATGAAAATGGAATCTCTTAGGTGGTAAGCTAAAATTTATTACTAGTGCACTTGAATTCATTGAAACAAATTCACTGCCCCCATCCTTCTACAAATAAACCTCACAATCAACGCATTATAAGCCATGGTTATTACATTATTTAACTAATTCATGTCATCCACCACAATAGGCTAATATACATGGTCGATTTCATGGTATACTCTATCAACCTCCTTCTAATTTGTATCAAGTCATTTTCCTTTTAAAATCCATTCATCAAAGGATTGTAAGTATGAATATTTGGTTTATCACAACCATTTTCATTCATATGCTCAACTAGTGCAAGATAAATGACAACTTTGCCTCCTTTGGCATGTCCATTATTCAAGGTAGTATATGTTACTTCATTTGGTGTCAATCATTTTCAGTCAGGGATGATGGTTAATTAAGGTAATACTTAAGGATAGATTAGATGAAATTTTGGATCTATATAGCCATATTTTTTTCCAATCTAGCTAAAATATTGTCATGGTTACCTAATTCATATAACAAGTGTTGTAGGAATTAGAAAGGTGTCCTAATTTCCTTGATTAACACCTACAATACTAGCTCGTATATACCTATAATTTGTTTGATAATTATAAATAGATGGAGGGTTGACATTGTAGGTTAAAAACTATACTTATAAGGAGATGGGGGTCACATCATATTCATATGGTTCATCAAGAAATCTATCATATTTTCATTAGGAGAATAGTTTCAATGGTATAATACTGGTCTAAAAAACATAGGTTAATGGTTCAAATTCCTTTTATCTTTATAAGAATTTCATATGGTTGGAAGAGGTTATACTAATGAGAAAAAATCTTAATATTTAAAAGGATTATATAGGTTATTGTAGGTTCTCTCGAGGTAGGACATTAACCAATATAATAATGAATTGTCAAAATTATGGAGAGCATATAGATTAAATATAACATCGTATATCTCTTCTCATTATTCTAATGTCCCTTATTACCTAATTGATATGTCAATTAATAAATTATATTTGTAAGTAATACCACCATTGAAATTTTATCTCATATGATCTCCATGAGAAGAGATATCATAAATCCAACCAAGATCTCTTAGTAAGGCAATAAACAATACAATTCATATCATGATTCCGGTTGTAGTTGCAAATAGCAGATAAAAGAGAAAATATCTTCTGTAGAATCATAAGAGAGTCTATGGAAATAGACTAATTCAGTACAATTATTTTATCCTTATGGTATCCTTGCTTCTTGATCACATGGGACCTTGAATGATATATAAGTAATTTGATCAAGTAACCGGTAAATCTACCTAGGTATAAATGCAGTAGATACCAACTAGAAATAATACTATGTTTGAATATTGTAACCTCAACATCTAACCTCAGATGAAAATGGAATCCCTTAGGTGGTAAGATAAAATTGATTACTAGTGCACTTGAATTCATTGAAACAAACTCACTGCCCCCATCTTTCTACAAATAAACCTCACAATCAATGCATTATAAGCCATGATTATTACATTATTTAACTAATTCATGTCATCCACCACAATAGGATAATATACCTAGTCGATTTTATGGTATACCCTCTCAACCTCTTTATAATTTGTATCATTTCATTTTCCTTTTGAAATCCATTCATTAAAGAATTGTAAGTATGAATATTTGGTTGATCACAACCATTTTACTTCATATGCTCCACTAGTGCAAGATAGATGACAAATTTGCCTCTTTGGCAATGTCCATTATTCAAGGTAGTATATGTTACTTCATTTGCTGTCAATCATTTTGAGTTAGGGATGATGGTTAATTAAGGGAATAATTAAGGATACATTAGATGAAATGTTGGATCTATATAGCCATATTTTTCTCTAATCTAGCTACAAGATTGTAATGGTTAACTAATTCATATAACAAGTGTTGTAGGAATTAGAAAGATGTCCTAATTTCCATGATTAACACCTACAAAATTATCAGGTATATACCTATAAATTTTTTTATAATTATAAAGAGATTGAGGGTTGACATTGTAGGTTAAAAACTATACTTATAAGGATATGGGGGTCACATCATATTCATATCGTCCATCAAGCAAGCTATCTGATTTTAATTAGGAGAATAGTTTCAATGGTATAATATTGGTCTAAAAAATGTAGGTTAATGGTTTAAATTCCTTTTATCTTTATAAGAATTGCATATGGTTGGAAGAGGTTATACTAATGAGAAAATTTCTTAATATTGAAAAGGATTATATAGGTTCTTGTAGTTTTTCTCGAGGTAGGACCTTAACTAATGTATTAATGAATTGTCAAACTTATGGAGAGCATATAGATTAAATGTAACACTGTATATCTCTTCTCATTATTCTAATATCCCTGGTTACCTAATTGCTATGTCAATTAAGAAAGTAGATTTGTAAGGCATACCACCATTGAAATTTTATCTCATATGATCTACATGAGAAGAGAGATCATAAATCCAACCAAGATCTCTTAATAAGGAAAGAAATGATAACGAGTCATATCATGATGCCAGCTATGGTTACAAATATAAGATAAAAGAGAAAATACCTTGCATAGAATCATAAGAGACTCTATGGAAATAGACTAATTTAATACAATTATTTTATCCTTATTTTATCCTTACTTATTGAAATGGGACCTTGAATGTGTTGCACCTGCAACAATTTCCCAAAATTCTAAAAATTTTAGGACCCTCCTTTACTTTGAATAAGTTGGTTTTCTTCTTGTTTTCAGTCTGGTTACTTTTGGTCTATGGATTTTTGGCACTTTGAATTGATAATAATCGATCTGTTTTGCTCCTTTAATGCTTTAAAATGATCCCTTCCATTATCGTGCTCATCGTTGTTTTTGCATATCTTTCGGAACCATTGTGAATCAGGAGTTAAGTTTTTTGACTTTCTGCCATTGCGGGTGAGTTTCGGTTCTCTGACGTGTCGGTTGGTTTTTGATTCTTCATCGGGAGTTGAGTCATTTGTTCAACCCGCCGGTGCGGAGGTTTCACGCTTTGTATTTCGCCGTTGCGGGTGGTTGACGATTCTTCACTGTTGCGGGTGGACTTTTGTTCTGAGTCGGAAGAGGATGAGTGTCTCTTTGGCCGCCGTTGCGGACAGGCTATTGTTTTGGTCCCCGACGTTGCAGACCATTTGGGGTTCTGAGGTTCCATTTCTCACCGATCTGTGTGTATCGGAGCTTTTTAGCTTCTTTTCCCTCCGCCGTTGCGGGCGTGTAGGAGTTCCGATATTCCGATGTAGATTCTCTGGGTGGCCGATGTGTGTTATGAACGTTGCATGCCCACCGTTGCGGAGGAGTCCGGGTTGCTGGCCTCCGATCCTAGTTCCCGCCGACGCCCGATCTTTTGCTTACACGCTCTATTTGCCATTGCGGGTGAATTGATGCTGGGGACTGTCTGCCATTGCCGAAGGTCCAGGGTTTTCGCCGTTCGACTCAGGTTTGGTTTCATGGCCAACTTAGAGCTCTCGCACGTGCGGCTCTTTTATATATGCGGGGGCAGGGGTTTTTGGATTTTTTATTGATTGTTTTGCGCCTGAGCTATCGTTATCCTCACCGCGTTGTCGACCCTGCGAACCTTGTGGAGCTTCATGCATGTACCCGCGTCCAGGTGTCGGTTGGAAGCTCAACCGTTGTCTCCTCATCAGCTGCGCATCACCGCCAGGTAGGATCTTTACCGCCCTGCCTCGTGCTTTCAATGTTTTGATTGGGTGATTTTTTGCTGCGGTTGGGGTATTGCTAGGATTATGTCCCCGTAGTCCCTTTTTCGCTCACACACGGAGTTTTCACCCACGGCTAGGGTTGCCATAGTAATTTCCGCTTGCATGTTGCGCCTACAGTTTAAAAATTGCCGATTGGGATAGCAGTTTACGGTTAGAGGGGGGGAGTCATTTTTCCTTTATAGAGCCCGCGTAGTATCTTTTGACCTCGGCCGTTTTGGTTCGCCCTGCGCACAGTAGATGAAGGCGCGGTGCAGGCATCCGTTATGCCGCCTGCACCTATTTTTTCCTTTGAAATGATGAGACCTCAAATAAGTTCGCGGTAGAGTTTTCCTCCACTGGTGTTTTCTCTTTCCTTTTACCTAGTTGTCGAACCCCAATTTTCTCGCCCGCGTCGTTCCGCGCCGTGCGTCAGTCTTGTTTCTCTGAAACCCTAGGTGGTTTGAGGGCTGTGCTTCTATAGTATTGCGTTTTGAAGATAGCTAGGTTGGATCAAAGTGTCATATGTAGAAAAAGAATGTTTACGCCCGCATTGTATAGCCACACTGATGTATTTACCTTTCCGCGAGTAGCATGAACTATGGACGTTTTCATCCTTGATAAAACCATGTCGTCGAAATGTTTGATTTTGTGAAAGATACATTGGATTTTTGCTTTTAAGCTCCATACATGTGCATTGCAAGTTATTTTACTAGGGGAAACGGTACTGCGAGATGGTGGCTCACTGTATTGCGTAGGATGTAGTTTAGTTTTTAATAGTTAGGGCATTGTTGGATTGTGCGTACATGCATTGGTTTCTATGCCTGCTTTCACTTTAAATGGCACTCTGCATATGATGTGCATATTTTGCTTCAATGTATTGCATACTAGTTCAATTCTTCAGCCTGAGGGGATTAGGTCTTAATTTCATTACAGTCATGATACACTTGAGAAAGATTAAACTGCTGCACAATGTTTGCAAATTCGAATTGCTTAATATCATAATGTTATACATGGCAGGAAGAAATTACAATGTCCAAAAGGCAGAAAAAGAAGGCCCCTATGGTCGAAGAACAATCAGCAATAGAGGTCATCACACAAACAGAATATATATATGAAGACACCCAATGTGTCTCGGGTGTTGAACCTGAGTATAAATGGGATGAGATATACAGATTGATTTCCCACAAGGAAGTCCCAAACATGGGTCTCGAAGAGGAGCCCATTTATGCCAACATAGAGAAATCTGCCATCATGAAGGTGGCTACCAGACCAGAGCTGTTCCCATGCTCTGATGTTATGAGATGGATTATACCCCACACAAACAAAAACACAATGCTTATAGGAAATGTCGAAGGTCAGGGCTATGCTGCATTTAGCCCAGGATATGAGGTGCTGGCTTACCACCTGCTAGAGCCTCAAATCTTCCTGTCAAACGATTGGTTGGATAACCTCAGGATGGATTTAGTGGAAACCCTGAAGAGAATGCTCTTTCCAGGAAAGCTCTATCGACACAGAGCAACCGAGGATTATGATACAACGAGCTTAAGAGCTCCTTACATATTTGTGGCTCTGATGCTAAACAGGATATTTGGTAGAGCCAGTGGTAGACTCTTCAAATTTGAATGGGTCCCCATTATGTTCCATGTGGTGACCCAAGGAACAATATTCAACTGGGCCAGCCTCGTATCAAGTAGTCTTTCTTCTTGCGTAGCTGCCGCCTTAGGGGGGAGGAGAAGCACGTAAAAAATATGAATTCTATATGAGTTCATTTTTGATAAACTGCATACTATGTAACCAGCCTTTCCCCAGCCTCAAGTGCACCTGGGACAGAGAGAGAATGTCTGTATATGCAGCTTACAAACCATTGTGGGCTCATCAGTACCACAGTTATTACAGAGAAGTATGTGAGCATTTCATTATGCTACTATACACGCTTATCTTCTGGAAGGAATGTGACTGCATGTCGGAAGATGCTATGCAGGTAATAGAGGAGTATGGAGATTATTTCTTGACCAACAATGGTATGTATCTTAGAATGTATGGAGGCTCAAAGACACCTTACCTACTACCAAAGTATGCAACGGATTATATCATCCATAAAGAGGCGGTCATACAGGTTTTCATTGACGGAGTTGGTCATTTCCTGTTCCAGCATAAAAAGGCTGCATATCCCCCTTTACCTTTCAAGTTAGGTAGCTGCAGATTCTCCAATGTGAAACAAGCAGCCGAATTCATAGAGGAACTAGGGAGGTTCCGCTTTGGGGAGATTCCTTTCCGGCGCAATGACACTCTTGGTAAAGTGGTTGAGCACTACAAGAAGCATAAAGTGTTCTTTGAATATACCCATCATTATGATAAAGATAAATCTGTTTTTCAGAGAGCTCCAAACATGACGGCACTCAGCAGAAGATTCAAACCAAAGAACCCCACCAAAGGTGGAAAGGGGGCAGAGCAAGCCAAAGCTAAACAAGCCAGAGTTGAAGAAGCAGCCAAAAGGATAAGGGAGGAAGCTCAGAGGCTGGAAAATGAGGCTGCAGAGTGGCTGCAGAAGGGAGAAGAAGAGAAAAGGAAAGCTGCCCAGGAAGCAACTGAACTAGCAAAAGAAGCAGCCAGAGAAACAGAAGAGGCAGCCAGGCAAGCAGCCGAAGAAGCACATAGAGAACTAAAGGAAGAGCTCCAAGGGCAGGAGGCTGAAAAGATAAAGTTAACACAACAGTCAGCCTCTGAAACACCAACAGGGCAGAGTCAGGGAGAGGATAACCCTGACGTGCAAATCCTTCAAGTACCTGCTGCTAGCACTCCTGTAACCCCTATGCTCCAAATAGTGCCTTTCGTCCAGAAGAAGGGGGAAGAAGTCCCTGATTTCAGTACTGTATATTATGACAGGATCACTAAAAGGATAATGAGGAGGACGAAAAAGAAGGTAGAGGCGAAATATCTATCCGGGAAGATGGTCACAGATACAGCAGTCATGCTAGGGACAGATAAAGACCCTATGTTCACGATAAGAGCCGGGGCTGCACTAATTGATGCCTCCGCTAATAACATAAAGAAGGCGATGTTTGAATTAGAGTCAGCTAAGAAGACCACTGCTCAGCTGAAATACACACTGAGACAAGAAAGAGGAGAGGGTGGCAGACTTAAGAGAAAGTACGAACACGTGCTAAGAGAAATGGAATCCACAAAGGGTGAAATCCATGCCCTCCAGGTAGAGGCGCAAGCCAAGGAAATAGCACAAGAGGCTCTAGAAAATGTGCAACAGGAATTTCAAGATCTGAAGAATGATAAGGAACAATTGAGGGCAAAGGTGGAAGACCTAGAGGCACAGCAGAGTATCATCTATGAGTCCAATAATGAATACACCAACAAACTGAAAGGCAAGCTGGCTTCTCTGGCTGCTGAACTGGAGACAGCAAAGGAAGAGGAAGTCGATCTGTAGCCACTTAAAGAGTATATCCTAGTGCAAAAGGCTAAAATGCAACAGCTACAGACTGCTTTGGAAGAAGAAAGATGCAAAGTTCTTCAGATGGACAGCAGGTTAGAGGAGATCACAGAAACTTCCTCCTATTTTGTAGACAGGTCCCAAGATGTTCTTGAGGTCTTGAATGCCAGATTGGCAAGACCAGAAGATGATGCTGAGATTCCAAGAGAACTACCAGTCAAAGAACATCAAACCCTCAGGAGAGATCATAGCCTAGTAGAGTTTTCCATCAGTACTGCTGAAGACTTTAAGAAGGCTGTCTGAAGGACACAGGTAGCCTGCTCAGAATATTTTAAAAGGTTCCTTAATGCATATAACCGCTGCCAGACAGAGGCTGAGCTTAGGTTTGAAGAGTTCCCAGATCATGAAACATTTGTGGACATATTGCAGAAATGGCATCAAGATGCAGAAGCCAGGATGCAGCAGATTCAATACATTGATGCCATAGTACTGAAGAACGAAGTGGGTCATGCAGTCGTTAGCATACAGGTTCTAGAATACCAGCTTCGGTTGAGTCCAGCAAGGATCAAGGCCATCAGGAACCAAGTTGACAAGTTTGAGATTAACATCCAGTTCCTAGAACCGTGTGCTTTTGAAGGCCTCGCTGCTGAAGCAGCAGCATGGAAAAAATTCTTTGAAAACCAAGCAGGACCCTCCTCATAGAGGACCGGTCAAATTTTTATTAATGTAATATTTTTTGTAAAAGTTTTGAGAAATGAAGTGTTGGAAAAGCAATAGGTTGGGAAGCCCAAAGGTCACTTTGAGCAGCCCAACCACTTTTACCTTTTTGTATAAAAGTAGGAAGCGTAGAAGCAAAAGGGCCTTTTTTCCCCAGTAAGACTGGAAGGTTGTTGTAAGAAGAACTATTTCCTTTTGCAATAAAATTTACAGTTTGCCTATTGAAAGAAGATCGGTGGGATTTCAAATTTTTTGCCATGGATAGTCGAAAGATGAACTACTTTGTTTTTCAGCAATGTATCCGTGAATCGTGAGATCGTTCTAACTTATGACCTATGTCTTGTTTAAATGATTTCTGATTTATTTTATGAAATAACCACCATGAGTAATGCATGCTTATTACGAAACAATTGGTTAGCTAGTTGTGGAAATATCTTTCATTGATCATACCTGTAAAAGTAAATGTCAACTATCTATAATTGCTTTTATCATGTGTGTACATTTGCATTGCTCATATTTATTAAATATAACTTGGCTCCCCGGGGATAGGTAGATAGAGATAAATAGATAGACAGATAGCTAGGTCAGTGCAGAGATGCATGTGTGATTCTGGTGCTGGTGAGCCTAAGACGATAGGCAAGAACCTATGCATCACATTGTGACTGCTCCTCACATCCTTCACCACCCTGCATAATTAGTTAGATGTTTGCATTTCATATTTAAGTCAAAAATACAAATTCCGGTGGACTGGGCCGCAACTGATAAACCCTTGTTGTTACTTTGACCTATGGTAGCCGGACCGTAAAACCAAACGGATTCCCTATACCAAACAGTCAATGGGCTAGTTAGGAACGTTGATTAGGGAGAATTCCTTGCTGTTGTTTCCTGCAAATTTCCAGGCCCCAACAGTTTTGGCGCTAGAAGGGGGGCCTCCAGTAAAAGGCTGGCCGTGGAACTAAATTTCCCGAAACCATCCTACCAGCAGATGTTTGAAGCTTTCAACCTAACCCAAGTGTTCACAGTTTCTGGTGCTATCCTTGAATGATTGTTTTTCCCAGTGGCTTATCTATTTACCTTTGCTCATGGCTGGTAATCAACCCAACCCTCTGCCGGCATGGAGAGCTAGGTCACCTCTGAACCTAACTCCTCCTTTGCATAACCTTCCTCAAGCCTTTGACAAACTCTTGCCCAAGTTTGACCCGGTGAAAAATATTGCTGTAGAGGATCACCTTCAAAGCTTCTACTGAGCGTTAGAAGGGCTAAGGGCTGGGGAGTATGAAGATGTGGTTTGTATACTTTTTCCACACACTCTAAAAGGAGCAGCAGCATCTTGGTACTTTGGTCTACCTGCAAACTCCATTCCGAATTGGGACACCTTTGAAAGGGTTTTCAGAATTAGATACACAACTCAGAAGACACATGCCTCATTGATGAAAGGGCTTGTTTTGTTAAGAAAAGAGAAGAATGAAAGGGTACATAGTTTCACTCAGAGATTTTCACTGTATTTAAAAAAAAACTCTGCTATGGACAGACCTTCAAACAAAGTTTTTATTGAATATTATACCTCAGCCCTAGGTCCGGAGCTGGCCATGTTTGCCAAAATGAAAGTCAAGCCTACATTGGTGGAAATTTATGAGGAGGCTGAGAGGGTAGAGGCTGAAAGTGAGAGTGTAGAAGACTATCCTGACTCACTTGAAGAGAAGACCACTGTAAGAAAAAGATCACTGCTATTTAAATCTAGAGAAGATCAACCACACGATTATCATGAGATGATGAAAGTGCTTCAGAAAATGTCCAACCAAATTGTAGATCTGGAAAAGGAAAGGGACATTCAGAAAACCAATAAGCCACACTATCCAAAAAAGGAAGATAACAACCAATGGCAGGTCCCACCTCCTAATTTGGCATCAATAAACATAACAGAAATAGGAGGGGATAATTTCTATACATTTCATCAACAACCTCATTCTGAGAAGAAGTGTCCTCAATGGTTACATTCAATGACATTGGTGATGAACAAGTTGTTGGATCCTAAATTGATTAGGGACAGTGGTGAGGAAGAAAGGGAGAAACAGATCATAAGCAAACCAAAGGAAGATACTATGTTCTCATGGAATGGTGTTTCACTGTTTAACATTGAAGATGACACTCCTAAATCTAAATGCACATCCATACTAGAAAGGACAAAGTTTTCACAAGCCAAGACAATACGATGATTTCTAAGGTTAACAGTTTGCAGGAGAATGTTAAGAAACTGGACGAGGGCAAAGCGCATTAGAACAATACCCTCAACCAGGGGACAGAACCAACCACTGAGATTGTCGATCCTGTAGAGGAAAAGATAAGGGTCAGTGGAAAAGACTCTGATGAAACTCAAGAGCTAGCAAAGGATATACGTATTCAAAACCAACTAGGAGAAGAAGACCAAGAACCAGGTTGGAAAGAAAACCTTGACACCCCTCCTTTTCTCTTGACTCTAGAGATGCTGAACTACAATGTGCATAATTGCTTAGTAGACTCTGGAGCAGCAGTGAATGTGATGCCCCTTGAGATTTGTAAAAGGATTAATGGACAGCTAGAGTCTACACCTCATGAAGTAACGCAATTAGATCGCACAGGAGTCAAGGTGGTGGGAGAAATGAAGAATGTCCTCATTCGTTTGGCTGCAAACAACAAAATATGCCAATTTATTGACATTATGGTGGCTGATATACCAAGGGGATATGGGCTCATTCTCAACCGAGATTGGGCTACTAGGTTGAAAGGATATTTCGCTTCAGATTGGTCTCATCTGTGGTTGCCTCTCAAGGGTACCCCAAGTCATATAAAAATTCTAAGAGAACCATATATGAAGTATACTGTCACTAAGTTAGGAGAAGGCAATGAGTCTGCTGATTCTATCCTGGGAAACTATCTCACTGAGTTTAAGCTAGAGCATCATACCTCAAAAAGGGCCAGTCCTATGATAGACACTCAGCCTGAGCTCCTTCAACTCCCTCAGGATAAAAGAAATGACTGTAGGATCTTAGATATGGGTTCTATTTCAATAACAGCACAGTTGGACCATGGTTAGGTAATCCATGTCTAAATCCAGCTCATTCCTCAGTTCTTTTAATTTTATAATTTTTCAGGAATGGGCAAGTTTTGTTTTCTTTTGCACATAAATAAATTGCTTTGTTGCTTATGTTGTTTTCTTATTGTAGTGCTTTGATGTTTTCTTTCTTTTGATTACTTGCTTTTCTGCTGATTTTTTTTTATAGCTTTGCTAGTTTTCTTTTTGATTTTGAATAAAGAGTAAAGCTCTTGGTTGCAATGGAAACATCAGGGTTCTTTGTTAACTAAAATCTTGAGTGAAAGACTATGCTTTAAAGCATAGAATATCTTCTAGTAATTGTATTCCTAACTGGCCTGCATTTATTGAAGTCTCACTTAACCCTGTAAATAAATCAGAAGTGGAAAAGGTCTGAAGTACTATTTCGAGGCTCCATCTATTTCACATCTTGAATACCCAAGGGAGTGACAGCAAAAGACCCACAGAAGGGAAGCAGAGTGGAACAGTTTATCATATATAAATGATCCCATGCCATAAAGTACAAGAAAAGGCTGAAAGACATTAAGAGTCAAAACTCCTAAAAGAAGCAAGACATATCAAAGCAAAGCTCAAAAAGGCATTAATATCAAAGCATAAAATACCAAATGGCTACAAGATCCTCTCCGTCCGTGAATTGAAGTATGAAATATATCATTCACACAAAAGGACACTATGGGATAGAGGATCCTGAATTAAAATTCAGTAAGAAAAGGCCTACAGGAAGACTCATATCAAAGGAATTAAAGTTCTAGAAGGCACAAAAGTGCAAATTGGCATGGGAATGAAGAACAAAAGGTTAATACTGTTACCCTCTGTCACAGTCCTGTGGTGTCTAAGCTGTAGCTTCCCAAGGGTAGGGAAAATAAACCTCATCCATTTGGCCTCAAAAGAGTTATTCAAACCTGAAATACTACTGATGTTACCTTTTCCCGCAAGATGGGCTTCGTATAAGTAATTTAATGCATAAGTTGGCCTACTTAGGGATACAGAAATCTAGAAGATTTTGATTTTATTCAGACGGTCTTAAGCTGGGAGAGAGAGTTAATTCAGAGATCTAGAGTTCACCAGGTAGTCACCAATTGTTGCACCTACAACAATTTCCCAAAATTCTAAAAATTTTAGGACCCTCCTTTACTTTGAATAAGTTGGTTTTCTTCCTGTTTTCAGTCTGGTGACTTTTGGTCTATGGATTTTTGGCACTTTGAATTGATAATAATCGATCTGTTTTGCTCCTTTAATGCTTTAAAATGATCCCTTCCATTATCGTGCTCATCGTTGTTTTTTCATATCTTTCGAAACCGTTGTGAATCGGGAGTTAAGTTTTTTGACTTTTCGCCGTTGCGGGTGAGTTTCGGTTCTCTGATGTGTCGGTTGGTTTTTTATTCTTCATCAGGAGTTGAGTCATTTGTTCTCCCCGCCATTGCGGAGGTTTCATGCTTTGTATTTTTCCGTTGCGGGTGGTTGACGATTCTTCACTGTTGCGAGTGGAATTTTGTTCTGAGTCGGAAGAGGATGAGTGTCTCTTTGGCCGCCATTGCGGACGGGCTATTGTTTTGGTCTCCGACGTTGCAGACCATTTGGGGTTCTGAGGTTCCATTTCTCACCGATCCGTGTGTATCGGAGCTTTTTAGCTTCTTTTCCCTCCGTCGTTGCGGGCGTGTCCGAGTTTCGATCTTCCAATGTAGATTCTCTGGGTGGCAGATGTGGGTTACAAACGTTGCACACCCACCGTTGCGGAGGAGTCCGAGTTGCTAGCCTCCGATCTTGGTTCCCGTCGACGCCCGATCTTTTGCTTACATGCTCTATTCGCCATTGCGGGTGAATTGATGCTCGGGACTGTCCGCTGTTGTGGAAGGTCCGGGGTTTTCGCCGTCCGACTCAGGTTTGGTTTCACGGCCGAATTAGAGCTCTCACATATGTGACTCTTTTATATATGCGGGGCAGGGGTTTTTGGATTTTTTATTGATTGTTTCACGCCCGAGCCGTCGTTATCCTCACCGCGTTGTCGACCCTGCAAACCTTGTGGAGCTCCGTGCGTGTACCCATGTCCAGGTGTGGGTTGGAAGCTCAATCGTTGTTGCCTCATCAACTGTGCATCACCGCCAAGTAGGATCTTTACCACCCTGCCTCGTGCTTTCAATGTTTTGATTGGGTGATTTTTTGCTGCGGTTGGGGTAGTGCTAGGATTCTGTCCCCGTAGTCCCTTTTTTGCTCGCACATGGAGTTTTCACCCGTGGCTAGGGTTGCCATAGTCATTTCCTCTTGCATGTTGCGCCTACAGTTTGAAAATTGCCGGTTGGGATAGCAGTTTACGGTTAGAGGGGGGGAGTCTTTTTTCCTTTATAGAGCCCACGTAGTATCTTTTGACCTCGGCCGTTTTGGTTTGCCCCGTGCACAGTAGATGAAGGCGCGGTGTAGGCGGCCGTTATGCCACCTGCACCTAGTTTTTCCTTTGAAATGATGAGACCTCAAAGAAGTTTGTGGTCGATTTTTCCTCCACTGGTGTTTTCTCTTTCCTTTTACCTGGTTGTCGAACCCCAATTTTCTCGCCCGTGCCGTTCCGCACCGTCCGTCAGTCTTGTTTCTCTGAAACCCTAGGAGGTTTGAGGGCTGTGCTGCTATAGTATTGCGTTTTGAAGATAGATAGGTTGGATGAAAGCGTTGTATGCAGAAAAAGAATGTTTATGCCCGTAGTGTGTAACCACACTGATGTATTTACCTTTCCACGAGTAGCATGAACTATTGCCGTTTTCATCCTTGATAAAACCATGTCGTCGAAATGTTTGATTTTGTGAAAGATACATTGGCTTTTTGCTTTTAAGCTCCATACATGTGCATTGCAAGTTATTTTACTAGGGAAAACGGTACTGCGAGATGGTGGCTCATAGTATTGCGTAGGATGTAGTTTAGTTTTTAATAGTTAGGGCATTGTTGGATTGTGCATACATGCATTGGTTTCTATGCCTGCTTTCACTTTAAATGGCACTATGCATATGATGTGCATATTTTGCTTCAATGTATTGCATACTAGTTCAATTCTTCAGCCTGAGGGGCTTAGGTATTAATTTCATTACAGTCATGATACACTTGAGAAAGATTAAACTGCTGCACAATGTTTGCAAATTCGAATTGCTTAATGTCATAATGTTATACATGACAGGAAGAACTTACAATGTCCAAAAGGAAGAAAAAGAAGGCCCCTATGGTCGAAGAACAATTAGCAATAGAGGTCCTCACACAAACAGAATATATATATGAAGACACCCAATGTGTCTCGGGTGTTGAACCTGAGTATAAATGGGATGAGATATACAGATTGATTTCCCGCAGGGAAGTCCCAGACATGGGTCTCAAAGAGGAGCCCATTTATGCCAACATAGAGAAATCCACCATCATGAAGGTGGCTACCAGACCAGAGCTATTCCCATGCTCTGATGTTATGAGATGGATTCTGCCCCACACAAACAACAACACAATGCTTATAGGAAATGTCGAAGGTCAGGGCTATGCTGCATTTAGCCCAGGATATGTGGTACTGGCTTACCACCTGCCAGAGCCTCAAATCTTCCTATCAAACGATTGGTTGGATAACCTCAGGATGGATTTAGTGGAAACCCTGAAGAGAATGCTCTTTCCAGGAAAGCTCTATCGACACAGAGCAACCGAGGATTATGATACAGCGAGCTTAAGAGATCCTTATAGATTTTTGGCTCTGATGCTAAACAGGATCTTTGGTAGAGCCAGTGGTAGACTCTTCAAATTTGAATGGGTCCCCATTATGTTCCATGTGGCGACCCAAGGAACAATATTCAACTGGGCCAGCCTCGTATCAAGTAGTCTTTCTTCTTGCATAGCTGCCTCCTTAGGGGGAGGAGAAGCCCGTAAAAAATCTGAATTCTATATGAGTTCATTTTTTATAGACTGCATACTATGTAACCATCCTTTCCCCGGCCTCAAGTGTACCTGGGACAGAGAGAGAATTCCTGTATATGAAGCTCACAAACCATTGTGGTCTCATCAGTACCACAGTTATTACAGAGAAGTATGTGAGCATTTCATTATGCTACTATACACGCTTATCTTCCGGAAGGAATGTGACTGCATGTTGGAAGATGCTATGCAGGTAATAGAGGAGTATGGAGATTATTTCTTGACCGATAATGGTATGTATCTTAGAATGTATGGAGGCTCAAAGACACCTTACCTGCTGGCAAAGTATGCAATGGATTATATAATCCATAAAGAGGCGGTCATACAGGTTTTCATTGACGGAGTTGGTCATTACCTGTTCCAACATAAGAAGGCTGCATATCCCCCTTTACCTTTCAAGTTAGGTAGCTGCAGATTCACCAATGTGAAACAAGCGGCCAAATTCATAGAGGAACTAGGGAGGTTCCGCTTTGGGTAGATGCCTTTCCGGCGCAATGACACTCTTGGTAAAGTGGTTGAGCACTGCAAGAAGCATAAAGTGTTCTTTGAATATACCCATCATTATGATAAAGATGAATCTGTTTTTCGGAGAGCTCCAAACATGACGACACTCAGCAGAATATTCAAACCAAAGAACCCCACCAAAGGTGGAAAGGGGACAGAGTAGGCCAAAGCTGAACAAGCCAGAGTTGAAGAAGCAGCCAAAAGGATAAGGGAGGAAACTCAGAGGCTGGAAAATGAGGGTGCATAGTGGCTGCAGAAGGGAGAAGAAGAGAAAAGGAAAGCTGCCCAGGAAGCAGCTGAACTAGCAAACGAAGCAGCTAGAGAAACAGAAGAGGCAGCCAGGAAAGCAGCCGAAGAAGCACAGAGAGAACTAAATGAAGAGCTCCAAGGGTAGGAGGCTGAAAAGATAAAGTTAACACAACAGTCAGCCTCTGAAACACCAACAGGGCAGAGTCAAGGAGAGGATAACCCTGAGGGGCAAATCCTTCAAGTACCTGCGTCTAGCACTCCTATAACCCCTATGCTCCAAATAGTGCCTTTCGACCAGAAGAACGGGGAAGAAGTCCCTGATTTCAGTACTGTATATTATGACAGGACCAATAAAAGGATAATGAGGCGGATGGAAAAGAAGGTAGAGGTGAAATATCTATCTGGGAAGATGGTCACAGATACAACAGTCATGCTAGGGACAGATAAAGACCCTATGTTCATGATAAGAGCCGAGGCTGCACTAATTGATGCCTCCGCTGATAACATAAAGAAGGTGATGTTTGAATTAGAGTCCGCTAAGAAGACCACTGCTCAGCTGAAAGACACACTGAGACAAGAAAGAGGAGAGGGTGGCAGACTTAAGAGAAAGTATGAACATGTGCTAAGAGAAATGGAATCCACAAAGGGTGAAATCCATGCCCTCCAGGTAGAGGCGCAAGCCAAGGAAACATCACAAGAGGCTCTAGAAAATGCGCAACAGGAATTTCAAGATCTGAAGAATGACAAGGAACAATTGAGGGCAAAGATGGAAGACCTAGAAGCGCAGCAGAGTATCATCTATGAGTCCAATAATGAATACACCAAAGAACTGAAAGCGAAGCTGGCTTCTCTGGCTGCTGAACTGGAGACAGCAAAGGAATAGCAAGTCGATCTGCAGTCACTTAAAGAGTATATCCTAGCACAAAAGGCTAAAATGATGTAGCTGCAGACTGCTTTGGAAGAAGAAAGATGCAAAATTCTTCAGATGGACAGCAGGTTAGAGGAGATCACAGAAACTTCCTCCTATTTCGTAGACAGGTCCCAGGATGTTCTTGAGGTCTTGAACGCCATATTGGCAAGACCAAAAGATGATGCCGAGATTCCAGGAGAACTACCAGTCAAAGATCATCAAACCCTCAGGAGAGATCACAGCCTAGTAGAGTTTGCCATCAGCACTGCTGAAGACTTTAAGAAGGCTGTCCGAAGGACATAGGTAGCCTGCTCAGAATATTTTAAAAGGTTCCTTAATGCATATAACCGCTGCCAGACAGAGGCTGAGCTTAGGTTTGAAGAGTTCTCGGATCATGAAACCTTTGTGGAAAGGGCATCAAGATGCAGAAGCCAGGACGCAGCAGATTCAATCCATTGATGCCATAGTACTGAAGAACGAAGTGGGTCATGTAGCCGTTAGCATACAGGTTCTAGAAGACCAACTTCGGTTGAGCCTGGCAAGGATTGAGGCCATCAGGAACCAAGTTGACAAGTTTGAGATTAACATCCAGTTCCTAGAACCGTGCGCTTTTGAAGGCCTCGCTGCTGAAGCAGGAGCATGGAAAAAATTCTTTGAAAACCAAGCGGGACTCTCCTCATAGAGGACCTGTCAACTTTTTATTAATGTAATATTTTTTGTAAAAGTTTTGAGAAATGAAGCCTTGGGAAAGCAAGAGGTTGGGAAGCCCAAAGGTCACTTTGGGCAGCCCAACCACTTTTACCTTTTTGTATAAAAGTAGGAAGCGTAGAAGCAAAAGGGGATTTTTTCCCCAGTAAGACTGGAAGGTTGTTGTAAGAAGAACTATTTCCTTTTGCAATAAAATTTACAGTTTTCCTGTTGAAATAAGATCGGTGGGATTTCAAATGTTTTTCCATGGATAGTCGAAAGATGAGCTACTTTGTTTTTCAGTATTGTATCCGTGAATCATGAGATCGTTCTAACTTATGACCTATGTCTTGTTTAAATGATTTCTGATTTATTTTATGAAATAACCACCATGAGTAATGCATGCTTATTACGAAACAATTGGTTAGCTAGTTGTGGAAATATCTTTCATTGATCATACCTGTAAAAGTAAATGTCAGCTATCTGTAATTGCTTTTATCATGTGTGTACATTCGCATTGCTCATATTTATTAAATATAACTTGGCTCCCCGGGGATAGGTAGATAGAGATAAATAGATAGACAGATAGCCAGGTCAGTGCATAGATGCATGTGTGATTCTGGTGCTGGTGAGCCTAAGACGATAGGTAAGAACATGTGCATCACGTTGTGACTGCTCCCCGCATCCTTCACCACCCTGCATAATTAGTTAGATGTTTACATTTCATATTTAAGTCAAAAATACAAATTCCGGTGGACCGAGCCGCAACCGGTAAACCCTTGTTGTTACTTTGACCTCCGATAGCCGGACCGTAAAACCAGACGGATTCCCTATACCAAACAGTCAATGGGCTAGTTGGGAACGTTGATTGGGGAGAATCTCTTACTGTTGTCGCCTGCGAATTTCCAGGCCCCAACAAAATGATATATAAGTAATTTGATCAAGTAATCGGTAAATCCACCTAGGTATAAACACAGTAGATGCCGACTCGAAATAATACTATGTTTGGATATTATAACCTCAACATCTAACCTCAGATGAAAATGGCATCCCTTAGGTGGTAAGCTAAAATTTATTACTAGTGCACTTGAATCCATGGAAACAAACTCACTGTCCCCATCCTTCTACAAATAAACCTCACAATCAATGCATTATAAGCCATGGTTATTAAATTATTTAACTTCATGTCATTCACCACACTAGGCTAATATACATGGTTGATTTCATGGTATACCCTCTCAACCTCCTTATAATTAGTATCAATTCATTTTCCTTGTGAAATCCATTCATCAAAGGATTATAAGTATGAATATTTGGTTGATCACAACCATTTTCCTTCATATGCTCCACTACTACAAGATAAATGACAACTTTTCCTACTTTGCAATGTACATTATTCAAGGTAGTATATGTTACTTAATTTGGTGTCAATAATTTTTAGTTAGGGATGATGGTTAATTAAGGGAATACTTAAGGATATATTAGATGAAATTTTGGATCTATATAGCCATCTTTTTTTCTAATATAGCTACAATATTTTCATGGTTCACTAATTCATATTACAAGTGTTGTAGGAATTAGAAAGGTGTCATTTCCATCATTAACACCTACAATACTAGCAGGTATATACCTATAATTTGTTTGATAATTATAAAGAGATGCAGTGTTGATATGGTAGGTTTAAAACTATACTTATAAGGAGATGGGGGTCACATAATATTCATATGGTCCATCAAGGAATTTATCATATTTTCATTAGGAGAATAGTGTGGAAATTGAACCAGGTGATAGATTAATTTTACTCACAATAATTAACAATTGATCATGCAAAATTACTCAGAAAGAGACTGAAAATTGGAGCTGAACACTAAACTGTATTAGATCAGTGTACAATAGACAACCCTATAATAACATAGGTTGCTGAATAAATAACATACATCAGGGATTCGAATGCATGAGGAGCAATTCGAATCTAGCATAAAGCAGGCCTACCAAAAATAAGCAAATCCCCCATAGGTGTAAAAAGTTGATCCCAAATCTGTCATGGAGCTCACGAATTGGAAAAAAGGCTTAGGCAAGCTAAAGAGTGGTGGAATGTCAGCTCATACATTGTTTTGCATGGAGAAAAGAGGGGAGGATGTGTAGTACAAAAAACTAGTCAACCTCACCTAGTCTAGCTTTTCCTTTTGCCTTAAAACACTGAAAAAGCAAGCAATAAAGCAGAAAAAGCAGAAGGGTGCCTAGCAGGCCAGGAATAAAGCATAATTGATTCCTTTAGCTCTCCCATGCACTACATGAGTCAAATAAGGCAAGTTTGACCATTATAGATAGGCAAATGACAACTTGCACAAGGTGGGACACATGAACTAGGCTAATAAGACAGAAATAATTACATTAATGTCTAAATGGGTAAACTATGGGTTGATTATTCTAACACCCCCCCTTAAGCCTGAATTATGAGTAATATATCAGAAAATTATAGGGCCTAGCAACAAGGCTTAGTCACCCTTTACATACTGCATGTCCATTTAAACAAGGAAAGAGGCAAAACCAACTTGGGAAAATCCTCCCTTAAACATGGACTGTAAGCAAAATTGTAGAATCTTGTCTCCACTCATGCTTTCATAGCATGATCAGTAATCCCCAACAGTGATTTGAGATTGCTGAAGGTCTTATCACAAAATTCTTTGGTGAAGATATCAGCTACTTGTTCTAAAGATGAACAGAAGAGTAGGTGAACGGTGCCATCATGCACAAGTTCTCTGATGTAGTGCATATGGATCTCAATGTGTCTGGTTCTCTACTTCTTAACTGGATCCTTGTAGATTTGAATGGTACTCTAGTTATCACAGTAGATGGTATTTGAGTACTCTGGTTCGAAGCCACACTCTCCAAGTAAACCCTGCAACCATAAACATTGAGTTGCTGCATTAACAACTCCTCTGTACTCTGCTTCTATAGATGAGAGTGCAATGGCACTCTGTTTCTTGCTTGACCAGCTGATTGGCCCTTCTGCAAGCATGAACACATATCCTGATGTGGACTTTCTCTCTGTGCTATCACTTGCCCATTCACTATCAGTAAATCCAATCAAATCAAGACTCCATATTTTGCTTTATAGAAGATCCCATGTGTCCTTGTTCCCTGAACAAAGTTAACGATCCTTTTGGCTGCTTTCCAATGGATCTCATGAGGCTGATCCATGTATCTAGAAGCCACACTTACTGCATAACAAATATCAGGTCTAGTGTGTGTCAAATACAAAAAACATCCAATCAATTGCCTATACAGTGTATTGTTTACCATCGGTGAAGAATCAGCTTCTTCCAGCTTCACTCCTGAAAGGAAAGGAGTTTTGCTTGCTTTGCAATACTTCATTTTGAATTTTTTCAGCAAGTCCAAGGAATATTTGTACTGGTGCACCTTGATTCCAGCTTTGGTTTGAGAGATCTCAAGCCCCAAAAATTGACTTGAGAGCCCCAAATCTGTCATGGAGAAGGCTTGGTTCATAGCTCCTTTTAAGGAAGCAATCTCAGCCTGTGAGCTTCCTGTAATGAGAAGGTCATCAACATATAACACAATGATCATTAATGAACCATTAACTAACTTCAAATAGACATTTGTATCTGATTTGCACCGAACAAAATTTAGTGATAGCAAGAAGCTATCGATCTTGGCATACCAATCCCTGTGGGCTTGCTTTAGCCCATATAATGAGTTTCTCAACCTGCACACAAGAGAGGGGTTAGTAGAAAAAACTTGAGGCTGCTGCATATATATCTCCTCAGTGAGATCTCCATTCAGGAAGGCACATTTTACATCCATGTGATGCACCTCCCATTGCCTTAAGGCAGCAATGGCTAGAGCTAGCATGATGGAATCCATCTTTGCCATTGGGGAAAAAGTCTCATTGTAATCTATGCCATGAACCTGTGAGTATCCCTTGGCTACCAATATGGCCTTGTACTTCAGTGGTGAACCATCAGTAGCAAATTTGGTCTTATAGACCCACTTACACTGTACTAGTTTTCTTCCTGGAGGAAGATCCACTAGCTCCCATGTGTTGCTCTTCTGGATTGAGCTGAACTCCTCCTTCATGGTTGTTTACCATATTGGATCTCCTGCTACTTCTTCATATGTTTTAGGATCAGAATCCACCACCAAATATCATTTTTCAGTAAACATAGGATCCTTCATGCACAAACCACTCTCAAATTGAGATCTAGTCCTTCTTGGGTCATTGGGATCCCCAGCTAGCTCACCTGCTGCATGTAGTGTCTTGGCTGCCCATTTTGGCCTTTTAGGGCTGTTAGGTTCTGCAATAAACTCATCTCCATCAGAAAAATCAGAATCAGCATGTTCAACAAACTCTTTACTTACTTCTTGAGGTTCAGGTGGTGAAGAGGCTTCACCAACTTCCACTGCTGCAAGGGGTTCTTCTTCAAACTGAACACACCTTTCAATGAAGGCTTTGTTTGTGCTCAAATTTATCAACTTGTACCCTTTTGAATCTTCAGAGTATCCAACAAAAGGACACTCTTGGCTTTGGGGCTGCAAATCCTTCCTCTTCTCTGTTGGGATTCTAGCCCAAGCCTTTGAGCAAAAAATCCTGAAGTGGGTCACATCTGGCTTGTACCCACTCCATGCTTCAAAGGGGGTCATGCCATCAAGCTGTTTGTGAGGCACCCTATTCTGAATATAGGCTGCACAGTTGATAGCTTCGTCCCAGTACTTTGGTGGCAAAGTTTTGGCCTCCATCATGCATGTTGCCATCTCCTTCAGTGATCTGTTCTTCCTCTCAGTAACACCATTTTGATGTGGTGTGTAAGGGATAGAATGCTGCATATGAATACCTGCATCTGCACAATAATTAATAAACTCATACTTGACATAGTCACCACTATTTTCATATCTGAGGGCCTTAAGTTTCCTTCCAGACTGGTTTTCAACCAAAGCCTTAAAGACTTTGAATAGGCCAAAAACTTCAAACTTGTGTTTCAGGAAGTGAACCCAGCAATACCTGGAAAAGTCATCAATGAAATTCAATGCATATTTGGCCTGACTCATGGACATATGAGGGAATGGGCCAGCAACATCACTGTGGATCAGCTCGAGGGGTGCAGAGGTTCTCTCATGACTAGCTCTCTCAAATTCGTGCTCTAGGTGTTTTCCTAGGATACAACCTTGGCAGACTCCTTTGGAAAATTTTATCTTGGGAAACCCTATGACCATCTCTTTTTCACTAATATCAGAAAGATACTTGTAATTTAGGTGGCCAAATATTTCATGCCAAATCTTGCTGGCTTCATTAGCATGAATGAGAAGAGCAGAGGGGTTTGAGTAAGGTAGGAAGTGGGAGAACATGTATACCTTTTGAGCATGATTTGCAACTCCTTTTGCAATGACTCTACCACTTGAGATCTCTGTGATCTCAACTTCATCAGGGGAGAATATGACCTTCTTAGGAGACCCAGTGTGGGTCATCTGGTACACTGACAGGAGGTTGGAGGTGAGACCAGGCACATACAACACATTGCTGAACTGACCATGATCAAGATCTATCCTTCCTTTGCCTTTACTTTCAGTGAGAGAGTCATCTCCCAGTACAATATATGGTCCTTTTGACATGTCCAGTGAGGAGAAGGCCTCCTTAGTCGAAACCATGTGTCTTGAAGCTCCAGAATCAATGATAAAACTAGGTGAGCTTGATGTGCCAGCAACTAGAGCATGAACTCTCTCTCTGTCATCTGAACTTGATCCTCCTTCTCTCTTCTTTGAGCTTTCTGGAAGGGAGATGCCATTCTTCTCCAGGAGTTGGGTTAGCATGTCTATCTGCTTTTTCATACAAGAGCTTTCAGAGTGATTTCCCTTATTGCAGTATGCGCACTTGTTCATTTCACCTTTGTTCTTCTTCTTCTGGTTATTCTTCTTGGGACCTTGTAGATCCTCAGGAGACTGTTTCTTGTCTCTCTTTTGCTCATGTGGATTTTTAGCTTTCTTTTTTCCTTTTGAATCCACCTTCGAATCTCCAGCAATCAAAGCTTGATCTTTGGATGGTTTGATGGTGCCCATCATCACCAGCTTGTCCTGTTCTTGTGTGAGAGATTCCATGAAATCTGCAAGGCTAGGCATCTTCCAGGTTCGAGCTGTCAGTTTTGTGGCATAGAAGGTCGAAACAAACACTGAATAATCGGGGCCCAGCTTCGAGAGGATGGCCAGTATGAGCTGATCATCTTTCTTTTCGATACCACACTGTTTCAGCTACAAAACTAGTGCTTTGAACTTGGAGAAATATAGCTGCAGGGATTCAAAGCTATTTGGACTCAGAGAAATCAGCTCATTTTTGATTTGATGTCTCCTCATCTCATCTGTCTTTCCAAAAAGATCAGCAAGCTTCTCCCATACTTCATTCAGTGATGTCAATCCATCAATATGGAAAAGGAGGTCTCTGGAAATAGTCAGACACAGGAGGCCATAAGCCTCATCCCTCCTGTTGTGCCATTTTATCTTCTCTGCAGCTGCATTGGGCTCTGCTTCTGTTGCCATAGTCACCCTGTAGAGGCCTTTCTCTCTCAACAGTATCTCCATCTTTGCTTTCCATTCAAATAAATTGAAGGAAGTCAAGATATTTTTCTGTGATTGATCCATAGCTTAGAAAATATATCCCAGCTGTCAGTAGAAGGCTCCCAGTCACTGATGTCGAACCTGCAAAACAATTTTTGAAGCAGAGAAATAATCTACAATGGCTCTGATACCATGTGGAAATTGAACCAGGTGATAGATTAATTTTACTCACAACAATTAACAATTGATCATGCAAAATTACTCACAAAGAGACTGAAAATTGGAGCTGAACACTAAACTGTATTAAATCAGTGTACAATAGCCAACCCTATAATAAAATAGGTTTCTGAATAAATAACATACATCAGTGATTCGAATGCATGAGGAGCAATTTGAATCTAGCATAAAGCAGGCTTACCAAAAATAAGCAAATCCCCCATAGGTGTAAAAAGCTGATCCCAAATCTATCATGGAGCTCATGAATTGGAAAAAAGGCTTAGGCAAGCTAAAGAGTGGTGGAATGGCATCTCATACATGCTTTTTCATTGAGAAAAGAGAGGAGGATGTGTAGGACAAAAAACTAGTCAACCTCACCTAGTCTAGCTTTTCCTTTTTCCTTAAAACACTGAAAAAGCAGGCAATAAAGCAGAAAAAGCAGAAGGGTGCCTAGGAGGCCAGGAATAAAGTAGAATTGATTCCTTTAGCTCTCCCATGCACTACATGAGTCAAATAAGGAAAGTTTGACCATTATAGATAGGCAAATGACAACTTGCACAAGGTGGGACACATGAACTAGGCTAATAAGACAGAAATAATTAAATTAATGTCTAAATGGGTAAACTATGGGTTGATTATTCTAACAAATAGTTTCACTAGTATAATACTGGTCTAAAAAACATAGGTTAATGGTTCAAATTCCTTTTATCTTTATATGAATTGCATATGGTTGGAAGAGGTACTAATGATAAAAATTACTAATATTTAAAAGGATTATATAGGTTCTTATAGGTTTTCTCTTAGTAGGACCTTAACCAATGTATTGAATTGTCAAAATTATAGAGAGAATATAGATTAAATGTAACATCGTATATCTAGTCTTCTTATTATTCTAATATCCCTAGGTATAAATGCAGTAGATACCTACTATAAAAAATACTATGTTTGGATGTAACCTCAACATCTAACCTCGGATGAAAATGAAATTCCTTATGTGGTAAGCTAAAATTGATTACTACTGCACTTGAATCCATTGAAACAAACTCATTGTCCCCCTCCTTCTAAAAATAAACATCACATTCAATTCCTTAGATTCCGTGCTTATTACATTATTTAACTTCATCTCATCCACCACAATAGGCTAATATTTCATTTCCTTTTGATGCATTTCTTTGGTTTCCTCCAACCTTCCTTTGGTTCACCTACATGACTCGTAGTACCACCAAGTTCCTTCCCCTCAGGGAAAAAAAAATGGGACTACTAACATAACTTCTCACATTTTATCTACCGCAAATAGTTTTGTCGGGAAAGGGAGGCATTTTCTTTTTGCACAGGCCAGCGTTTACTTGATTTGATTCTGGTATTCAACACCATGAAATTTGAAGCTAAGTTTTTGGGATATATTGAGGTGAACGGCATGAGGTGTAACTCAAGTTCTTCGTTATTGCAAGTATTTTATCAGTGCTTTCAAGAAAACAACATAAAAATTGAAAACAACAAACACGGAAAACATTATGTGGTTTCTTTATTGACAAACATCAAAATAGTGGTTCCTCTACTACAAAATTTTATGTGTAATACGCATTCCATGTTGCATTTTGTACAAAATTTTATCATGTGCTTAGTAAGTGTAATACGCATTTTGTGGTTTCTTTATTGACAGAAATCAAAATAGTGGTTCCTATGCTACAAAATTTTAAAAATTCTGTAAAAATTTAGGTTTCCTATAGGGATGACTGTGGATTGTGGTGGATCTTCCTGGCTAAGTCATGGACTGTTTGACATTCATTTAGTTGGGTTGTGATTGTTTTGTTACCACTAGAGGTGGACTTCACTTTCCCACTGTTGCAAGACCGTTACCGTGTTCATCTTTGGTGCTACCTATGTAAACCTTGTCCTACTTGAAACCTCTAAGGCTGAGGGGTCTTCACTCTTGGAGACTGGGATAACTTGTTGGCTACTATACGTGTCTAACCTAAACCTACAACACTCTAAAACTCTCTCTCTCTCAAGTTATGACATATGTTCCTTTTAGCAAATAGTCTTCCCTTTTACTTTTGAAACTTGTTAGATAGATTAATTGTTTAAACAACTTTCACTAAGTAATTGAGTGATTATAGACATTTTTTTTTGGTTATGCAGCCTTTGTACAAGTGGAGACATGGAGGTAAGTGATTGTTTGTGATTGAAGTATATCATTATTTTTATTTAATTTAAATTATTTTTTTTAACAGAAACGAGTAGGTTTTATATTAATAAAACTGTGGCTGAGACACCCAAGAGGTTACATCTGTGAGTTATTGTTGATGTATTTATAAATTCGGAATGTATTCACTTGTATATATTATGTATTGTACCCTGATGTTTATTCTGGGAATTATCTATAATGTAATTGAGTCATGTCATTCCTCGATGTTCCGATTGGTAGATTCAATAATGTAAACAAGTCATGTAAAGTGGTTCAGTTTAACCCTCCATTGTAAGTTGGGGCAATAGTCCCCACATTTGTGTCAAGGTTAACCCTCCTTGTTGATCAGAGGGTAAAGTCCCCACAATTGTGCGGTACTAGGGTTATTAGACTCTCCTAGAGATGTCGGCTCTAGTAAGTAATTGTTAAGTGGGGCCGACATGTTAAAGTGGACATTAAGTGAACGAAAGAATATANCGCCTCTCTATTTATCACACACACACTCACTCATTGGGGCGCATGAGTGAGAGAGGAGAAGCTCTATTAGTGAGAGAGAGAGAACAAGCTGTGGAGATCATCTTTTATTTTTTTGTGTTTTACTGCTTCCATTGGTGCTCATTCTATCTCTGAGGAAGTTGTGGGGTTTTCTCCTTTATGGTTTCCTCGAGGAAAATTCTTTGTGTCTCTTGTCTCTTGTGTTTTATAGCTGTGCATGTTATTCTCTCAGTTAAATATCCTAAGATCATAATGCTAGATTAATGTTAAAAATCTAACAATTATTTGCGAAAAACAAAATTCCCCATCACAGCAAATGGGATTACTATTTTTATTTAATTTAAATTTTTTTTAACAGAAACTGGACAAAATTTTATATATAAAAACAGGTTGAGCACAGCCATCCTTACAAGGCCTGTAACCAAAATTTTTGTGCTACTATAGAAGGACAAATAGAGGTTTCTAAGCTATAAACAAAAAATTCAATGATTCTAGACTTCTTGCTGAAACAAGTTAAACCCATGGAAGGGTATTTCCTTACAAATTGTTTGTTCGGAAAAATACAAAAAAAACATATAAACCAAGAAAGTAGAACCTAAATCTTCTAAGCTTCATGGCCATGGGTCGGTTGGCGGACCGACGAATCTTTCATCCATAAATCTCCAATAGCAGGGGAGTCCTACAAGTGACTGCATTGGGTCATGCTAGTAAGCTTCTGAACATCCTCCTTGACAATGTCTACTTTCACCATTAATTCATGCAGGTCTCTTGTGTTATCGTCGATTCTGGATGCATGGCATCCAAGCTGATTTGAGATGTATTTAGTTTCTTCTACAACCGTTATGTTACCATTGACACTAGTGCCAACCATTCAATAAATCCAGCGCATACCACTCTGCAAGTCTGGGAGCGAAGACTTGATCTCTTCGATGTCCTTGGGGGTTTCCATTCTATCCCGAGCCTGCATTTCCAGGTGAGGCCAAGAGGGAGAGTTAAAAGTGCAAGAATAAATTCTACTTGTTCTCAGCGAAGCCTAGGCGGAAAGCTGATCCTGAAATAACCATGGCATTTCTAGTACCTCTTATGTAGGAAGATGAACCAATTCACAATCAGTTTGAGAGCTGAGAAAACCTGCAAAGAGGAATGAGATATCGTCTTCCAGAGGAATGAGGAGAAGAGAGAACATATCCAATTCATAAGAGTGCCGAGAGGATTTCATTATGATCACCAATCATGCAGATCATGTGAGAAATTTGATGTGGAATGCAAAGTATAGGGGGGAGGGACTTCCCATAAATCCCTTCACATGGCCGAGACCATCACCTTTCAATTCCTGTCTCATCATAGGACGCATGTTCAGAATGCTGAGAGGGAGCACGTCCAGGGGGGTGGAGGAGAGTAGGTTAGAAGAACCCCTAGGTGAATAATGGCTAAGGAACATATTTGCGGTGGTATTGGTATCTTATTGAGACAATTCCCAACTTATTATTAACTCCTTGATTTGACATTTTATCCGCAAGGTCATTGTTCTTCCTCAGGATGTGGTATAAGGTGGCATGAAGAGTGGTGCTCATTCTGCTAATGCGCTCATACAATCTTTTTCTAATGCGCTCATACATTCATTTTTTGAATGATATGTTTGGAGTCTCCAAAGACATTGATCTTTCTGATATTTTCCTTTTTGAGTAGTTCCAGACCAAGTGACCCAGGAGCATAAAGTTAAAATCCAGCAATGTGACGGATTTATCACATGTTGTGGCTTGAGATAGTGGTTCTAAGGGTTGAAGAAATAGTTTATTTAATGTTTTATAAATCTCAATTATATAGACTGTTAGCACTATTTTCCATTTCAGAGTTATTATAGGAACAGATGATTACCTAAAGCTCCATGCAAGGAGACTGGGACATCTGGTTAGTTGTTGCAAGTTAATAGGAGTTAGTTGTTCCTAAAATTAGTAAATTCCTAAATTTATGGAAGGATTTGTTAGTTGTTAGCATGAGTTGAAAAAAAAGAGAGAAAAGGGGCATCGGTCAATGAGAGGAGGGGGCAGAGAGGTAGGTAGAGGATGGGAGGCAGTAGACAGAAGAAAGGGGAGGGTAAAATTGAATAGAAGAAACTGAATAAATAAAATGAATTAGAATCTCTGGCGTTTTAAAGTTGTTGAACATTGGAAACCCTGGTATTCATTTTTCCTCTCCTGTGCATGATTAAAAGAAACAAATCGTGTTAACACTGTCCTGAAGGAAATCGATATTGAGAATGTCTGTATGAATGTGTAAGCCAATTTCTTTACATTTCCTTTTCAAAATGTGCTCACTCCATGAATACATAGTTGCAGACTCTATTGAAACCAGAATACGAATCCAGTATAAATAGCAAGCAAGTATTGGTTCGAACAATGGTTAGTTTCTGTTACAAAGAATAGAATTATCTGAAGGTTAATGTGGTTTCATTTTCCAATAAGTACATTCAACATAGTTTCAAATTGAATTGAATCCCATTCGTGACTCATTTCAGAGAGTTTTAGCACATCCAAAGAACCTTTGAAATACTTTCCTTCAATTAGTTTTTAACATATATTTGAAACTTTGGAAAAAATTAGCTATGTTTTGAAAGATTGTATTTCAATTTCACATTCATCCCTGGACCAAGTGGTACCAGAGCAAGGATTGGGGAATTTCCCTTATTGTTGTAGTGAAAAAAATTTGGTTTTCACTTTATATTTGAAGAGCAACATGAGAAAATCTAAACAGTAATAGTTTGAGAGAAAAATCATTACTTTCAGAAATGGAATTTAGAGTTCCAGTAGTACGTCGTAGAGGAGGCCAAGGAGGTAGACCTGTAGCCAACGCAGAAGTAATCAAAGAGTTGAGAATTATGCGAGAAGAAATGGAAGCCATGAGAGAACCTGGAAGAAGAGATCCTAAAGCAGGTGATGTCAATGAAGCTGAGTTCGAACCAGAAGTAGAAGAAAGGACAAAGGAGGACATTGGATTGAAACTGTTAAAAGAAGTCATTGGGGCTAGTTCAAAACCAAGACTAGAGATAGATGCATACAATGGAGGATTAAATCCATAATAATTAGTTGACTGGATCAAGTCAATGGACAAGCATTTTGATTTTTCAAAATTTCTTGAAGATAAGAAAGTAAAGTTTGCAACAACCAGACTCAAAGGACATGCTTTGCTTTGGTGGGACGGTGTATAGGTAGAAAGGAGAATACTACATAAGCAGGAAATTAAAATTTGGAGCAGAATGATTGCTAAGATGAAGGACAAGTTTCTACCCATAGATTACCAACTTGCTTTGTATAAGCAGATGCAGAACTTGAGACAGAGACTGCTTACTGTCAAAGAATATACATAGGAGTTTTATAAGGTAAACATTAGAGATGGATACATAGAAGATAACTCTGAGAAGGTACCCAAATATATGAATGGTCTTAGATTATGCATTCAGGATGAAATAAGTTTATTCTCACCTAATCCAGCTGAAGAAGCATATCAATGTGCATTGAAAGTGGAGGAGAAACTAAATAGGAGAAATAACTCAAGGAAAGGAAAAGGTCATGCTTCCAAAGGTAAGGGACCACAAACTAGAAGGGAAATATTTTTAGTTGAGGAAGAAACTTAATCATCAAGCTAGTCAGAACAACCTCAGAGAGGAAGAGACTTCAGAGGAAGAATATCTTTTCAGAGAGGGCGAGGAAGAGGCAGAAATCATGAAGTTAGATGTTACACATGTGAAATATAGGACATATGTCATGGGATTGTCCAGAAGGAGCTGCAAGACAGGGAAAGTATTAGATTGCACAAGCTGAGGGTGAAAAGAAAATACCTGAGGATCATGTTCAAGTCCTAGAAGCAGGAGAAGCCTTATTGATGAGGATGACTTTGCAGAAACCTAGCAAGGAGTTACATGAACCTGAACAAAGAAAGAGCGTATTCAAAACAATGTGTAAATCACAAGGTAAGTGTTGTAAACTTATCATTGATAATGGTAGTATAGATAACTTAATCTCTGTAGAGATGGTTGAGAAGTTGGGACTGCAGAAAGAAAAGCATCCTACACCATACAAAGTTTGTTGGTTGCAGAAGGGACACCATTAGCTAGTCAATGAGCATTACAAAGTTGATTTCCAAATTGGGAATTACAAGGATCAAGTTTTATGTGATGTGATACCAATGGATGTGTGTCATGTGTTATTGGGTAGGCCATGACAGTATGATAGGAATGTAGTATACAATGGCAGAGAGAATATGTTTTTCTCAGAGAAGGAAGGCAGAAGGCATACTCTTGTTCCCCTAAAAGATGAGAAGTTAGAGGAACAAACCAATCCAAAGGTTTTATTGGTGAAAGAGAAAGAATTTCTAGAATAGCTGCAAGAGGAAGATGTAAGTTTTTCTATTGTTGGTAAACCTAGAACTGTTATAAGCAAAAATAGAATAGATGAATTACCTGCTAAAATTCAGAAATTACTAGATGAGTATGTAGATATAGTCATGGATGATTTTCCAGATGAACTACCACCTGTTAGAAGTATCAGTCATCACATAGATCTGATTCCTAGAGCTAGTTTGCCAAAAAAAGCTGCTTACAGAATGACTCCAGCAGAAAATGTAGAGATCAGCAGACAAGTGTAGGAACTATTGAATAAAGGATTGGTCAGGGAGATTTTAAGTCCTTGTGTCGTACCAACAGTGATGATTCCCAAGAAAGGAAGAGAATGGAGGATGTGTACAGATTCCAGAGCCATAAACAAAATCACTATTAGGTATAAATTTCCTTTGCCTAGGACGGATTATTTGATGGATTGCTTGAGTGGTTCCAAATATTTCACTAAGATATATTTGAAAAGTGGATATCATCATCTAAGAATGAGGGAAGGTGATGAATGGAAGACAGCTTTCAAAACAAATACTGGGTTGTATGAATGGTTAGTTATGCCTTTTGGTTTAACTAATGCACCTAGTACTTTTATGAGATTGATGAATGAAGTTCTTAAAGAATTCATAAGATAGTTTGTGATAGTTTACTTGGATGATATTCTTGTTTTCAGCAAGACAAGAGAAGAACATTTTAGACATTTAAATCTATCTATGAAGAAATTGCATGAGGAGAAGCTCCTGATAAATCTGAAGAAGTGTTTCTTTATGAAGAAAGAATTGATTTATTTAGGATTTGTAATTTCACAAGAAGGATTGAAAATGGATCTAAAGAGAGTAAAAGCAATTCCAGATTGGCCATCTCCAAGGAATGTATTTGAGGTAAGCAGTTTTCATGGGTTGGAAAGTTTTTACAGGAAGTTCATCAGAAATTTTAGTGGGATATTTGCTCCAATATTGGATACAGTGAAGAAAGAAAAACATCCATTCAAATGGACTGTTGCAACAGAGAAAGGATTTAAATTACTGAAGGAAAAAATCATTGAGAGGCCTATCTTGGTCCTCCCATATTTCAGTAAATTATCTTTGTTAGATGTGATGCTAGTGGAAGTGTCATTGGAGGAGTATTAAGTTAGAATGACAAACCAGTTACATATTTCAGTGAGAAACTGAATGAGGAAAAACATAAGTACTCTACCTATGATAAAGCATTCTATGCAGTAAATCAAGCTCTAAAGAAATGGAGGCATTACCTTATGCTTTTAGAATTTATTTTATATTTTGATAACCATGCTTTGCAATTCATAACTAAGCAGGAAAAGTTAAATCAAGAACATGCTAAATGGGATGAATTCATGCAAAACTTTACATTTGTTTTAAAGCATATCAATGGGAGTTCTAACATGGTTGTAGATGCTCAGAGTAGAAGATGTTTAATATTGTAGGATTTCCAAGTGAATGTTCTTGGATTAGAACATTTAAAGGATATGTATGCAGAATATGTTGATTTCAAAGAAGCCTATGAATCCTGTCAGAGTCAATTATTCATAGATACAAGCCCATGGATAGAGTTCATGTTGTAGGAAGGACTATTGTTAAAAGGAAGTAAATTGTGTATTCTGAAATGCTCAATGAGGGAGAATTTGTTAAAAGAGAAGCATAGGAGAGGAATTGCTGGTCATTTTGGAAATGACAAAACCTATGCCCAATTAAGTAATTTTTACTGTTGGCTAGGAATGATAGAAAATGTTCAAAGATTTGTTGGAAAGTGCCAAATCTGTTAGCATGCAAAAGGGAGACAACAAAATACAGGACTATATCAGCCATTACCTATTCCAAAGAAACCTTGGGATGTTGTAAGCATGGATTTTGTTCTTGGTTTGCCAAGAACACAGAGAGGTAATGATTCTATATTTGTTGTAGTGGATATATTCTTGAATATGGCACACTTTGTTCCTTGTTCAAAAACTAGTGATGCCAATCTTATTGCAAATCTATTTTTCAAATAAATAGTAAGAATTCATGGTCTTCCTATGAGTATAGTTTCTAACAGAGATACTAAGTTTGTTGGACATTTTTGGAGGACTTTGTGGAAGAAACTAGGGAGAGATCTTAATTTCATTTCATCTTACCATCCTCAAGCGGATGGTCAAACTGAAGTTACAAACAGAAGCTTGGGTAACATTTTGAAAAGCTTGGTTAGTGAACATCCAAAATAGTGGGATCTAGCTTTACCATAGGCTGAATTTGCATATAATGATTCACCTAATATAATTACAGGTTTGAGTCCTTTTAAGATTGTTTATGGGACAAATATGAGAGGATTATTGGAGCTTCAAGACTTGGGAATGGTGGATAAAAGAAGTGCAGATGCAGAGGATTTTGCTTGAGACATGCATATGTTGCATGAACAGGTTAAAGAACAATTGCAGAAGAATAGTCTCAAGTATAAGCAGAGGGAAGATCTAAAGAGGAGAGAAGTAAATTTTGAAGAAGGTGACTTGGTATTAGCATATTTGAAGAAAGAAAGGTTTCCTAGAGGCACCTATAATAAGCTAAAGCTTAAGAAAATTGGACCTTGTAAAATCTTGAGGAAATTCTCAGCAAATGCCTATGAGATTGAACTACTAAACAACATGCGTACTTCACCTATCTTTAATGTTGCATATTTGTATCCTTATCAAGAGGCTGGGGAAGCAACTTCATCAACAAATGATTTAGATAATGGACAAAAATTTGAATGGCAGAAACAGATTCCTAATGTGCCCAAGCTAGAAATGGAGAGGATTTTGGACACTAGAGTGTTGAAGAAAACCAGAGGACAAGACTACTATGAATACCTGATCAAGTGGAAAAATCAGCCACTTTAATATGCTACTTGGGTGACTTCTACACTCATACAGAAAAGTGGCAACACTGTAGAAGAGCTCATGAATAGGAATTCATGAATTTTTTTGACCTGGGAAGTCTGATGCAGGAGCATAAAGTTAAAATCGAGCAATGTGATGCATTTATCAGATGTTGTGGCTTGAGATAGTGGTTCTAAGGGTTGAAGAAATAGTTTATTTAATGTTTTATAAATCTAAATTATATAGACAATTAGCACTATCATCCATTTCAGAGTTATTGTAGGAACATATGATTACCTAAAGTTCCCTCCGAGGATACTAGGACATCTGGTTAGTTGTTGCTAGTTAACAGGATTTAGTTGTTCCTAAAATTAGTAAATTCTTGAATTTATGGAAGGATTTGTTATTTTTTAGCATGAGTTGAAAAAAAAGAGAGAAAAGGGACATCAGTCGATGAGAGGAGGGGGTAGAGAGGTAGGTAGAGGATGGGAGGCAGTAGAGAGACAAAAGGAGAGGGTAAAATTGAAGAGAAGAAACTGAATAAAGAAAATGAAATAGAATCTCGGTAATTTCAAGTTGTTGAGCATTGGAAACCCTGGTATTCATTTTTCCTCTCCTATGCATGATTAAAAGAAACAAATCGTGTTAACACTGTCCTGAAGGAAATCGATTTACAGATTGAGAATGTCTGTATGAATGCGTAAGTCATTTTCTTTACATTTCCTTTTCAAAATGTGCTCACTCCATTAATACACAGTTGCAGACTCTATTGAAACCAGAATATGAATCCAGTATAAATAGAAAGCAAGTATTGGTTTGACCAATGGTTAGTTTCTGTTACGAAGAATAGAATTATCTGAAGGTTAATGTGGTTTCATTTTCCAGTAAGTACATTCAACATAGTTTCAAATCGAATTGAAGTTCGTTCGTGACTCATTTTAGAGAGTTTTAGCACATGGGAAGAACCTTTGAAATACTTTCCTTAAAGTAGTTTTTAATATATATTTGAAACTTTGGAAATAGTTAGCTAAGTTTTGAAAGATTGTATTTCAATTTCACATTCATCCCTGCACCACCAAGGCATAGGGCTAGCCATTCAGCTTCGTTGTTTGTTTTTCATCCAATCCCCCAAGCATAGGTTGCCACTGTATTTCCCCTGGGATCAAAGATAATCGCACCTGCATCTTCCTCCCCATCATTTAATTCAAATTGTTAGAACATAATACTTTGTACTTGAATAAAATTATAATACACTATGGCTAATCAGTACTCTAATCATTTAAAAAAAAACAGGCAAAGTAGGTTAAGACACGAAATCAAAAAAATCTGATTATGAACTTCAGAAAAAGAACGCGTCAAAATTATCAAATGGGAAAGAAAGGGACATGCATCTCACAAGGTAAATATTTAGAAATAGAACAATGTATTTCCTTATGTAGTTATATAATGCTTATTTTTATTATATGATGATGTTAGGCATATATTTAATAACAATCTTGGCTACAGTTACAAAGAAGAGGAAAATACAAACAATAGAAAAGAAGATTACACCTCCTATTCCTTTGAATGACTCCACTAGTCCTAACAAAGAAGCAAATGACAAAGATACATTTTCCTCTTTTCAGGAGGATTAAGAGCAACATGAACAAGGTAAGCCTATTAATTCAAATTCTTCTAGATCTTTATAACTATAAATATTATGATTAAGAAATCCATAACACCTTTATGTGCCCTTCTTTTATAGAAGTTGATGTTCACAAACAACCATGCCATATGGATAACAGTGTAGAAGGGGAAGATCCCTCGACACAAAAAGAAGCGGAGCAACATGAAGAACAAGGTAAGATTATTAATGTATAATTTTGTAGGTCTTCATAAACAAAATTTTATGACTTAGAAATCCATAACACCTTTACGTGCCCTTATTTTATAGAAGATGTTCACAAAGAACAATTCCAACACGATATTAGTATACAAGGTGAAGATCCCTCTACACAAGCATCGACATAAAAACTCAAGAAGAAAGGTAGAGGAGCAACTAAATGTGCAGAAATCAATAACTTGGAGGGAAAGGTGGAAATTCATATCAATGAAAGGAACCAACGAATTGGTCCAAACTCTGTGAAGCTATCTTTATTACTAGGTGTGCTCGCAAGGGAAATGGTTCTAATCAATTATTCTGATTGGAGAAAGGTTTCAAATCAATTAAAGGAGGACTTGTGGAATATTATTAATGTGATTATTAGATATTACGTGTATTTGTTTTCAACATTTCTACTTTTGGATGATTTCAAAGATTATTTCCAAACCATGTATGACATCTAAAAATGTAAATCTTGTATGTTGCAAACAAAATTCATAATCCCTCCAATCCTTAAAGAATATTGTACGAAATCCATTGGCCATAAGGAAAAGTCATAGATATCGGTTGACCAAAAAATAATGTGACCCTTATGAGTAAACAGAGGAAAGATTAGAAAATGTTCCTCCAATTAGGATAAGTGAGAAAGTGTGGAAAGAATTTGTCCTATCACGAGCCACCACTGAATTCTTGGTAAGCAAAAAGTTCACATGTTATATATTCAAGTTTTTTAGAATGTATATTGGCTTGTAATGTTGACTTATATATGTTATTTTCAATTGATTTCTAGGATACATGAAAAAAACCAAGGAAAATAGAGAAAAGGGGAGGGACTTGCACACCTTTGGATGTCGAGGTTATCAACGAGTCGAAGATGATATGGTAAACAATTGTGATGATATTTTATCTGATATTAGAAATATTAGCATATTTTAGTTTCATTGTAATGTCAAAACTGAACCATACTATTTTACTTGTTGCAACTAGAAAAAATATACAGCCTCTGATGATACAACTACAAACATTACTAGGGAAGACTTATGGAAGAAGTGCCCTCAAAAGAAGGATGGAACTCCAATCAGACCAGCTGTAGGAGAAACAATAGTATGTTCTCAACCTTTTAATTTGAATATTGATTAAAATTTCATTTTACATGTTGGAAATGTTTTCTTCTATGATCTGATTTAATTGTATTTCAATGTTAGGAAAAAATTGAACAAGCACAAGTAGAAGTTGCATCTCAAGACTTTGCCGCTAGGGATGATTCCCTTGCCAAGGTACTAGGGGTTGATGCAAGAGGATGATGTCGTGGCATTGGCTTAGGAGTTACACCAACTAACTTGTTTGGAAAAATTCCATACAAGGAGGTGCTAGTTGTAATCCAAGCTACAGTGAAAGAAAAAATAGAAGAAAGCACATCTTTGGAAACAATAATAAATGAACTACTAAAAAGAGTAGAATATATGTAGAGAGAACATGTGGTAAACAAAGAAAGTGTTAGTGTCCAATTATTTACTCTTGTCTCAACATACATATTTTCACACTAATGATCTGAATTCTAATATTTGATTGCTCATATAAACAATGTCCTACTGTACAATATGCTCATCCTGAAATCATGCCTGTGGTGGGGGTTAGTTGTTTAATTATTATTTTAAATAATATTTTTTTCATATTTTGAATATATATATATATATATATATTGAATTTTTTTTCCTTGATAGAGTAATAAAAGGGACATAACAACCCTTATGAATAGACATATATATATATTGAATTTTTTTTCCTTGATAGAGTAATAAAAGGGACATAACAACCCTTATGAATAGACAGATACAAAAGAAATTAACTTCAATGCATACTCCATCATCTCTAGTATATATTGAAAAAATTCGTAATTTAGTTCAATCTTATTTTATTTTATCAATATATTAGAAATCATTTTTTGTTGGGTGTAGAGTAGTGCATCAAAATATGATGAAAATTTGGTACAGAAAACACGAATGGTTCCATCGAAACTGCAAATTGACAAAATGAAAACACCAATTCATGTAATATTGTAATTATTTAATCTAGGATCATCAATGTTTAAATTCTTATTTCCATGCATATATCTTACTTTGTCTCATTTATTTGTAGGGTCAAGATAATGCTAATCAGTTGACACAAAATTCCCAATTGGGGCTGGAAGGAAAGAAATGCTTTCCCATTGCATTAAACTCAAGGGTTAAAGTTGCAACAGAAACAATACATAAGACTTGCCCAAATGCAATGGTACATTGTGTCCCTATTGGAAAAGGCTATTATATTGTGAATCTGTCAGAAATTTTAGATCCTCTATTTGAAAATATAGCTCTACCACATCCCAGTAGTGCATTATGTAATCTAGCAGATGCTTTGTTGAGCTTCATTCCTTGGCATAAGGATGACATTGAACTATGTAACTAGTGCTTATACTGTGTGACTAGTGATTTCAGTGATGTTGTATCAACTGAGAATAGTTGATTTATTGAATATTTATAGTTAGATAAGGACATAGTTTATAATAGTTTTGTATTTCGGTATTAATATTTACATTTAATTAAAATTTTGGGAACAAGTTGCAATTATATGCCATGGGCACAATTTCTGATTTTGCAATATGCCAGTATTATATAATCTTCGTTGCATGTGAAATGAGATGTTGTGTTGTGAATATGTGGAATGAGCATTCTGTCTATCATATTTTCATTAAGTTTTTTTTTTGTAAATTAGTTTATCCTTCTATTTCCTTCTATTGCCAAAAAAAAACATTTACAGAAAAAAACACATTAATATAATTTATTTTCCACATTGTAGCAAGAATAAGAAAATGACCAAAATTAAATATTTAAAGGAATAAGCTTGCATCCAGAAACAAATTCATATGCAGTGATTAACAATAATAGTAAGCTGATTTATTAACTGAATTGAGGCCAGAACCTTTGTGTTGTACAAAATAGCCAATCTACAAATCAATTTGAATTTGAAAATCAAAACTAAGTTTAAATACAAACTACTCAATTTGCACATTGAAGTCACCATGTTATTACATTGTCCATTATGGTTTGATAGTGGTCTTCATGGATTCACCGTGTTGGAATCTACCCATTGGGTACTCAATTTCCAAGTTTGAAGGAAAAAAGAAATCACCTTGGTGACCTAGGATTTGAAGACAACTAGTCCAGTGTTAGATAAAGGGTTTGAGAGACCATTTGGAAATTCCCACAAGGAGGTGTTCCTTTGATGATAAAATCATCAAATGATATGGTCATGTTCATTGTTGAAATGGTTATTTATCCATGCTCTTGGTTTTTCTTATGGTGATCGTATAAGGAAAATATCAACCTGCCAAAATAAAAGAAAAATCTCATTTTTCAAACCAAAGACAAAGAAAAAATCATGCCAAGTGTTGTAAAGGGGCTAAGTGATGCCCACATTAAGGTTGATTCCTGCACTAAGGATGATGTCAGAATGGCATGGCATGGACAAGATGATAATTTGGCATGAATATGAAATCATTGTTGCATTATGACATCATTCTGGAGAAATATGGCAAATTAGTGAAAATAAAAAAAATTTGGCTAAGTATGGGAAAATTGGTTCAAGTAGCCTTAAGAGGATGCCCGCCACAAATGGTTTGTTGAAGAAAATGATCGTAGCACATGAGGATATTGTAGGCTATTGTTTTTTCTAATCAACCATAGTATCAGTCTGTCTAAAGAGACCCTAAAGAAGAATTTATGGACCTGCCACAACTGTGGTTTAGGGAAATTAGACCAAGGCTAGGAGAAGATAAAAAATTGTCCAAGTATGGAATTATTGGTAAACTCTGCCTGAATAGCCATAGGGAAATTCTTACCACAGCTCATAGGATGTTGATAAAAATATTCTAAGAGTATGGATCTCTAGACTGTTGTATGGTACATCCAACCATAGCGTTATCCTGACCAAAAAGTATTTCCGTAAGGAGATATCAATCTACCAAAAATGTCTCTCAGCCATATTTGCACTGCTCCAGAAAAATATCCATCGAGGAGTGAGAAAGAAGCTCCAGAAGATGAAAGTGGCCTTGCTAGATTCACCTTGTTTTCCTATACCCATTGGGTATCTCACTTGCCAAGTTTGAAGGAAAACTGAAATCACCTTGGTGACCTAGGTTTTGAAGAGAACTGGTTAAGTGCTAGACAAAGAGTTTGAGAGACCATTTGGAAATGCCCAAAATTAAATATTTAAAGAAATAAGCTTGGATCAAGAAACAAATTCATATGCAAGAAATAACAGTAATAGTAAGTTTATTTCTTAACTCAATTGAGGCCAGGATAAGTTTATGTATTATATGAAAAATCTTTATTTCATATGATATAGGGACATTGACATCATAACCCAATATACCTGAATTTGTGAAAAAAAACAATATATGCAAAATCAATTAAAAAAACTCATTTGCGTGCATTCATCGGCGTGCATTCCTAAGCTTTCATTCCTCATCGTGCATTCCTCAATGTGCATTCCTAAGCTTGCATTCCTCAACATGAATTCCTCAACATGCATTCCTAATCTTGCATTCCTTAGCATGCATTCCTCAGCGCGCATACCAAACCAACCATGACCACAATTTAAATTGGGTTGTCATGTACTGTGGAAACAGATGAAACAAGGGTGTCTTGCACCATAGAAACAAACACAGGGACCTTCTCTACCACTACATCTGGAGAAGCAAAGGGTTCCCAGGTTGAATAGTTCACAGTGAAAAAATTCCAAGAGAATGCTGATGAATGGAGCGATACAAGCATATGGCCAACTGTTATGTTAAATATCCTTTTAAGAGGAGGACTGGATAGGTTTATTTTTGGACATTTTAATTTCCAAAATGATGAGATAGATGATGCCATCTATAGTTATGATTATAGGGTTATGGAATTGAATATGTTTGGGAAGAGGGTTCATCTAGACCCTAATTTGGTTTCCATAGAAACCAAAATTCCATGAATAGAGGGGGAAATGTTAAACTCATGGAAAACCCGCAAGCTAGAAAATATTCATATGGCCAATAAAATTTGTGGGAAATGGGTTGTTGTTCCCAGGAATGGTATAAAAATGGAATATGTTCCTCAAGGAATATACAAAACCTTGATTCAGACTATCCTTAGGGCCATTATGAATCACCACAAATGGAATGATATTTCAGGTGATTGCATGAAGCTGGTCATACACTAGGTTGAAGACATGGCCATAGATGTCCCTCATCTATTGGCTAGGAAATTGCACCATGCATTGCAAGATAGTAAAATGCTGTTATAGCGGATTTCACCACTCCAGGTGAATCACACTTTGTATGGCCTTCCCATGTCCCGCTGCAGACTCTTTAGACCCCATGGACCATATTTTATCCTTTGATGTTACCTTGATCATCCCTAAAACTATATAGAAGATGATATACGTGGATTTTTCCCCGATAACCACATACATACGCTAGTTTGAACCCTATATCCGCATACATCGGGATGTGTGCATAAATCCAAATCCTTTTGGAGTTTTCCTTGACTTGGATCTGACTCATTTGACTCCTGGCCTTCCATATGCCTTGAGATCGCTCGGATTCAACCCTTCATTATCCCTTGTGAATATATATAAGGAACCCCTTGGTACATTGAAGGGGGGGGAGATATAGAGAGATTGAGAGCAACGAAACTATAGTCCATTGTTGCCAGAATTATACTTGAGTCTGCATCCCTTTGTCATTCTGGAGCACTTTTGTGTTCTTCCCAAGCTTTCCTTTTTCTATTGAGCTTGCTATCGAGAGATGGAGGATTGAAGTGGTGGAGGCCCAAGTGGGGGAATCAGTTTCTCCGGTTCGCAAACGTGCCATCAGAGGTTGTATCTATCTTGTAATCTCTGATTTATATTAATAAGAACTATGTTTCCTTGTCCAATGATGTGTATTTGATTGAATATTGTATCCATTGGAATATGTCAAATGCTTTTACATTATTGATTATATATGCTAGAATAGATCTAACACCATGATATATAGTATGCTTGTATTGTTTACTTGTTGTTGAGGAAGTATTATATCAATTCAAGCTGAAGATTGGAAAGCTCAACGGGGATCTACTTCAACCGTCCGAAATAAGGTACGAGGTCTGATCCTTTAGTGTTAGACATTTTATTTCTATTGCATATTGGGAAAGATTGATTTCTGGAGTCATAGCTATCTGTTGTGGTACCCCAAGCCATAGGAATTTCTCTCCGTAACAGAATTGGTGACTCCACTGGGGATGTTCCTTGTTTTTATTTGGGATTGGGGGCACAATGGGCTTGATATTATTGACTTGCTCTTGGTTTCTCTCTGTTTCTGTGTCGCATGTTATAGTATGTTTGTCCATTAACACTCCCCTTTATTGGTTGGGCCTTGACCTGCTTTTTACCACTACCTTCTCTGTATACGTGGGTTTTTGGCCAACAGTCGCGTACATACGCGGGTTTTTGGCCAAAATTCGCGTACATACGCAGCTGTTCTTTATACAGTCGCATACATCCTCCCTTTTACTGAGTCTAATGTTGTGGGAAGTTGCTGGGTGGGTTGTGAGTGTGGTTGGGTCTTCCTTGGGTCTGAAGTTGTCTGTTGGATGCTTCTTTTGTGACCAAAGACCGTTCGTGCCTATCTCAGGTATAACGTCTACACTGGCATATAGGTTAGGTTCACCACCATTTGCATTTTGCATGACCTTATGACCATGTCACCATGACCTTAGGTACGAACCCACTCTATTATGTCACGGAACCTTCTTGCTGCTATAGAAGTGGCATCATATGAGTGGTAAAGCCTCACCTTACATGGGTACCCTAGTTAGCGCCTTATTTGAATTTGGTTCCCATGCCAATGTTTCTCCCTTTAGGGTGTGGGAGTCCATTGTATAGTATTTCCATGACATTTAGAAAGAGCCGCATACTCCTCTTGATCTTATGTTGGCCTGTTTCCCCTCGGACTCCCCTTATGTCAAGTTGTGAATGCATTATCATGAGCTTTGCCTGCCTTATTGAGCTTTATGCTGGCTCCCCTGACATTGAATTTCAGCCATATAGCCCGAGCTTGTCTCATGTCTAGCCATGCAGAGCCATTTTTATATCCTTCGCAGCTTGATTCCCTGTTTACCGGGAGGGGATTTTCCCCTGAGTGTCGATATCCTACACATGTCTCCTTGCATTGAGCATAGGTATGTTCCACTACTTGGAACTAGTTTGTTTGTCCTGATGACACTCCTCTCCTCCTAGTTTGTAACTATAAAGCTAGTTTATTCTTTTTTCAATCTTTTCAAATAACTGAAAAAGTCCAAAAAAATCAAAAAACCAAAAAGCCGAACAAGGAAAGATGTTATCTTTGGCAGCTGTCGAGTCATGTCGCCTTTGAACATAGCATTGTTTATCACATCCATTGGTTGGGTTATAGTTTGAATTAGGATCTGTACTCATTTATCTGAGTTTATCTCCATCGACTGGTTAAGCTTCCAGTCCTTATGGAGCCTCTGTCGATGCCTCCTGTGTCACAGAGATGTCCCAATTTGTATATCGAGTCTATACTACCTTCATTCAGTCACCATACGCCGTTATGCTCTTGTTCGAAGGAAGTTGAAACCTGTTTCGGCCATTCCTCAGTTATCTTGACTTTGCATGTCGGCCATTCCCGGTACAGTTACTGGTTCGTGCACTTTATGATCGAGTCCTTCCACATTAGACAGGTTTGCTGAGTACCTCATGTTGGATGATGGGGGATGCCTTAATGCCCTCCTTCCAGCGGATTTCATCCCATCGACTTCAGATCATTTATTCTGGGATTGGAGTCTAGAGTCCTTTTGAGTGCCTTGAGACTTGCAGTCATCAGTGGTAGGTTCTCTTGCCATCGACAGTTTCTTGGGAATACATCAATGTCCCCTGATCGATGAATTCTCTCAAGTGTTTGACCTCAACACATCTATTCACACTTGTTAGTTTGCACTCTAGTACCTTGATTCCCATTATCATTATCGGTGGGTAATCTTGCGTCTGTTAACGGTATACATCAATGACCAGTAATCAGACGATGGACTACTATGTTCGACCTCAACACCTCTATTCACATAGTAGGACATGTACTCATAGCGGTTTGTGTAGAAGACCTTCCAGACTGGTGGCAT
>LPNX010085762.1:318640-330750 GCA_001517045.1 Pseudotsuga menziesii
TGTTCTTGAGATTTCAGCTCTCGTGACTTGATTCCAGTGTATGTCAGACATTTCCAGCCACTATGGAGATCTTGATCTATTGTATATCTTCATCCATTTTGGAGATCATGGTCCTTTGTATATCTTCATCATGGAGATTCTGATCTATGTCTATTGTATGTGGCGATGACCACATATGTGATATCATGTAGTATGCCTATTCATGGCCATTGTACTCTTATGTATCCGGGACTGCTATATGTACTTGCAATTATATGCAGAGTTGTATTATTGTACTATGCTGATTGGGTGGCTGGTCTTCCATTTGGGATCCTTCATCACTCCACTTCTGGGATGGACTTATAATGTATTTCAGCCATCGTATGACCCCTCTGACCTCACACATTAGGGGGCATCTGTTATAGCGGATTTCACCACTCCAGGTGAATCACACTTTGTATGGCCTTCCCCTGTCCCGCTGCAAACTCTTAGACCCCATGGACCATATTTTATCCCTTGATGTTACCTTGATCATCCCTAAAACTATATAAAAGATGATATATGCGGCTTTTTCCCCAATAACCACATACATACATGAGTTTGACCCCTATATCCGCATACATTGGGATGTGTGCATAAGTCCAAATCCTTTTGGAGTTTTCCTTGACTTAGATCGGACTCATTTGACTCGTGGCCTTCCATATGCCTTGAGATCGCTCGGATTCGACCCTTCATTATCCCTTGTGAAGCTATATAAGGAACCCCTTGGTACATTGAAGGGGGGGGGAGATATAGAGAGATTGAGAGCAACGAAACTATAGTCCATTGTTGCCAGAATTATACTTGAGTCTACATCCCTTTGTCCCTTTGGAGCACTTTTGTATTCTTCCCAAGCTTGCCTTTTGCTAGTGAGCTTGCTATTGAGAGATGGAGGATTGAAGTGGTGGAGGCCCAAGTGGGGGATTCAGTTTCTCCAGTTCGCAGACGTGCCGTCAGAGGTTGTATCTATCTTGTAATCTCTGATTTATATTAATAAGAACTATATTTCCTTGTCCAATGATGTGTATTTGATTGAATATTGTATCCATTGGAATATGTCAAATGCTTTTACATTATTGATTATATATGCTAGAATAGATCTAACACCATGATATATAGTATGCTTGTATTGTTTACTTGGTGTTGAGGAAGTATTATATCAATTCAAGCTAAAGATTGGAAAGCTCAACGGGGATCTACTTCAACCATACGGAATAAGGTACGAGGTCTGATCCTTTAGTGTTAGACATTTTATTTCTATTGCATATTGGGAAAGATTGATTTCTGGAGTCATAGCTATCTGTTGTGGTACCCCAAGCCATAGGAATTTCTCTCCGTAACAAATGCAGAGGGTCAAGTTCAGTTACTCGGGCACACTGTAAAAACTTTATTCATTTATGTTGACCCAGTGTTGTAGGGTCAAATTTTATTAGAACATACATTAGGAAGCCTAAAAAACAACAAAAAAACAAGAAATTACCTCAACCGTCTTTAAAGAACAATGTAGAAGGAGTTTCGACTATAACTACATCAACAGTACTTGGACAACCTTTCGAGGACAATATGGAATCTGTGGGAAACAACATCCATTCAATTTTCCCTGAAGAAGATGTTGCTGCCACAACTTTGGCTAGAATGCATGGAAATGAAAATGCAGATCAATGGGATGAATTTGTGAACAATGATATGGATCGTTCACCGACTAGTGATGAAGACCTAATTCATGCAAAATATTTTTTTGATGGTAGATTTGTTTTTTCTTTATTTGAAAAAATGGTGCATTTCAAAGAACAATCTACCTTGTGGGAGGATTCCTTCACAGCTAGCGACAAATTGTGCAGAACTAAGGATGTCCAAAATATTGATTTGGTACATCCTGTTACAGGTTTAGAGAAAAAAAATGCGGAAACTAAAAAAATAATTGGCCAGAGGAATAAATTTATTAAGGATCAATTTTCTACATTTATCGTAGTTATAGAAGGATCGATTGCTGACCTTAACGGACTAAAAGATAATTTTCAAGTTGAAAGAAAAAATATGAGGAAACTATAAGGAGACTTGAAAATGAGCTGAAAAATAGGCCTCAAGTTTTGAACATGCCACCATTGAAGACTGTATTTGGTAAGGAAGCAGAACTTCAACAAGAATTGAAGCAGAAAGAAACATTTATTGCAGGTTTGAAGGTTGAGTTTGAAAATAAAATAAGAGAAATGATCATTAAACAGTAAAATGAGACTGTAAAATATGAAACAAAATTGGAAAAATTGAATAAAACAATTAAAAAAAATGAGTTGCTAAAAAAAAAGAGAATTGAAAGGATTTCAGCAACTCTCGAGGCTAAAAGAGATGGAAGAGGAAAAGAATCAACAATCAAGAGTAAACAGGTATGGTCACCAAAAGAATCAATATTCAAAGGTAAATAGGTCTGCACACCAGAAGAATCAACAGTCAAGGGTAAAAAGGTCAGCACATGAAAGGAATCCAAAGTCAAGGGTAAAAATGTCGGCAAACCAAAACATGTTGGCAGTACAAAACTTGGTGATGTAATTATGGAGAGCTTACTCCAGTTTCAGAAGTCCTTGCAACAATGAGAGAAAACATTGAATGAAGCTGCTTCAACAATCCATGTTGTAGAGTTAACATTTGGCTCATCAGATCCAACATTGAAGAAGAAGTAGAGGAGAAGGAGGTCTAAATTAGAGACCTTCACCAAAAACTATTGGAGAAGGGAAAAGCAATACATTTGGGATGTGATAGTGAGATACAAGATTTGAAATCCCAAATTAAACATTTGCAAAAGAAACCTTTGGCAGAAGCAATTTTTTTATACTCCATCTGATACAGATTTGAGGGCCCAAGAGCTCGAGAAGGAGGTACAACAGTTCAAGATAAAATTAAGTGCAGTTCAATATGAGCTGAAATGGATGAAGGACCATGTTAAAAGAAACGAAGATGAGCACTCAAAGAAGAAAAATAAAAATGTAGATATGTTAAAGAAATGCCTAGAAGAAAAATATAGATTGCATACAAAAGTGATAACTCTTACAAACAAAGTTAAAGAGCAAGAAAAACAATTAAAACATATGGTTCGTGAAGCTTTTGTAGAAATGGAGGGTTCTATAAAAGGAAAGAGAAGCTATAGTCAATTTTGTTATTCTAAAAAGGAGAAATTGCAAAAACCTCCCAAGTAGCCTATAGTTCTAGAATAATATGGTGTACATTTGATGTCTATGTACATACTAATATTTTTGTAATATAAATTGTAATTATTTCTCGGAAATGCATATATTTTGATATAGTTAATGTGTTTCTAATGTGTAATATAAGTGTAATGCGTAATCCATATGTGCATTTTTCCTATATCTACGAGATTGTAATATGCAACCCATACTGAGAAGTGTGTATGAAACTACAAATGATGAAATATATTCTTTGTAATATATTATACAAATGAATTGACATATGAAATATCCTTGAAATATATTCTACAAATGAATTGGCGGATCATCAGCTCCAGTGCAATACATAAAAAATTCCCTTCAAAATGGGATTAAAACTAGCCCTTGAAATTTGATCACTGGAGGTTATGAAAAATTAACACTTGCTCTTCCTGACACTAAAACAATTTCTAAAGGAGAAAGTATCAGGTAAAAATTTGGAAATATTAAAATTATAAAGGGGGAGGAATAATAATAAAAAAGACTCTTATTTTATTCATTGAATTTGACAAATAAATCAGGCATGTGCGTACCTTTTACTAAAGTAAGGAAATTTTGGATAACTTCAATCAAATGCACGCCCAGCCTGCATTATGAAGCCAAATTCACTGATTCAAACCACAGAGAGTCTATTCAGGAATAAAAAACCTAAATAAGCTTTCAATGTTTAAATTTTAGACATAAAAACTTATGCTCTGTAAGGAAACTCCAAATTTACGTGATTTCCACATTTTAAAAAACACAGTTGAGTCCCTTGAGGAAATGCACACATTGGCCTACATTTCATGTTATATTGAATAAATTACACTACAGCATAGACATACCTACTTTTTTTACAATCTCTTGTACTCATTTCTGTAAATTGTATGATCTACACTAAAATCCAAGTCATCCAAAACAACAATTGATAATATTTTCCAATTTTTTCATGGCCATAACTATAAATGCACACCAATTCCAATCGAAGTACACTCTAGGTATGAAATTTTGAATTTTTCATACAAAAACCTAATTAGACTAGTATAGTTTTAATTTCAGACATAAAAACTTTTATTGTGAAATAAGAATGCATCCAACATTTGAAATGAGAACAGAACAACTGTAAATGTTGGTTTCTTGTTCACGGGCATCATAGTTTCTCTAGTAAATCTTGTATTTATAGAATTTTGGCATGACAAGGACAACTTAGAAAAGAGGTTGAATTGAATAGTTGTTTGGAAACCAATATCATGGCTCTACAAGTTTGTATCATCTTAATATAAATCATCCTCCTTCCTTACAAAAATAAATAAACGAGAACATAACAGATATAATACAATCCCAAGAAAAAAACAGAGATAATGCAAAAATATAACGAGATTGATACTCAAGAAAGTTTTAAAAGGGGCCCAAGAGCAATTTTTATTATATTGTGCTTTCATTACAGAGAATAGGGATAGTTTACAGTTGAATTGATAACATAAAAAAATTCCTTAAATAATGATCGTCCCTACTACCTATTACATTCTATTTATAGACCTCAAGGATCGGATTGGCCATGTTACAAGTAGATTTAATTAGAGTGAAACCAAAATGTTGATTCACCCTCGAGCCAACACATCCTCTGTTGTACTTTCCTGGATTCAAACAAAGATACCAACTACTGTGGAACAAGGCTAACACGGTAGTGTAACACAGGGGGGGAAACAGGGATGAAGTGGACATGTTTCAACAACAGGGGTAGAAAGGGATTCGAAGAGGAAGTTGCATTCCAGTTATCTGGATGGGAGATGCGAGAAGAGAAGAATTATAACAATGATACACATTGTGTTATAGGTCTTACAAAAACAAAAGGGAAATTCCAATGAAATAAGAAAATGATAAGGAAGAAAGAAATGTTGAGACAAAAATGCCTCACCAGAACACAACATACAATACCCATCTAGTATGGAGAAATTGATAACTAGAATTGAAGAAATAAATCCTACTATGCCACCGAGTGGGAATGCTCGGGTTGTTGAAGAGGGATAGAGTGTTGACTCAGTGCAGGAAATACTTCACTGAGTGATGGGAAAGGACTTCAAAACAAACATAAAAACTATAAAATGGAATGGAACTTCTAGTTAAATCCATCGAAACTGGACGAGACTATCTCCAATTCTACCCATTTAACTAATATTATTAGTGAACTCAAATTTGCACACATCTATGGCCATACTAGATAAAACTTAACGAACATAGACAATGGAGTCAATACATAGCATGTTGATAACAATGACCTCTATCTATCAATGTTACATAAGAAGCAACATGATTGGTAATTGACTACAGTTGCTAGGAAGGAATCCATGGGGTCAGGCCAAATCTAGATATGTGAACTGTGTTGGCTCTTCGAATAATTGAAAGGTGGGAAGAAAAGGTTGATCATGAGGAAATGTTGAGTTCACGTCTGGGTGATGTAATCATTCTCAATGTTTTCAGAATAAAACTTGATTCAACTTTATCGAATCATAGAATTTGATGGTTTGTACTATGTAGAACATTTTTTCCTTGTTAAGTGACGTATTTGGCACTCAGTTGAAAATTCATAACATGACAGGTATAGAAAAGCGAAAAAACCATTTACAGGTTTATAAGATAAAATGAAGTATTTGACACTCAATTAGTTCAACATGTGTTTGGCAGGTTGAGGTATTGGAAAACGAAAAACCACCATTTAGAATTTTAGAAAATTAGATGACTAGCAAAACTGTAAACTGTAAATCGGGGTTGAGTCCCTTGAGGAAATGCACACATTCCCCTAGAAAAAAAGTCAATATTAGGGCTAGAACTTAAAAAAAAATCTAAACGAGAAGATATCACGTAGAAAATTGGAAATATTAAAATGCTAAAAGAGGAATAATAATATAAAGACTCTCCTATTTTATTCATTGAATTTGACAAATAAATTAGGCGTGTGTGTGCATTTTACTGAAGCAAGTCAATTTTGGATTGCTTTACTCAAATGCAATACAGAGCCAAATTCACTGATTCAAACCATAGAGTGTATGTTCAAGCATAAGAAACCTAAATAAGCTTTCAAAGTTTAAATTTTAGACATAAAAACTAATGGTCTGCAAGGAAACTCCAAATTTATGTGTTTTCCACATGGTAAAAATCATGATTGAGTGCCTGGAGGAAATGCACACATTGGCATACTTCATGTTATATTGAATAAATTGCACTATAACATAGGCATACCAACCTTTTCTACAAACTATTTTACTCACTTCTATAAATTGTATGATCTACAGTAAAATCAAAGTCATAAAAAATAACAATTGATATCAATCTGCCAAAAGTACCTCTCACCCATATTTGCACTGCTCCAGAAAAATGCTTGCCAAGGAGAGAGAAAGAAGCTCCAGAAGATGAAAGTGGTCTCGATGGATTCACCTTGTTGGACTCTACCCATTGGGTATTTCACTTTCCAAGTTTGAAGAAAAAATGAAATCACCTTGGTGACCTACGGTTTGAAGAGAATTCGCTAAGTGTTAGCCAAAGAGCTTGAGAGACCATTTGGAAATTCCCATAAGGGGGTGTTCCTTTGATGATAAAATATATCAAATGATATGGTCTTGTTCATTGTTGAAATGGTTATCTATCCATGCTCTTGGTTTTTCTTATGGTGATCAGATAAGGAAAATATCAACATGCCAAAATAGAATAAAAATGTTATTTTGCATACTGAAGACAAAGGGAAAATGGCTATGTTTTGAAAAGGAGCTAAGTGATGCCTGCATTAAAGTTGATGCCCACACTAAGGATGATGCTGACATGGCATGTTATGGCATAGATGATGATTTGGCATGAAGTTGAAATCATTGTTACATTATGGCATCATTCAGGAGAAATATGGAAAATTAGTGAAAATCAGGAAATTGGTTGACTATGGTAAAATTGGTCCAAGTAGCCTTAAGAGGATGCCCGCCACAAATTGTGTGTTGAAGAAAATGCCCATATAACATAGGGATATTGTAGGATTTTGTTTTCTCTACTCAACCATGGTCTTAGTCTGTCCAAAGAGACCCTGAAGAAGAAATTATGGACCTGCCAAAACTGTGGTTTAGGGAAATTAGACCAAGCCTAGGAGAAGATCAAAAATTGTCCAAGTATGGAATTATTGGTAAAATATGCCTAACTGGACTTAGGTAAGTGTGCACCACAACTCATAGGAGAGTGATAAAACTATTCTGAGAGTGTGGATCTCTAGATTTTTGTATGGTGCATCCAACCATAGAATTATCCTAGCCAAAAAGTCTTTCAGTAAGTGGTATTTTTGGATTCACCTTGTTGGCCTCTACCCATTGGGTATCTCACTTGCCAAATTTGAAGGAAAATCACCTTGGTAACCTAGGGTTTGAAGATAATTGGTTAAGTGTTAGACAAAGAGTTTGAGAGACCATTTGGAAATTCTCGCAAGGGGGTGTTCCTTTAATGATACAATCCATCAGATGATATGGTCATGTTCACTATTGAAATGGATATCTAGCCATGCTCTTGGTTTTTCATATGGTGATCAGATAAGGAAAATATCAACATGCCAAAATAGAATAAAAATGTTATTTTACATACTAAAGACAAAGGAAAAATGGCTAAGTTTGTAAAGGGGCTAAGCGATGCCCACATTAAGGTTGATGCCCACCCTAAGGATGATGCCGACATGGTATGGCATGGAATAGATGATGATGTGGCATGAAGTTGAAATCATTGTTGTATTATGACATCATTTGGGAGAAATACGACAAATTAGTGAAAATCAAGAAATTGGTTACGTATGGGAAAATTGGTCCAAGTAGCCTTAAGAAGATTCCCACCACAAATTGTGTGTTGAAGAAAATGCCCACAGCACATGGGGATAGTGTAGGATGTTGTTTTTTTCTACCCAAATATGGTCTCAGTTTGTCCAAAGAGACCCTCAAGAAGAATTTATTGACCTGCCAAAACTGTGGTTTAGGGAAATTAGACCAAGCCTAGGAGAAGATCAAAAATTGTCCAAGTATTGAATTATTGGTAACATATTCCTAACTGGACTTAGGGAAATGCCTTGCACATCTCATAGGATGATGATAAAACTATCCTGAGAGTGTCAATCTCTAGATTTTTGTATGGTGCATCCAACCATAGCGTTAGCCTGACCAAAAAGTGTTTCAATAAGAAGATATCAATTTGCCAAAAGTGCCTCTCGGCCATATTTGCACTGCTCCAAAAAAATTACTGCCGAGGAGAGAGAAAGAAGCTCCAAAATATGAAAGTGCTCTTGATAGATTCACCTTGTTGGCCTCTACCCATTGGGTATCTCACTTGTGAAATTTGAAGGAAAAATGAAATCACCTTGGTGGCCTAGGGTTTGAAGAGAACTAGTTAAGTGTTAGAAAAATATTTTGAGAGACCATTTGGAAATGCACGTAAGGTGGTGTTCCTTTAATGATAATATTCATCAGATGATATGGTCATGTTCATTGTTGAAATGGATATCTATCCATGCTCTTGGTTTTTCTTATGGTGATTAGATAAGGAAAATATCAACCTGCCAAAATAGAATAAAAATGTTATTTTGCATACTAAAGACAAAAAAAATGGTTGTGTTGTAAAGGGGCTAAGTGATGCCCACATTAAGGTTGATTCCCACACTAAGGATAATGCTTGCATGGAATGGCATGGCATAGATGGTGATGTGGCATGAAGTTGAATTCATTGTTGCATTATGACATCGTTTTGGAGAAATATGACAAAATAGTGAAAAACAGGAAATTGACTAAGTATGGGAATATTGGTCCAAGTAGCCTTAAGAGGATGCCTGCCACAAATTGTGTGTTGAAGAAAATGCCCACACCACATGGGGATATTGTAGGCTTTTGTTTTTTCTACTCAACCATGGTCTTAGTTTGTCCAAAGAGACCCTGAAAAGGAATTTATGGACCTGCCACAAATGTGGTTTAACGAAATTAGACCAAGCCTAGGAGAAGATCAAAAATTGTCCAACTATGAAATTATTGGTAAAATATGCATAACTAGCCTTAGGTAAATGTACACAATAGCTCATATGATGATGATAAAAATATTCTGAGAGTGTGGATCTCTAAAGTGTTGTATGGTGCATCCAACCATATCTAGAAGGCTAAAATAAGAGGTTTTTCAGACAATTTCAAGACGGTATAGAAGCATCTTCATAATAACCCACATGCTAGGAAATGTATATTATCATTTCAAACTTACAAATTTCATATATAATGAAAAAATTATCGGAAATAAAAACAATTATAACAGAAACTTTTCTCTTGCATATTTGGTGACCGAAACTTTTCTCAGCCTTCCACTTTTGCCCGATATGTTTTGCGCCATTGATCTTATGTGCTATTTAGATTTCATTATTCTCCATCAATTTTGTCGTTTCCCTTAACTTCTATGCAGATCGCATTCTAAAAGTATATATCAACCATCGATCTCGTCATGGATCCTTTTACACCGCCAATTTCTTGTTTCCTTACTAATTCTGTGATTTGAAATGCACCTTCAGAGTGTGCATATTCTATTTGCGAAGAGGTTCTAGGCCACATATCCTTACGCAATCAGATATGGATTGTTCATCTAGATAGGCCTTTATTCTCCTTTCGTAAGCTCCATATTCTTTCTTTCCCTCACATACTTGCATTACAAAAATAATTTCATCCATAGATCTGAGCCTACGGTGAATCTGGACCATTCACTAGTGTGGCTCCTACCGGATTTCATGATATGCATCTTTGTTATCCTGCATGCATGTTCCCATCATGAAATCCTTCACGATCTGATATATCCACCTCTTTTTAATCCTCGTCGTTCAATGTGGAGGGCCCTACATAATTTCCTGACACCGAGGAAAACTATAAATCATGCAAGTGTTGGGGGGTGTTTTTTAAAAACCGCCCCCAAAATTCAAACTCTCGAGACTTTTGAGGGGGGTTTTTATGGACTACCGCAAAAGACCGAAAAAAAAAATTGGGGGAGGGGGGGGGGTTTAAGGACCACTGTACAACTACCTTAGAAAACGTTTTTTAGAGGGGGGGTTAGCAAAACCTCCACAAGCCACCTTTAGGGGGTATTTCAACCCCCCTCCCCCCCACCAAAAGTCCTGAGTATTAGACTTTTGAGGGGGGTTTTTAAGGACCACCCCGAAATACCTTAAAAACCTTTTGGGGGGGTTTAGTAAAAACACAGAAAGACACCTTGATCGGGGATCTTTCTAAACCCCCCCCCATATTCCTGAGAATTAGACTTTTGAGTGGAGTTTTTAAGGACCGCCCCCAAATACCTTAAAAACCTTTTTTTTGGGGGGGGGTAGCAAAACCACCGCAAGCCACCTTTAGGGGGGGGTCTTTCTAATACACCCCCAAAATTCCTGAGAATTAGACTTTGGGGGAGGGGGTAGCAAAACCACCACAAGCCACCTGTAGGGGGGGTCTTTCTAAAACACCCCCAAAAGACATGAGAATTAGACTTTTGGGGGGGGGGTTAAGGACCGCTGCAATATACCTTAAAATATATTTTTGGGGGGTTTAGCAAAACCGCCGCAAGCCACCTTTAGGGGGGCTCTTTCTAAAATGACCCCCAAAAGTCCTTAGAATTAGAATTTTTTGTAGGGAGGGTTAAAAACCGCCTCCAAAAGTATTGAGAATTGGACTTTTGGGGGGGGTTGTTTAAGAAATCGCCCCCTAAAAGATTGAGAATTGGACTTTTGGGGGGGATTGTTAAAAAACCACCTTGAGAATTGCACTTTTGGGGGAGGGTGTTTAAAAAACGCCCCCAAAAGTCAAATTTTTGGGAATTTTGAGCGGGGTTTTTAAGAGCTGCCCCTAAAGGCCTAAAACAACTTTTAGGGGGGAGGGCGGGGGGGTTAGAAAAACCACCGCAAGCCAAAACCACCCCCAAAAGGGTATTTTGTTGTATTGTTTGTTCTAAATTTGATGTGGAATTCATATTTTTCGGTGCTCTGCATTGATGGACTATCATCATTCTTCCCTTTCCACCAGACCCAAGACATATCGACCATGACTGAAGTACCACCTTCCTCTTATGAACGTCCCCTGTGCAAACTGCTCTATTTTTCTTGGTATTTGTGACTCCATAGCCCAATACATATTTACCTTGTTTCAACCACCAATATCTAAAATTCATTTAGTGACAATATATCTACCCTTGTTATATATTTGTGAGAGATCCCTCTCTGGAAATGGGGAATCCAACTCCCTTTCCTAAAGCAATTATGTTGTTACCTCGGGGTCCTCCTTTCTGCAACCTTGGGTGTGATTTTGAGTGCTAACACTTATATAGGATGTTGAGACGCTTGGGTGACTACAGTTACAAAGAATTTATAACTCTTTAGAAGTTCAACTATGGAGGTGGGCTTGTCAAGGAGAACTTTCCAATATTGATATGTCGAGGTGGACCTGTCGAGGCTAACCTGTCAAGGCAGGAAAAATGCTAGAATGTTTAAGCTTTACAACCTTTCAACTGTTGGTTGGATCAGGGAGGGGTTAGATTAATGTCGGGGTGTCTAGGTGTTGAAGAGGGGATGTAATAGGTGGTTTGGGGGGTTGGGAGCATGTGTGACAATAACGTGCATGGGTTTTACTAATAACAACGCACACTCGCTTTTATTGAAACAAACACACATGTGTTTTTATTGACATAAATATGCACTGAATTTGTAACTATATTGTCTAGTTTGTGAGAGAGAGAGAGAAAGAGAGAGTTGAGTAATAGATAGGGGGTGTGGGTTAGGTGTAGTTGGATGATTTTTGGAGTGAGAGAGAGTGGAGGAGGGGGGGTATTAGTGGCAGGGAGAGTCAAAGGGATGTGTGTGTGTGTGTGTGT
>LPNX010085762.1:331692-397573 GCA_001517045.1 Pseudotsuga menziesii
TAACAAGAACTCGTTGTAGTATTTAAAAGCACACACTCGTTTTTCTTTAATAAAATGTGCACTCATTGTAGTATTTAAAAACATGCACTCATTTTGATTTAATATAACGAGCATGTGTTTTTTTAAATTCAAAAATATATTCTTTCCAAATAATAAGTTCGATCCTCAACCCATGCTAGCGTGGCATTCTTATGCCTATGTGTTTGCTTCATACTTTGCTTTGGATTCAACATGCCTATGCCTTGGAGTATGATAAACCATGTGATGGAAATACTGGGTTGGAAGACAAAAACCAACAAGAAAAGTGACCTTTCACAGATGTTAAATATGGAACACAACTCCTCTAATGTTAAGTCTTGACAATCTACTTTTCAATTTCTTTAACACTTTGTTCTCACCAAAATGCATGTTTGCAAAAGTTAAATAACACCAAAACCTCACATTGGCACAGACTTGTTCTTCTCCGACAAAAAATGTAGATGAACTATCAAGTTCCAATGCAGCCTTCCTCAATGCAATTAATTTGGTTTACAGACAAAAATTTCTTCAATCTTCATGACTATTCAATCAATCACAGTGTTTTAACTATTATCCATTCTTCAGAAATGAAATCCAATTCTTAAATGATACTCTGTCCTACGTAGAATGTGTGTTTTGTATTTTTTTTCCCATAGGCATGCATCTACTTCCCCACAGGAAATTTGACCAATAACTTATAATGCTATAAAAAAATAACAGTTCTCTCAATGTCCACACAATGTTGAACAGAGGTAGTGTTTGGAAAACCCCAAATTCCACTATGCAGACAAATTCAATCTCAACCAACTATGGAAGGAACACAATCTATAGCGTTTTGCATTTTTATAGCTGCATCTATGGTAAAATCGTGAAGCAAAAATAGGAACCAGAAATTGAACCACTTACAAAATACAAATACTGCACCAGCTTGTTAGTAATTCCACAAATCAACAAAAGAACCGTCCAGTTGTATTTAATTTCCAAACTATCCTTGATTTCAAAACATTTCAATACTTACAGATGTATTTATTTCACGGTCAATTTCTCATATTCAGAGAGGCGTTTACACAGTCTTAGTCTTTTACAAGAATATTTTCTTTCCTCCTCATTTTCCCCAAAAACTAACTCAAACATGAAAAATACCCACATTAAAACCCAAACCTCCCTTCCCAGAAACAATGAAAACTACCCTAACTTGTTTTTTTCTTTTAATTCAAATATTTATTTAAAATCTAACCATCTCCTAACTAGATGTCCAAAATTTTCACTTTAGCTTCATCATGTGACCAATCCATCACATTGATGAGCCTTTTGTTTAAATGCCTACCTAATGCACCTGCATCAAGCTACCCATGAGAAAAAAAATTATGAGATCCTGCTCATAAGATCTTCTATAGAATAACTGGCTTGTTGTAGCACTGCTTCATCCATCCAAATAAAATCCTCCATCAGATGACCTTTCCACTTTACCAGATATTCTAAATATTATTTCTTCCTGGTCTTCTTGGTAACACATGTATCCAAAATATGTTCAGCTTCTAAATTAGTTTCCAGAGGAATTTGTTTCATCCACTGTTGTTCTTTATCTTCATTATAGTCAAGATTTCTAGAAGTTTGAATTGAATCATCAATTGTGTAGGAATACAAATCTGCTACATTAAAAATGGGTGAAATTCCAATGCCTGGAGGTAACTCCAGTTCATAATCATTCGCTGAAAACTTGCGAAGAACCTTACAAGGCCGTATCTTCTTCATTTTCATCTTGTTGTACTCTCCTTTTGGAAACCTCTCATTTCTTAGATAGGATAGGACCATGTCTCCCACTTCAAATTTCACCTCTTTCTTGTGCAAATATCCCCACTGCTTATACTTGTAACTTGTGTCTTCTAATCTCTTCTTCACTTGCTCATGCAATTCACTCATGGATGTTGCAAAATCCTCCCCGTCAGCACTTCTATGTTCAAGATTTCCCCAATCTCTTAGTTCACAAATTCCTCTCGGATGCATGCCATACATGATCTAAAATGGACGCTTTCCTATACTTCTATTTGGTGAGTCGTTATAGGAAAAATCATCTTGGGATAATGCATGATCCCATTGCTTGGGTCGGTCACATACTAAAATCCTCAACAAGTTACCCAAAATCCTGTTTACAACCTCTGTATGTCCATCAGACTATGGATGATAGGTTGAGCTCAAGTTCAGCTTAGTACCAAGCTTCTTCCACAAAGTCCTCCAGAAATTCCCTATGAATCTTATGTCCCTGTCAAAAATTATAATCTTTGGAAATCCATGCAACTAAACAATCTCATTAAAAAACAAATTATCCACATGGGTAGCATCACTAGTTTTGTAACATGGAATGAAATGAGGCATGTTTGTAAATCTATCCACTACTACAAGGATTGAATCATTACCTCGTTGAGTTCTTGGTAAACCCAAAACAAAATCCATGCTTACTGAATCCCAAGGTCTATTAGGAATAGGTAAAGGCATGTACAATCCATCATTCAGAGTCCTTCCTTTTGCATGTTGACATATCCTATAATTTTTTACGTACCTTTCTACATATGCCTTCATATTAGGCCAAAAATAAAAGTGACTCAGTTTCCCAAGTGTTTTATCAATACCAAAGTGTCCAGCAAAACCGCCATTATGTTTTTCTTGAACAAAATTTTCCATCATTGAACAATTTGGAATACATAACTGATTGTTCTTGAAGAATAGTCCATCCTGTAATATGAACTCTTTCCATGGACTGCTTTCCCTATTGACTGAAGTTTTACATGTTGTAAAAGCTTCTTTAAAATCAGCATCAGCATCCTATAAGTCTTTCAAATAATCAAAGCCCAAAATATGTATTTGACTCCCCTTCATGACTAAACATCTCCTACTTAAAGCATCAGCAACCTTATTTTCCTTCCCATTGATGTCCTTCAAAACAAAAGTAAAAGTTTCAAGGAACTCCACCCACTTTGCATGTTAATGTTTTAGTTTGTGCTACTGCATAATATATTATAAGGAAGAATTATCAGAAAATAGAACAAACTCTGTATGCATCAAGTAATGCCTCCAATGCTTCAAAGATTGAATTAGTGCATAAAATTATTTGTCATAAGAAGAGTATTTCTGTTTTGACTCATTTAACTTCTCACTGAAATATACAATGAGCTTATCTTCTTGACTCAGTACAGCTCCAATGGATGTTCCACTGGAATCACATCTTACCTGAAAGGGATGATTGAAGTATGGTAACTTCAACATCGACTTCTCAGTGATCTTCTTCTTCAATAATTGAAATTGTTTTTCTGCTGATGTTGTCTAGTAAATGGCTTCCTATCATTCTTGATAGTGTCAATGACTAGTGCACAAATACCACTGAAATGTTTGATAAATCTCTTGTAAAATATGGATAAACCATGAAAACTTCTGACTTCAAAAATATTTTTAGGTGAGGACCAATTTACAATTGCCTCTATCTTTTTTGGATCCATTTTCAAACCATCCCTAGAAATAGCAAATCCTAGATATACAATCTCATTATTCATAAAAGAACACTTCTTCATGTTAATTAATAACTTATCTTGCTGCAATATTTCTAAAACATACTTCAAATGTGTCAAGTGCTCTTATCTAGTTTGGCTGAAAATTAAAATATCATCCAAATAAACAATGATGAACTTACCAATGAACTCCTTCAATACTTCATTCATCAATTACATGAAAGTATTGGGTGCATTTGAAAGACCAAATGGCATGACCAGCCACTCTTACAATCCATCATTGTTCTTGAAAGTTGTTTTCCACTCATTCCCTTCTTTGATATGGATTTGATGATAACCACTTTTCAAATCAAGTTTTGAAAAGTAAACTTCTCCACTCAAGAAGTCCCACATATCATCCATTCATGGAAATGGAAACCTGTAGCGAATAGTAATCTTGTTGATTTCTCTGGAGTCCGTACACATTCTCCATTCTCCACCCTTATTTGGAGTTAGTACTGTAGGCATAGCACACTGACTCAAAATTTCTCTTATCAACCCTTTTTCCAACGGTTCTTGGACTTGATTCCTCACTTATTTATTCTCTTTGGGTGTCATTCGGTACGCAGCCTTGTTTGGAAGACTTTCTCCCGGTATCAAGTCTATGTGATGACTGCTGCTTCTTTTGGGCTATAACTCATTTGGAAAATCATCAAATACAATATCATAATACTCATGTAACAACTCCTGAATTCAATAGGTAAATACACAATTTCAAGATGCAGAAGTACTACCTTTGGCTTGAAAATCACTACATAACTTACCTCTTCCTCTTTCATTTGTTGTAGAAATTCCTTTCCACCTAGTAGTAGTACTTTTGGGCTGCTTGTTTCAGCTATACTATCCTCTTTCAGTGGTAAAAGAGTGTGCTTGATGCCATCCTTTTAGAATTTATAATAATTGCTTTCTCCATCATGTACCACTTCCCTATCAAACTACCATGGGCGACCCAAAAGAATGTGACATGCATCCATTTTCATTATGTCACAAAGTACCTTGTCCTTATACTTACCAATCTGAAACTCAACTTCACTTTGCTCCTGTACCAACAATTGGTGTCCTTTTTGTAACCATGACACTTTATAAGGTGTAGGATGCTTAACCTTCTTCAAACCCAATTTATCTACCATTTATTGAGAAACTAAATTGTTTGTACTTCCACTATCAACCACCAATTTGTAGCACTTACCCTTTTCCTTACACATTGTCTTGAATAAGGATTTTCTTTGAACTAGTTCAGCAGTATCCTTTGCTGGATTCAACGAGACATTGTGCATCATCAACACTTTTTAGTATCTAGAACATTCTAAGCTTCTAGTTCTTGTTCCTCAACTGTTTCAGTTTGAGCTATGTATGCACCTCGCTGTCCCATATTTTCATTCTCGGGACATTCAAAATATCGGTGACCCAAAGTGCTACATCTGTAGGCATTCTCTCTACCTCTTCCTTTACCTCTACCTCTCTAGTAAGGTCTTCCTCCTTTGCTGCCACCTTCTTTATCTGACTATCCTTGCTGTTTTGAACTTCCTTCATCATTATTTTGTGCCGGAAACTTCCCTTTTCTAGTTGACTGTCCTTTCCCTCTAGCAAACCCACAACCTCTGCTAGATTTTGGCTTCCTTGTTATCTTTTCTTCCACTTTGAAGGCACTCTGGTATGCCTCCTCTATTGTTCTTGGAGAAAGTATGTTGATTTCATCTTGGATATCCAACCTCAAACCATTGATATACCTTGTTGTCTTCTCTGGGGTATCTTCTACATGACCTGCTCTCAAGTTCACCTGGTAAAATTCTTCGGTGTACTCCCTCACTGTTATCATTTTTTGCTTGATATTTTGCACCTGTACATAGAGATTTATTTGGTAATCCTTTAGCAATAACTTACCCTTCATTTTTTCCACCATCCTATCACAGCTCTTAACCAATGATTTGTCCTTCTTTCTTCATTCAGTCTCCACATTGTCCCACCATAGTGCAACGAGACCTTTCAACCTTGTCATTGCAAATTTAACCCTTTTATTTTTATCAATCTCCTCGTACTCAAAATACTTGTCCATCTCACTAATCCAATCTCTTAATTTCTCAACCTTCAAACTACGATCGTAAATGGAGAGTTCGGGATTTGGTCTAAAACTTCAGCCCAATACTGCCCTCAACAAGATAACTTCAGTAGGCACTGCTTCTTCTTCTTTAGGTACCTCATTGGGCTCACTAATATCTCCACCTTCAGGATATCGTTGTCTTCCCACTTCCATATCTTCTAATCGCGCTTGCATCCTCCTTATCTCTTCTTGAAGTTATGCATTTTCCCTAGGTCTGCCTCTTTGAACTCATCCTCTTCCTACTGGTCTATTCATCCTTCTGGCACTTGTAGAAAGAAACATTTTTATTGCTCTGATACCACAAATTGATGGAAATACTAGGATAGAAGACCAAAACCAACAAGAAAAGTAACCTTTCACATATTTTGAATATGGAACGCTCCTCCTCTAATGTTAAGTGCTGAAAATATACTTTGCAATTTCTTTAACACTTTGTTCTCACCAAAATGCAGGTTTTCCAAAATTAAATAACACCAAAACATTACACTGGCACAGACCTGCTCTTCTCCCACACAAAATGCAGATGAATTATCAGGTTCCAATGCAGCCTTCCTCAATACAATTAATTTGGTTTATAGACAAATGTTTCCTCAATATTCACAATTATTCAATCAATCATAGTGTTTTAACTATTCTCCATTCTTCAGAAACAAAATCCAATTCTTAAATGATACTCTATCCTACGTGGAATGTGTGTTCTGTCGTTTTTTTCCCATAGCCATACGTCTACTTACCCATGGGCAATTTGACCTATAACTTATAATACTATCAAAAAAACAACAGTTCTCTCAACATCCACACAATGTTGAACAGAGTTAGCGTTTGGAAAACCCCAAATTCCACTATGCAGACAAATTCAATCTCAACCAGCTATGGAAGGAACACACAGTCTATAGCATTTTGCATTTTTATAGGTGCATCTATGGTCAAATCATGAAGGAAAAATAGGAACCAGAAATTGAACCACTTACAAAATACAAATATTGTAGCAGTTTGCCAAGAATTCCACAAATCAACAAAAGAAACTTCCGATTGTATTTAATTTCCAAACTATCCTTGATTTCAAAACATTTCAATACTTGAAGATGTATTTATTTCATGACCAGTTTCTCATATTCAGAGAGGCATTTACACAGTCTTAGTATTTTACGAGAAGGTTTTCTTTCCTCCTCATTTTCCCGAAAAACTAACTCAAAAATGAAAAATCCCCACATTAAAACCCAAACCTCCTGTTGTAAAGGAAAGTTTCCTATGGCTAGGGTTTAAGAGGCCATCAACGTACTGGGGTTGAAAGGTGGATGTATAATGTTCAGCAAGCATACATAAGCAAGTTTCAGATATTAGAATGGTTCATACCTTAACAAACGAAGGTTGATCCAAGCATCCCTTCAGTCCTCTTCTTTCTCCTCTTGCTCCTGTTGCTCCAAGAGACCTACAAAATGAATTATACCTTCCTCAAACCAATATGACCACATATAGAGCAATAATAATCAAATAAACATGAAATAATAATCTGATTAACATCATCATATGATCATAAATAGAGATTCAATCACACATTGAACAATGATTTGGGAAGAAGGACATCACATATTTATTAATCTTGAAAACAAGTACAAATATACCTTCTCTTCAAGTTCGGCACCTCATGAAACCTTGATCTAGTTCTGTTGCTTCTCTTCTCCAAGGAACTTAGCCTCCAAGCTTTGCAACACAAGGAGAATGCTTCTAGGGAAAAGGTGTGGGCAAAGAGAGTCTCAATTCCTCCAGCATGACAATGAAAAAGTTCAAGTCTCCTCTCATGGACCTCCTTACCTCTATTTATATGCTTTATGAAGAGTTAGGGTCGAAGACAGAGTAGTTACAACTGAAGGAGTCAGTTGCATAACTACCCAAACTACCTGAATTTCAAAATACATATTTTTTGACATTTTTAGGAGACGTACGTGGGTTGCAGAGACAATAGTCGCGTATGCAGCAGGTATATGCAGGTTGCAATGCAAAAATTTGAATATATTAAGGTGTACGCGAGTATTATATATATCCAATCACGTACAGACGTGGGATTCCTTAAGAAAACTCGTGTATGCATGAAAAAATATCATTTTTAGGGTACTTCTAGGCATTTTCAGACTTTGGTGTCTTCTAGAAAGATATAGCTAACTAAAATAGATTTCCAACGGTACATAGATGAGGTCAAACGAAGTTACAAAATTCAAGATATGAGTCCTCCAAGTTAGGTTTCTTTTCAGTGACTTTCATGAAGTGTCATCATGGAAGTGTCGACATGCAACGAAATCATGGGAAAGTGGTCACATGAAGAGATGTGTCATTTTGAGCTAAAAAAATCCCCCCTAATGTATGAGGTTAGAGGAGAATATGATAGCCAAAATACATTATAAAGGAAACAACTGAGTATGGAGAGAGCAGAGAATCCAAGATCAAAAGGCTCGAACAATGGTACCTGAAACAAAGATAAGTGTCAGACAAAAACTAATCTATGGGACATACAAGTCCATATACAAATAATTTCCATAAAGACACAGGTGGATCCCACATATGTATAACTGATGAAACTATCATGGTCGCTCAATATAAAAAAAAGGTGCCATATCAAATCTAAAGGAGTCATGGCCACAAATGAACAAGGTGGATGCATGCTCAACAATTGATCATAGCCACAAAAATACAAGGTGGAACTATGTCTCAAAAAAATGTCATATAAAGTGCAACAAGGTCCTGTGCAACTTGGGAAATAGAAAAAAATGACAATGCTACTATCGGCCCAAGGTCTTCAATCCAAACCGCTCAAAATGTACAAATACTAACCATGCGAATAAAGGAGTTGAAGTTGAACATGGAGGAAACCGTTTGTTTACCAGTCAATGATGAGAACCATTAACAAACATGAGGGAAACCACCATTAATGAAAATGGTCCCCAAGGTACCTAGTACATTCTAACAAGTGTGAATACAAGGGCTTGAAGTCGAACACTTGAACAATCCATCAAGTAGGAGACATTAAGGTATTCCCACTACCCAATAGCGAGAGAAAGTTCTACTGATGACTGCAATCCCCAAGGTATTGTCATAAAACTCTAAATCTCATTCCTAGAGCAAGATGTGTTGCAGTCGATAGTAAGAGATCCATTGGAAGGAAGGAATTAAGGCATCCTTCATCATCCAACACGAGGTAAGTCAAACACTAATTGGATTTGGAATTGGTACTGAATTTCACAACAAGGACCGCCGAAGACATGATGTAATGAACTTATACCAAGGAATGGCTGACACAAAAGGTCAACGCAAATGCAGAAAGGACGAAAAAGGTTTAATCCTTGAACAATGAGCATGACACAAAAGTGACATAGGCATATTTTGACACAAAAGGACCGAACGACACAAATTTGCAATGTAGGAGACATTGACATATTCCCCATTAAATTGGAAAAGAAGCCAATTGGAGGAGTAAGGAACTCTGAATTGGGATAAGGTCAAAATAATAGGAGCCAACTATTGATAGAGTCAAAACTGGTGCTTTGTTCAAGGAAACAAGACTTGATGCCATGATGTAAAATACATGTGAATGAACTTCCCTTCCCCTCTTTCTTGTAAAGATTTAATGAGTCCAAGAAAGCAAACTCGGGACCTTCTTCACTTTTGGAAAACTCGAAGAAGAGACAGAAGAATGCTTGATAAAGCACTGATTCGTGGATTTTACGATACTGAACTAGTACATGCTCGATGGTGTTTTCATAGTTTAGAGAGTCTGAAAACTCCAAAGAAGACTCTAGGGGGGGACTTTTTCATACAATTTAGTCTCCCGAGGCCGAAAAAGTATAAAACAAACCATAGAAGAACTCTCTTAGCTTCTAAAGAAGTAAGGTGCACCATTTTCATACTTAGTAAGGAAGGTTAGAAAAACATTAAGTTTCCACCTACCCAATGCTCCTTCAAAAGCAGCATATAGCCTGAGTTTTACAAGTGTGAAGGAAGGCAAGATCACTCGGAAAGATCCATTTGATTACGATAAATGGGGCTTACAATAGTAAATTCAATGATTTGTTCTTTAGAGTTTAATGAGCATGACAAAGACATAAAGTACACTTGGAATATTTTCCATGTTTAGGTCCAAAGCATGAAAAAGAGAAAACTAAGCTCATACTAGGGGTTCCTTTTCCGTAAGTTTAGTCCCTTAGATCCGGAAAAGTGATAAACCTATGCTTGAGAATACTCTTCTCAATTCCATAGAAAAGAGAGTGTTCCTTTCTCATATTATTCCACATGGTCTGAGAAATTGATAACCTACCACCAATGTGGAGTCCCATTCACATATTCTTAACAAGCCTGAATGGACAAGTTTACTCGAAAGTCAAGTCTATTTTGAGGAGTTAGACCTGGGCCTAAAGAAACTCAATTTATTTCCTATGAAGTTTTAACGAGTCTAGAAAATTCAAGCCACAGCCTCCTTACTATTTTTAATGAGCTCAAAGCAGAGTAGAAAGAATGCTTTAAATGCGAGGAGACGAGTGTCATGAGCAGGCGAAACTATTTCCAGGAGCAAGGAACAAACCTATGCATAATGCAAGGAACATGAGCAGGATAAAGACATGTGGACAAAGTCTCCTCAAGGTAAAAGGTGTCGAGTTGCAAAGGCAAAATGATACAAGGCTTAGCGACGATGAGAACAAAGATGAGGGCTTATACAATGAGCTAAAAGCATGGAAGCCGGCATCAAGCTCATAAGTGCAAGCAAGCTACATGCAAATGCACTTACAGCTTGAAAAACAAGAAAAGGATAGTAAACAATTGTGAATCCAACTAACAATCTTGTCTCCAAGAAACAACAACATCAGGATCATATTCAAAAGGAAAGATCCAATCTAGGTCACTTTGGCAGAAACACATGTGGCTTTGCTATCTTCTACAACCAGTAAAGCTAAGGTAGAATCGACTAAAGAAGATTCTATAGCACCAAGGCTCAAGGATTTATAATCAGTAAGATCAACCTCAGAAGGAGAGAAAAAATCAACAAGGGAGATAGAGTCTACAGGAACAAACTTAGTATCATGGGAGTTGAAAAAATCATAAGAAAAATCAAACTCATTAACGGACTTGCTGTTCAAAGGAAGATATAAAATACTCAACAAGACCAACATACGAAGAAAGTTTAGGCTTACTAGTAAAATCAGGGTTAGACTTAGTCACAACTAAACCAACATCCAATAGAAGATCACACTGTATCAACGACTCTAGGAAGACTTCATCCAAAGGAAGGAGATCATTCGAGATAGGACACATGTCTAAACTTTTAAATGGATTGATAGAGTGGAGAGAAAGCTCCACAGTCTGTATAGGATGACTCACCTGGTCAACTGCTATGACCAAGTCCTGAGAAAGTAAGCATGAAAACAGAGGCTACTTCTTAATAGCAATTGAACGCAAAGGACATGAAGCCACATAGCTCACCTGTGGCGGGGTAGTGTCTACAGAAACACTAGGAATTAATAAAGGAAAGACCTGGTCTCTAGTTGGATCAAGAGACAGATCAAGAAAATCCAAATATTTGATAGTGACAATTTCTTCTCCATGATTAAAATACATCACACGAAACAATGTTGGCACCACAGCTTGCATGGAATAGACATAATAGCGTCCAAGGAGCATATTGAAGTCTAAGGGGTCTTCTATCACCATGAAGTCAACTAAGACAGTATTCCCACCCAAAGTAATAGGGAGAAAGAATTCCCAAGGCTATACAAGTTCTTCTATAAAACGCCAGTAACTGACTAGCAGTCGACACAAGGCTGGGATATCCCATGCCTCACCAAGCACAAGCAGACAAGATACTAAATGAAGCTCCTTCACCAACAATACAACGAACAATCCTGTATGGTTCAACTTTGACCTTTATATATAAAAGTGCATTAGAAAGAAGGCGTGGCTCAACTAGGCTATCTCAATCAAAGGAATCAATCCAAGAGCTTGGTGGGGGTTCATCCGAAGTAAGCTTAGTGCCCCCTTGTTCAGTAAATTCTGAACTAGCAGTGAAGAAAATGTGACTAGCAGACACTTCACTCTCCAAAGGAAGAATGGGATTGATCAACAATGGAATCAATTCAACTGCTTTGTGAAAGTCACTCTCTAAAGGGAGAGTGGGATTGAGCAAAGATGACATTGGTTCAATCACATCAGGACCACTCTTTGGAAGAAGAGTGGGATCGACCAAGACTGAGATTGGTTCGACCACTTGATCAACCAAAGGTTGAGTAGGTTGTTGAGAAACTATAGGTTGTTTAGGAGAAGGAAATTCTTGACTCTCGGACCACACTCTTTGCACCTCTACGATAGCAGGGCACTGGTGAGTAATATGATCTCCCTCCCATAGCTTACAAGGGAACTTAAGTTTGCACTTCAAATGACCAATTTTCTCAATGGTGTCAACATGACTAGCAGTGGTTGACTGTTTTCTCTCAGCATGACCTACAAAGGCCAGCATGACCACCGGAGGTTGGGTGACTGGGTCCAACCTGACTAACAGAGGCTGGTTGTTGAAAAACTTTAGAATGTTAAAAAATGGGATGACCATGAAACCAAACACTTCACACCTCCACGATAGAAGGGCATTTATAAGTAAGGTGGTCTCCCTCATAAAGCTTACAAGGAAACTTGGGCTTGTGTTTTGAATGGGTATTCTTTTCAATAGTGTCAACATGACTTGCAGTGGCTAATAGATTGTCTTCAGGATGAACCACAGAGGTTGAGAGGCTTCCCCCAGCATGACTTGCAGAGGTTGAAAGACTAGGTCTAACATGACCTGCAGAGGTTGGAGGGGCACCACCAGCATGAAAAACAGAGGATGAATGGTTAGGATCAACATGCTTTGCATCGGTTGAGTGTGTACCCCCAGCATGAACTTCAAAGGCTGGGTGGATGGATCCAGTATGACTTGCAGAGGTTGGATGGGGAGGTTCAACTTGCACATCAAAGGTTAAATGGGTTCCCTTAGCATGAACTGTAGAGGCTAAGTGACTGGATTCGATGTGACCTGGAAAGGTTGGAATAATCCCACCAGCATGATCAATAGAGGCTGGATGGTGAAGATAAACTTGACTTGTAGAGGTTGAGTGATTAGATCCAACATGGCATATAGAGACTGGGTGGTGAGGTTCAACTTGACCTGCAGAGGTTGAACAAGTGCCCCTTTTCTTATGTGTCTTCTTCCTATTCCTCCCCCACCGCCCTCCCACACCTTCTACTGGGGTTACCTTCCAAGCCCGTCCAAGGTCAACCATAAATAGCCTTTCAGTGTACCTATGTGTTGTACAGGAATAAACACCTTATAACCAAAGGTCTGGGGTTACTAACATACTCAAGAAACTTGCAGGCAATCGACTCTAGAGTGCAGTAAAGGAAACAGGAGGATAGAAAAGACTCACCCGATATACGATTGTTGATCCTAGCTTGTCCTCTTCTGCTCTGCTTCTCCTCCAAATCCTTCAAGGATGCTTCTCCTTCACCTGTCAAGAGTCAATATTCCAAATACAAGATGATACATATATATATAAATGGGTTAGATAAATCATATATAGAATGCTGAAACATAAATATTTATCAAACCACAATATATGAGAGACATTCAAGACACATATGGAAGAAGGATTCTCTTTATTAACAATAATGAAATAGTTCAGATTACAACCCAATGCCTAAGACAAGGACGCCTCTACAACCAAAGGATTCTGAGTTCCACTACTCCAAAGACTTTTGTATAAAATCCACCAGCATAACTTTGCTCTCCAAGTGTATGTGATTAACACCCTCCCCAAGGCCTGTATTTATATTTGGTGAAATAAGGCAGTTTCGAAGGTTGAGGAGGTTGAGACAGTTAAGGAGATTAAGGTTAAGTGCTTAACTAATCTCAAGTAATCATGTGTTTTTATTTTAATGTCAAAGGGACATGTACACGGGTATCAATACTGGCAACTTGCGTATGACCCGCAAGTTGCTCTAAGGGTAACCCGCATACACATCTGTACGCGAGATGCAACAACCGATACTCGCATACAACACGCGAGTTGCATATAATAAGAGTCGTGTACAGGACTTGACATATACAAAGGGTAAAAATAACCAGCTGGATGGATGATTAATGTAGTTCTTAATAAGCCCATCTATAGTGTTTTCGGCAACCCTCAATCCATAAATGTCCTTTTGTGCGCCAACATGAGGAGTGTCGGCACTCGGATAGAGAGGTGCCATTCAGGTGTATAACAGATGCCCCCTAATGTGTGAGGTTAGAGGGAAACGATGGCCGAAATACATTATAACCTTTATCTTTGGAGAACTCAGAAATCCAATGGAGCAGAGAGAGTACCTGAAACAAATACACAGTAATGTCATATACAAAGTTACATCTGAGGATGCTATGTTCAATTTACTGGAACACTAGCTCCTTTACAATATTTGAGTACATAATATGATACGGGTATGAAACCACGTATATTACAAAGGTGGATCGAATCCACAATATACAATAATGATGAGTCTTCAAAGATCTGGAAGCTGTGTATATGGATAGAACATAATCTTGCGCAACTTAGTCCATAGGTGAGGAACTAGGGTCTTCATAAAAGATCCCAAAGAACCAGTACAATACAAGCCATGTGAATAAGGGTAAGCTGAAGTCGAACATGGAAAGGATTCAACACTTTGTCAATCAATAGGTGATAATCGACAACTAAAGCAAAGGAATTCACCAATTATGAAAGTGAATCCTGAGGTACAAACGTCAAAACTCTAAGTCTTCGACGTCAGGAAGTACTGAAATGGAAACATGATGTGATAAGAAAGGCAATAGATCCTCCAACAAATCACATGAGTGACTACGAACTGGGCAAAAGAAGGGAGACACAACAGATAACAGATATAACAATGATGGGATCAGGCTATAGATCAAACATTGGGTATAGTCCTTGAACAATGAGCACAACACAGAGATGACCCAAGGCAGCGTTTAACCTATAGATAGAACAACTAGACCTATCTATCATGTAGGAGACATGATCAGATTCCCTAGGTATAATGGACAAGAGGAGGAGTAAGAAACTCAAGGTAATAGCTGAACGAAAAAGTAATCACTGAAACATGGATATCGGAAAAAAAAGAGTGCTATGTTCAAGGAGGACATGCTGCCATTACTGAAAACAAGAGAAAACTTCTTCCTTACCTTCCCTGTTAAATTTTAATGAGTCTAGGAAAGTAAACTCGAATCCCTCTTAATTTTTTAACAAACTTGAAGAGACGGGAAAATAATGCTTGATAGTGTCACTGATTCGTGGATTTAATGAGCCTGAACTAGTACATGCTTAGTTGGTGTTTTCACATTTAGAGAGTCTGAAAACTCCAAAGAAGACTCCAAGGGGGGTCCTTTTTCGTCCAATTTAGTCTCCTGAGGCCAAAAAAGTATAAAACATACCACAGAAGAACTCTCTTAACTTCTGAAGAAGAAAAAGTGAACCTTTTTTGTACTTAGTCAGGGAGGTTCGAAAAAGGTTAAATTACCACGTACCCAACGCTCCGGGCCAGAACAGCATAAAATAGCTTGAGTTTTACGAGTGTGAAGGAAAGCAAGATCACTCGAAAAGATCCATTTGGTTACGAGAAATGGGACTTACAACAATAAACTCGTTGCTTTGTTCTTTAGTGTTTAACAAGCATGACAAAGACACAAAGTACACTCGGAATCTTTTTCATGTTTAGGTCTAGAGCATGAAAAAGAGAAAACTAAGCTCAAATCGGGTGTTCCTTTTCCGTAAATTTAGTCCCTCAGGTCCGGAAAAGTGATAAACCTATACCTGAGAATACTCTTCTCAATTCAAAAAGAAAAGAGAGCGATCCTTTCTTGTATTATTCCGCATGGTCCGAGAAAGAGATAACCTACCACCAATGTGGATGCCCGCTGACATATTCTTAACGAGCTTGAACGGATGAGTTAACTCGACAGTCAAGTCTATTTCGAAGGAGTCAGACCTGGGCCTAAATAAACTCCATAAGGGCGGGGAGTCCTATAAATGGATAGCTTGTAAAAAGAGATTCAAAAGAAGCTCTATTTGGCGTGTAAAATAGCTAAAAGGAAACCCCTATACCTGAAACAGTTGCGGCATGAGCACAAAAGAACAACATAGGCTTAGAAGAAGGATACTCATGAAAAAGGGTCCTATCCACAGAAGAACAATGGTACAAAACAGGGAACTGATGGTTAATGATACCATAGTCCGTGGCGAAAGGTTGATTGCTAAGGTTAATGTGGTTTGAATAAAAGGTGCCAAAAATGTATTGGAAATGACAAAACCACCCAATTGGAGCAACAACACTTTGTAATAGTGAAAAACCTATTCCAAAGCATAAAGAAATATGGTATTAGTTGAATGACATTTCAAACTATATAAAAAGACCCACTTAAAGAAATATAATTTCTATAAATAGTTGAAAAATCAAACAAAACTCACCATTTGAACTTTTGAGCCATAAAAAGCAAGTTTAACCTTCTACCTTTGTTCGATCATTGTGGACAATTGGACCGATGAAATCAAAATCCACCAATTGTAGGTAAGCCTACACCTTGAGCTCTTCATTTTGATCCAAGCAATTATCAATTTTGAGTCTGAATTCCATAATTAAAAGCATCCTAAATGTATCACGGTGCGTACGCTAGTTGCTGATGTGGAAACTCGTGTACACACGTTCTGTACGTGAGTTGCCTAACTAGACAATCACATACAGTACGCGACCTATCTAACTAGATAGTCACGTGTACTGCGTGGAGGATAAAAGGAAAAATATAGTCAAAAAATTTTGAATTTTGATATGGAATCACTGAATCAAATTACTTGTTTTGCTAGGTTAAAGATGGTTCTGGAATGGAGGGAAAGGGAGCACGAAATAATGGACCAAGAGGCACTCCAAAGTGCGCCCACCATACAGGCATTGCGAACCAGTGGGCTACTAAAATTATTTTGTACATCACCAATGCGGGCCAATGTCCACATACTTGAGTTCATGGTAAATTATTGGGATCATGACTTGGGGATGTTCAACTTACAGGGTGAAACCTTGGAGATTACCACTGAAGACATATTTCATAACTGGTCTATCATGTCAAGGAGCACCAGTCAACTTAGAGGGAACTGGTAGGGGCGATGACCCCTTAAGTGTCCAAAACTATATAGATGTATTTTGCACACCGGGTACTGAAAAGAGAGGGAGCTACATCCCTGTTGTACATATTAGTGATTTTACTCTACAGGTACTTCCTAGCACCATCGTGAGAATTTCAAGATCCTCATCTCTACATTTGGCTACAAGGAACCAAATGAGGCTGGCAGTTGACTGTTTTCACGGTGCTCTTTATGATTGGTGCTCGGGAGTTGTCCCTATCATGAAGAGACAATTGTCCGATTGCAAGAGAGGAAGGCGGAAAAACTTTGGTTATGCAAGCATATTGGTGGCCTTCTTCGAGAGAGAGAACCAGCATTGAGCCCTACCATACCTTTACCAATCAGATCTCCATGTCAGCCAAGGCTGAGCAGATGGGGAGACATCTTCCTTCGTCAAGGAGGAGGAGACACGGTACACAGTGTATAAGATGATGTTTTCTATACCTAGTGGGAACGACAGCTACCGGCACTAGAGCAGTTTCCATATGTCGAGATGGACTTTCGAAGTGACCCCGACCTTGTCCTCCCTCCAGGAGGAGCATGGGGCGAGCTAGGTAAGTAATTTTTAAATTTTATCATTTTTCAAATTTTTATGAATTTTAAAATGATAGATATATACATATGTACAAGTCTTAATCCTATAAATGTATCAAAATGCAGATATTGGACCGATCCGCCCTGAAGGGCACCCACGCATGTTTGTTCGTCCTGTCATAGGTGAAGACCCGGGACTGATCAGGGTTCTAGAGGGGAAGCTGGCCAGGCTGACCCAAAGAGTACCTACCTTATGGATAGAGCATATCGCGACTACTATGCAAGAGTTTGTAGTTGGAGTTCCACCGGTCTGGCTACGTCTATTCAGGCGAGTGGTCAGAGCAGTACTTGTATATAGAGAGGCTGTAGAGGCTACCGAAGCCAAGGTGCAGAGGGACCATGGGGGCCAAGGTGGTCCTGCATAGATCTAGGACATTTTGATGGACTACAATCCACATTTTGTATATTTTGTATATGACGGGATCTGAGGATCAGACTTGACCTATCTATGAATAGATATTTTACATATATGTATATTGGTGTTTGTTGTCAGTTTATTTACAAGTGTTTTTCATATGTTTGGTGTATATCTTATAAAATGTGTGTGAGATGCCAATCCAAAATGTAATTAGCATATGCATTAGTCAATGAATTTTGGTTTCGTGGAATATGATTGAAAGTAATAACTTCAAAATGTCTTTCCAATAAACGAATTTGCATGAACTGACGTAATAAAATAGGATTTCGTACCTGATAAGCCCGATTGAGCTGGGAAACCACCAACTGAGAATCTTGCTAGACCTCAAGCTGGGAAATACCACATGACAAAGCATCCCATAGGAGCTCAATTACATCCCTATACTTAGCAACGTTATTAGAAGCAGGACCTAGACAAGCGCCTCCCATGGCAACAAGTTGTCCTGAGGGAGAATAAATAACCCATGCTGCCGAAGCTAGGTTACAAGTGTGACGGCTGGTGCCATCAACGAACCCTATATACCTTTCAGAAGACATCTACAACAACCAGCAGATAGTATAAAAAACAAAACTGACAACCTAATGTACATAAAAATACAAGAAAAAGTGCTAAGCCTAAGCATAGTACTTCTTCAGGTAGAGCCCATTTCTAGGCTCAGGCAGCTTGTTCCCATCAAAATCAACTAACTCATATGCACCCTTACTCAATACTTTCGACACGACATAAGGTCCTAACCACATGGCCTTGAAATTTCCTGCCCCAAAGGGTTCTTTGTCTTGGTCCCAAAGCAAGACAAGTTCCCCTTCAGAGAAAACCCTAGGTTTGATCGATTTTTCATACTGCGTTTTGACCCTATTTTTATGAGCTTGGTTAGTAGTCAGCGCATCTCTACATTGTTCATCAAGGTGCTCTAAATGTACCAGATGTTCCTCAAGCTCAGTCATATCAGGTAACACATGAATGGCTATCTTTAGAGACGGGATTTCACACTCAATCAGAGTAACTGCTTCCACTCCATGAATGAGTTGGAAAGGGGAGAAACCCGTAGCAATTTTTACGTTAGTTCGGTAGGCCCAAAGAGCGGGATATAACATGATGTGCCAATTAGAATGGGCTGCATCAATTGTACATTTAAGAATAGTTTTTAAAGTCTTGTTGACAGCCTCAACCTGACCGTTTGCTTGCGGATAGTACAGAGAAGAATGCTCTTGTCTGAATCCAAGCGTGGTAGTCAGTTCCATCATTATGTTATTTTGAAAATGATTTCCATGGTCAGTGACAATCACTTTGGGTATACCAAACCATGCTATAATCTGATTGAATACAAATAAAGTTGTTTTTCCCCTGTTGACTTTAAAAGTAGGCATTGCCTCTACCCATTTCGTAAAATAGTCAACATCGACAATGATGTATTTATGCCCCCCAGCCGAGGCTGGGTTGCATGTCACGTAATCAATCCCCCATTTCATGAAGGGGCCTACCAAGACAACGGGAAATAATGGAGCAGGATGTGACCGCATCTTCCTAGTGTAAAGCTGACACAGATGACAGCGCTTCATTGCTTCCACACAATGTTTAAAGATCGTGGGCCAGAAATAACCGGCATGTAGTATCTTCTGGGCTGTTACTAACCCAGATAAATGACCCCCACATGCTCCACTATGGGAATCATTTAGGACAATATCTGCTTCCTCGTGGGTAAGACACCGACGCAAAACGGAATCTACCCCTCGTCAATATAATGTATCTCCTATAATGAGGTAGTTCTTGGCATGAAGGCGTAATTTACGTCGTTCTTCCCTCGAGGAAGTTGCAGGATAATTCAAATTCTAAAGATATATAAGAATATCTCCATACTAAGGATCAAAGGTAGATATCAAGAAGATGTGCTCATCTGGGAATGAGTCATCTTCAATCACTACATCTTCTTCAGTAGGAAATTCTGCTATAAGTTCAGCAAAAACTAAGGACTTCTTAGACTTAGCAGACTGGAAATATATGTCAAACTCTTGGAGAATGACTATCCATTTGTTAAATTTTCCCCCAACAATCCGTCAGGATAAAACATATTGAAACGGATTCACATCCGCCACTACTGTTGTGGTCCTCAGTAAAAAGTAGTGACGTAACCTTTGCACAGCATAAGCAGCTGCTAAGGCTAATTTTTCAATGTGGGAGTATCTAAGTTCAGGTCCAGCCAAAGCACGGCTAAGATAATAAATGACATGCTCTACAAGCTTATCGTCCTCCTGGACTAGTACTACCCCAATGGTCGACTTCGACGCAGCCAGATATAATATAAAATCTCTAGAATAATCTGGTGGACGTAATAAGGGTGCTAACAGCAAATATTTTTTCAATGCCTCGAAATCAAGTTGTGCTGTTTCATCCCATAAAAATGGGGTGTCCTGTTTGAGTAGGCGCATGAAACCTTTAGTAATCTTGGCATAGTTAACAATAAAACGTTGAAGAAAATTAAACTTTCCTTGCAGGCTTTGAAGTTGCCTAAGAGAACGAGGAGGAGGCAGATTTATAATGGCCTCAACTTTCAAAGGATCCACCTGGATGCCTCTATTAGAGACAATGAACCCGAGCAATCTTCCCGACTTGACACATAATACACACTTGTGGGGATTCAAGCGAATTTTATAATATCTGCATCTCTCAAATATCAACCATAAATGATCTGGATGTTGAATCCTCTTATGAGAATGTGCAGGCAGATCATCAAGGTATGGTTCAACAATGGCTTTAATGTCATGGAAAGAAAAGTTCATAGCCCATTGAAAGGTTTCCCCAGCATTTTTCAATCCAAAGGGCATTTTCTTATATGCGAAGGTACCCCAAGGACAAATGAAAGCATTTTTATGTTGGTCTTCCAGTTTATTTGAATTTGATTGTATCCGGAGAAACCATCCATAAACAAAAACACCTCACTTCCCGCACAGGAATCTATGATCTGGTCTATAAATGGTGTGGGATAATTTCCCTTAGGACAGGCTTTATTGAGGTCTCTAAAGTATGTACAGACGCGAATAGTCCCTTGCTTCTTAGTCAGAGGTGACAGAAACAACCTACAGCAATCTGGGCTCCCCAGCAGAGTCGCCAGTTCTATTGTATAGGAATAAACACCTTATAACCGAATTTTTGGGGTTACCAACATACTCAAGAAACTTGCAGGCAATCGACTCTAGAGTGCAGTAAAGGAAATAGGAGGATAGAAAAGACTCACCCGATATACGACGATAGATCCTAGCTTGTCCTCTTCCGCTCTGCTTCTCCTCCAAAGCCTTCAGGGATTCTTCTCCTTCACCTGTCAAGAGTCAATCTTCCAAATACAAGATGATACATATATATAAATGGGTTAGATAAATCATATACAGAATGCTGAAACATAAATATTTATCAAACCACAATATATGAGAGACATTCAAGACACATATGGAAGAAGGATTCTCTTTATTAACAATAATGAAATAGTTCATATTACAACCCAACGCCTAAGACAAGGACTCCTCTACAACCAAAGGATTCTGAGTTCCACTACTCCAAATACTTCTGTATAAACTCCACCAGCATAACTTTTCTCTCCAAGTGTATGTGATTAACACCCTCCCCAAGGCCTGTATTTATACTTGGTGAAATAAGGCAGTTTCGAAGGTTGAGGAGGTTGAGACAGTTAAGGAGATTAAGGTTAAGTGCTTAACTAATCTCAAGTAATCGTGTGTTTTTATTTTTAATGTCAAAGGGACATGTACGTGGGTATCAATACTAGAAACTCATGTATGACCCACAAGTTTCTCTAAGGGTAACCTGCATACACATCTGTACGCGAGATGCAACAACCGATACTCGTGTACAACAAGCGAGTTGCATATAATAAGAGTCGCATATAGGACTTGACATATACAAAGGGTAAAAATAACCAACTGGATAACCCTCAATCCATAAATGTCCTTTTGTGTGCCAACATGAGGAGTGTCAGCACTCGAACAGAAAGGTGCCATTTAGGTGGATAACACTATGTATGAACCCTAGATGTGAAAGAGACTAAAGGCTACCTTAACTATATTAATAGTCTGGGGGGACAGTCGCAAGCCTAGTCCGTATGCATGGGTAGGGTAGAAAAGCCCAAAACCCTATCTAAGACAAAATCCCAAGATGCGTGGAAACCTTGACCTACGCTTTGACAAGGAATCAGAGGGTTATCACCTCAGTCCAAGTCTCCACCCGGCCTCGTGCTTAACTCCCGTTTGAGAGGTGATTCCTAGATACAATCAACATAGAAGAGGATTTACCTAATGATTGGCCAACTACATCTGAAATTTAATACTTATGGAGAGTTAAAACTCCCTAATACACAAGTCTAGCCTAAGCTAGTTGGTGTATGACCCTATAAAATAAAACTTACTAATAATTTTTAAATTATATCATTTATTTTAAGGGTTTTTTTTAGTTAGAGGGTAAATGGCGTGAAACTTATGCAGTGTTTTGACTCAAAGTTGAAACAAAATCACTAAGCAAGGAGAAATGAAATGCAAAAAGCAAAAACTATTCTGTTTTTCTTTTTCAAATAGAAACTTGAAAGCCACAAAAGAACAATTTTTTTATTTTCTTTCAAAAACAATGATATGCCATGCAATCTAGACTAAAAAACTCGTCTACATGCATATAAAGAAAACATGTGTCTTTTTTTTTTTTCTTTTATAAATGAAAAAGAAAAAACAACCTATCAATTAATGCAAGCAAGTACTGTAATCAAAGCAAATAGACAACTACTCTACACCCCACAAACAAACTCTAGGTTTCCCTAAAGTTGGATATAACCTCTCTTGAAAGAAAATCTCACAAAGGTAAACAAGCCAAAAACTTTGCAATGAAGAGACTGAGCAAATAAGACTGACATAAACAAAGGTCAAGAAGTCCCAAGAATCAATTTAAACCTACAAACAAAGGCTGCTTAGTACCTTGTTCAACAAGGTCAAGCCAAAGGAGGTGGGGGGGAAGGCAGCAAAAACAATTTCAAAGAATTGAAAGATACTTACAAGATAGACAAAGAGCACCTAATAGAGATAAAACAACCTCTCAAGAGTCATGCACATGTAGAGGACCCTTGAAGACCCTACAAACAACCCTCAAATCACCCAAAAACCCTAAAAAATGATGAAAGAACACAAATTCAGGTGCATATGCAGGTTTCCTTAAGGTAGGATGCATATGACACACAGGTTGCAGGTAGTGCAAGTCACGTATACAACACAGAAACGAGACTTTTTAGCCTAAAATTCGCATATGGATGACAAAAAGCACAAAAAAGGTCAAAAACTTACCTAGGAAGGGAGAAAAGGTGTTCCTACAAACTCAAAATGTGTTCCTAACTTGTAAGAAGGACCTAAAACCTTACAAAAGACTGGAAGAGTGATAGAGAAACCCGAAATAGATAAGGCTCTCCCCAGTGGAGTTGCCAGTTCTATTGTAAAGGAAAATTTCCTATGGCTAGGGTTTAAGAGGCCATCAACATACTGGGGTTGAAAGGTGGATGTATAATGTTCAGCAAGCATATATAAGCAAGTTTCAGAGATTAGAATGGTTCATACCTTAAAAAATGAAGGTTGATCAAAGTAGCCTTTCAATCCTCTTCTTTCTCCTCTTTCTCCTCTTGCTCCAAGAGACCTGCAAAATGAATTATACCTTCCTCAAACCAATATGACGACATATAAAGAAATAATAATCAAATAAACATGAAATAATAATCTGATTAACATCATCATATGATCATAAACAGAGATTCAATCACACATTGAACAATGATTTGGGAAGAAGAAGGACATCACATCTTTATTAATCTTGAAAACAAGTACAAATATACCTTCTCTCCAAGTTCAGCACCTCACGAAACCTTGATCTGGTTCTGCTGCTTCTCTTCTCCAAGGAACTCAGCCTCCACACTCTACAACATAAGGAGAATGCTTCTAGGGAAAAGGTGTGGGAAAAGAGAGTCAAATTCCTCCAGCATGACAATGCAAAAGTTCAAGTCTCCTCTCATGGACCTCCCTACATCTATTTATATGTTTTATGAAGAGTTAGGGTCGAATACAAAGTAGTTACAATTGAAGGAACCAGTTGCATAACTACCCAAACTACCCGAATTTCAAAATACGTATTTTTTTGACATTTTCAGGAGGCGTACGTGGGTTCAGAGACAACAGTCGCATATGCAGGAGGTATATGTGGGTTGCAATGCAAAAATTTGTGTATATTAAGGCGTGCGCAAGAATTATATATAGCAATTCGCGTACATATGCGGGTTTCCTTAAGGTAACTCACTTATGCACCAAAATTCTCATTTTTTGGGTACTTCTAGGAATTTTCAGATTTTGGTGTCTTCTAGAAAGTTTTAGCTAACTAAAATATCCTTCCAATGGTGCAAAGATGAGGCCAAAATAAGTTACAAAAATCAAGTTATGGGTCCTTCAAGTTAGGTTTTTTTCAGTGACTTTCATGAAGTGTCATCATGTAAGTGTCGACATGCGACGGAATCATGGGAAAGTGGTCATAGGCAGAGATGTGTCATTTTCAGCTATAACACCTCCCTTCCTAGAAACAAGGAAAAATACCCTAATTGTTATTTTGTTTTAATTCAAATTTGTATTTATAATATAACCATCTCCTAACTAGATGTCCAAACTTTTCTCTTCAGCTTCAACATGTGACCAATCCATCACATTGCTAAGCCTTTTGTTTAAATGCTTACCTAATGCACCTCCATCACCATGGCTAATTGAGCATTATATCCAAATTTTCAATATGCCCATGTTTAGCTGTTGGTTATAGTATGTTGCACACCTCCATTTTTAATGAAATTTTAGTAACATATATGTTTTTTTTGCATATTCCAAATATGTAATTTTTAACAAGAATATATATCTATTTTTTTCTTATTTATCTTGTGTCATCACTCCTCAACTCAAAAAACACATTGTGAGTGTTTCGTCCATAACTCTTTTGTTTCTCAACCATTTTGAAAACAAATTGTATGGTGCACTAAAGAACATCAACCTCTACATGCTATTAAAAACCTATTTCCAAATAATTTCATTAACACATTCAAACGTTGCACCCACAATTGACATACCGTTTTTGAGGTTTGATCAGTTAGATAATTAAAAAATAAATAAATAAATTATTTTTATTATTGGAAAAATAGTCATGCACTAGTACTATTTGTTCTCTATATCTCTACTAGTTTTTGTAAATTTATTCCATCATTTACTCACTCAAAGGGTGCACCCACAAAAAATATATACCTTATAATTTGTCCCAAAAATAAAAAGTGGCCATTAAAAAAGATCTAACTTTAGAAAGTTAAGAACATTTTCAATAGGAAAAAATTATATATTTGGAAATGTCATTCAATTTCCTATATTTCATCTTTTTTACTCATCACAGGATTCATTGTGTAAGTGTCTCAAAATATCCAAGTAAGTGGATGGATGCCTGTGTTTTCAGTTTCATATTGCATCTAACACGTCAAAAGAGACCCTCATTAGCTTGTGCACACCCATAATTCAAATTCTACATGGTATTGACAACAACATGTGTCGCAAACAACAATGGTCCTGACATACCATGGTTTAAGCTTCAAAAATGTGCTAAGGGAAATCTTCACATCAACAATACTCTCCATAAAAAAATTTAACATTTCCACTTGACTGGCCTCTGTTATGTGTTTGGATTGAGTTTCATAGTTTCCTTTAGATATACGACTCTACACAAAATCCTTTTCATTTGGTAAGACACGAGAGTTTAAATGGAAAAACTCTTTCACCTTGTCGATCACATTATCTAGAAGTCTATCTTGATAAGGTTTCCTACTGATAGAAACTCAACATGCAAATCCATCATCTTAATATAATTGAACCCTAATGTTTTTATGCTTCCATAAAATTAGTATTGATGTTTTTAATGTTCTTGCAGTCATGGCCAACAAACGATTAGTTGCAGTGTTTTTTTCCACAACCCCTATTAGCAATGTTTTACGAGCAAACACTAAATCATGAGATAGTTTCCTTGCAAGTGTGGTAAGGGCCGAGGTCAAATTTTTTGATACCATCTCATTTGTTTTAACCTCTTTGATACTTTTAATGCCCAATAATTTAATTGCATCTTTTAGACATTTTCTCTTTAGCAATCTATGTAACAATTGAGCTTGTGCTATGACATAAATACCTTCAAGATAATTTTTGAGTATCTGTTTTTCTCTATAATTGAGGTGTATGATCATGCATCAGAGATCCCAATTCTTCAATTTTACTTGAATCCATATTCTCCAAAAAATTGTCATCAATGACGATATTGTTGCAACTTCCAATTAATCATTGTAAATTCGCAGGTATGGTAGGATGTTGACCCTACATGAAAATATACAAATTTATAAGATTGTGAACATTCAAATCAATTATATACTCAAGTATTTAATACAATTTTATAAACATGAAAATTTATTTACTCACCAATCATGGTCTCACTATCAATGTTTACCATCGTTTGTTCCACATTTGTCATTTCCTCATCACCTCCATGTTCTTCTTTTCTTTCATTAACATGTTCCTCAACATTTTGCATTCCTTCATCACTGCCATGTGCCTCCACATTTTGCATTTATTCTTCACTGCCATGTGCCTCCACATTTCTTTCCAATGCTCTTTTTCTCTTAACTTTCTCATGTTTTCACATTTTCTTTCTTTTCTTGTCTCTCCATCATTTCTGGTGCAATCATGTTTTGTTGCACTACTCTTTTGGTTTCCCATGATGAAAGAATTGAAAACCTAAACTCCAATGCCAAAAACCTGAAATCATACTAATATGTTGGATATAAAATTGTACAATTAATGATACCAATTACAATATGAAATGAAATCATAACCAAATTCACAATATTTCTCCTTGTAAAAATAGAGTAATATGCTAAATCCAAATTCACCATGTCTGTTGTATAAAAAATGTAATATGACAAAACATAATATGCACTATGTTGCTTAAATATATATATATGTGCCAAACACCAAATTTGCTTTTATCCTTTAATAATATATATATATATATTAATATGTTATAACTAATTTTACAATTTAAAAAAAAAACATTAATATGCCAAAACATCCATAACCACAAAAAAAACCTTATAACTATCTGAACTATAATATCTGCACTATAAATATCTACAGTATAAATATCCGAACTGTAAATACCCCGAGTTGATTTTTTATAGAATTATACTTTCGGGTGATAGTATATATATAACTCTTAGGCAAGAAATTTTAGAATCTTCCCGAGAATCTTGGGCATTTAATAGGTCGTCCCCTAAAAGATTCTTGGGGCTTTAAGTAATAAAACTCTCGCCTGAGAGTTGTTTAATTCTTTTGACTGAGAGTTTAACCTACCTCTCGAGTGAGTATTTTGTTTAACCCCGGGTTACTTTTCGGGCTCAATACTTCTCATCCGAGACATTAATATGATTCTCCACTGAGAGTTTCTGGTTAACGAATACAACAACTATTTCTACATTTTTCTGAAATTTGTCACTTTCTCATTGTGGAAACACTGCAAAATCTAAGAATTACTTGTCGGAGTTTATACCAATAGATTCATCATTGAATATACTTTCTCATAGTATAAGAATTTGTGAATTTCATTAAGGATTTCTATTTTTTACAAATTGTTTTCTAAACTATATCATTACAAAATCAGTGAGCTAAAAATTAGTCATAATGAAAATTTAGGATCGTCACAATGATAGAAAAAAAAAATGTAAAAACTCAGGAGATGTTCCTTGCACTGTCCTCTTCAAAAAGGTAGTTTTAGTTTGTATGATAACAGTCACATTTGAAATAAAATGGGATGACACAAACATGTGTCAATAATGCACTATTTTTTAAACATATGTTATTTCAAAAAACAATAAAAAATAGTGTTTAGGTCTAAAAATCATCAACATATAGTCAATTCCAAAGTATTATCTGTGTAGATTATGAATGTGCATTTGGTTTCAATAAAATGAATAACCATCTCTAATAAAAATGAAGGGCACATAGGTCACTCATTATCCAAACCTAAACATTTAAAGTATATGTCGTTGGTGCCCTTAAAATTTGTCCCACTATATCTCCATAAAAAAATTTCAAAAACATATGAGTACGAAGCTAATAGATTTCTCTAAAACTCTTATGTTTACGCCAAGGTGAAATTCATAAAGAGAATATAAGTTTGAAAGGGTTTAAGTTGAAACACATAAAATTTTACATTTTTTTGGTCAAAAATTAGGCAAAAAGTACATACCAGCTTCATGTTTTCACCCAAACTTGAGTTCTTCCGTGACTCAAATGAATTCCAATTCATAATTTTGTTTAAAATTGAATTCCTTCCCAGTGCACCCACTTATCCTTCATTCCTTTCAGTATTGGTCATCTAACTACAAATTGGTTTACCTTTGTCCATTCTTAATCTAACCACATTCTCATGTTTTTATATTCTCAAGTTCCCATATGTGGCTATTGAAATCATCCCCTTTTTCATTAAATAGAATTACCTATTTAATGAGAAATATTACTTAAATCATGTACTTTAGTTTCAAAACCACTTAGTTCTGATTAAAAAATTCTTAAAATATATATCCAAATAAAATTAATGTACTACATGCATCACCATATTTTCTATTATATATATATATATATAATATTTTTTTAATAACACTAACAATATCACTTCCTTTTATCTATGGATCACTATGGATCAAATTCAATGTATATTTTTCAAAAAAATATAACAAAAGTATCACCATGTTTAAAATTTGTTATATGATTATATATTATCACAACTTTATTTCTTCATGGCTAAACTTTATTATATTCTTAAAACGTTATCATATGAAGATCATCCTATAATTTGTATTTTTTATAATAATACACACAACATGTGCATGTTGTGAAGGGATAGATGTTGGTGAAAGGATAGGTAATGCGAAAACTTATCGTGAATAGATACCATTCTATAACAACATAAAACTATGTTGTAGTAGAGAATTACAGGGGATTCACTTAATGAACTTGTTACATATCACAACCATTCATAGGATATTAAAAAATATTCCTAATTTCACTAAATATTGGAAAATTCCTCCTAAAATCGTATTGTTGAACCCTCTCAATACACCTTTCCAAATAAGAAAACCCTCAGTTTCACTAGATATTGTAGGTATCCATTTTTATCAACCCATTTTTAATACCCCTTTTATATAATATTATCAAGTTGTAACTAATAGGAGACCTAACGCATCTTAGTATAAGAAAATATGATGTTAAATAAAATAATAATGTAATGCTAATAATGATGCCATCGAAATTCCAGGGGTGACCAATCAATATGTAGCATTGGATAGTGGAAGACCCAATGAAATTGAAATGTAGAAGGAAAAATACATAAAAGGAAACTCAGCCAAGAGATCAATGTAACGAAGAATGTAAAATACTAATAGTCCAATAGTCAATGCAATGCTTAGAAAAGATGATAATTCCAGTTATTTCATGTCACATCATGTCGATATATCAATCTTATGTCATGTAAATACAAGTATAGCCATAGAGAAAGAGATCATGTTTTCTATAAGCTTAATAAATTAAACTCCTTAAAAATGAAAACTTGAAACACTTTCATAGATGGACTTCCCTACATTTCATATTATTTTATTTATTGAGACAAGATGTCAACAAACACTTGATTTTCGCTAAGAACAAACTACAACTAAGAAATAATATTGATTCATAGGAAAATTTTATTAAGAAAATTTTAAACATGTTTAAAAAACTTAAAACAATACATTGACAAAAAACTATGTCATAATGAAATATTTTGTATCCATTGTGTTAACTTTCCTTTACCTTAATTGACCATCTTGTATACAATCACTTTTTACATTTAACTTTACTTAACATTTCATAAAACTCTATTAACATTAATATTAAATATTTTAAAAACAATATCATAAAACAAATAAAAAAACATTCTATCTCTCTCTCTCTCTCTCTCTCTCTCTCTCTCTCTCTCTCTGACACACACACACACACACACATAACAAGCTAATATTTAATAAAAAATTAGTAATCAAGGTTCTAGTTGACACATTTAATCCATGCTAGGGGAGCACGGCTATTAGCATTTCGAGCCAAAATATTTTGTAGTTCTTGCTTGTTCTTTAGGAATAGATTGCCGAGAGGATTTTCTGAGGAATTTGATAAGGGACAACCTTGTGTGAGATATAGGAGGAATTGGTGGGAAGATAGGTCTTTGCAGGAGGCCTCCAAATATATGAAGAATAAGTTATATATATGAATATTTCCTACTATTTGAATATTATTCCTCATCCCACCCAAATAAATTAACCCCCAATATTTATATTACTATGTCAAATTAAAAACCACCCTTGAACCCTTAATATGAGGAAATATATTTTTAGGTTTTTAGGAGTATTAAAACCCCCAATATGAATGGACGTGATATGATATTGCCTCTCCAGTGAACCCCCCATGTAGAGAATAGTGCCCCATCCATTTGACATTAAGAATTTTCTCATTGTTTTAAATACATTATAGAAAATATAACAAACTAGAATTTTTGAAGAGATCAAAGTTTGAGTGTTCATATCAAATAATAGCTCATTTACATTTCCCATTTAGTACTATCATATCAAAGGCATTTTACAAATGTCTAGGTAAGTACTTCATCTACGACTTTTAAGGATTTATAAGAAGTTTATTTTGTTGATTGTACAGTATCAGGAGTCATTATTTGGACTTGTTAGTAATATCAAGTCAGACTTGTGAGTCATATAAAGTCTTATCTATCCTCATATGATTGAGGTGGCGATGTTGTAATGTAACTCTTGTGATTGATATCAAGCTGAGTCTTATGAGTAATATCAAGACTATACTTGTGAGTAATATCAAGTCATGTATTCTTACCTGTTGGCCTAATCTTCCTTCTTGTCTCGACCTGAGGTTCAACAACAACAAAATACCAACAAAACATCAAAAGACATCGGCCCATTGGAGCAACCAAAGTTGGAAACACCTGTGAAGCAGGCCTAGTCTCACCTGAGATATATTTATGTGTAACTTATAGAACCATGTTTCCGCATTTGGCGAGGGATTATAGTCCCTTGGCCCGTGGCCAAGGAGCTCGACAGAGATGGAGGGATGGAGTCTATGTCTGTCCGATAGAAGTGCAACTATGTGCCATAGTGCGCGTGCAACACAACCTTGTCCTTGCAACTTAACAACTGGCACAACTATGTGATGCAGTTGATTCCTTACTTCTAAATTGACAGTGTGTGACTTATATTGTAAATTAGCAACTTAACCATGAAATCATACATAACATATTGACCATGCTTTAAACATTCATTCATTCATTTACTGATTGGTAATATTGCGACATACATTCAACAGAACCTGTAAGCAATACAAAGTAAACAAACATCCACATAAACCTTCAATATTCAACATTGACAACTAAACATCCAAGCAATCAATCATACATCAACACAAGAAATAATGTGGAAACCCATCTAGGAAAAACCACTAAGGTGCTCTTCATCTGGCATGGGAAATGTGTATAGAACCTTGCGTTCTGTGACTTGTAGACTATTCTAAGATATATCTAATGGACTCAAACTCTTCTTTCTCTCATGCTCTCTGGTTTATTCTTATATCTACTCCTACTGATCTGCACACAACCTGGATCGACTCTTCTACTTTACTGTTCCGGAGAGAAATTCCTATGGCTTGGGGTACCACAATAGACAGCTTGACTCTAGAAATCAATCCTTTCCAATATGCAAGAGAAATAAAATATCTAACACTAAAGGATCAGACCTCGTACCTTATTCCAGACGGTTGAAGTAGATCCCCATTGAGCTTTCCAACTTCAGCTTGAATTGATGAATCACTTACTCAACAACAAGTAAACAAGACAAGCATACTATATATTTTGGTGTTAGATCTACTCTATCATATATAATCAACAATGTATAAGCATTTGAAATCATCCATGGATAAAATATTCATTCAAACATACATTATTGGACAGGAAAAGATATTTCTATTAATATAAAATCAGAGATTACAATGAATACAACCTATGTCGGCACGTCTGCGAATCGGAGAAACTGAATCCCCCACTTGGGCCTCCACCACCTCAATCCTCCATCTCTCGATAGCAAGCTCACAAGCAAAAGGCAAGCTTGGGAAGAACACCAAAGTGATCCAAGGGACAAAGGGATGCAGACTCAAGCACAAGTTCCGTCAACAATGGACTATAATTTCTTTGCTCTCAATTATCTTATTCCCTCAATGTATTCAAAGGGTTCCTTATATAGCTTTTAAATGGGGTAATGAAAGGTCGAATCCAAGCGATCTCAAGGCATATGGAAGGCCAGGAGACAAGTGATTCGGATCCATGTCAAGGAAAACTCCAAAAGGATTTGGATTTTGTACACATCCCAATGTACACGGTTTTAGAGGTCAAACCCGCGTATATACGTGATACGAGGTTTAAAAGTCACGTATAGCAATTTCCACATGTTTTTAGGGATGGTCTAGGAAACATCAAAGGACAAAAAATGGTCCAAGGGGTCTAAGGAGTCTGTAGAGGGACAGGGGAAGGCCATACAAGTGTGATTCACCTTGTGTGGTAAAATCAGCTATAACAGATGCCCCCTAATGTGTGAGGTCAGAGGGGTCATACGATGGCCGAAATACATTATAAGTCCATCCCAGAAGTGGAGTGATGAAGAATCCCAAATGGAAGACCAGCCACCCAATCAACATAGTACAATGATACAACTCTGCACATAACTGCAAATACATATAGTAGTCCCGAATACATAAGAGTACAATGGTCATGAATAGGCATGATACAAAATATGACATAAGTGGTCATCGCCACATACAATATACATAGATCAGCATCTCCATGATGAAGATATACAAAGGATCATGATCTCCATAATGGATGAAGATATACAATGGATCAAGATCTCCATAATAGATGGAAATGTCTAACATATACTGGAATCAAGTCACGAGAGCTAAAATCTCATGAACACTGGCATGATCAAGGAGGTAGCATATAAGAGATGGCACCAATCTAGAAGGTCTTCTACACAAACCGCTACAAGTACAAGTCCTACTATGTGAATAGAGGTGTCGAGGTTGAACATAGTAGTCCATCATCTGATTACCGATCATTGATGTATACCGTTAACATATGCGAGATCACCCACTCATAATGATAATGGGAATCAAGGTACTAGAGTGCAAACTAACAAGTGTGAATAGATGTGTTGAGGTCGAACACTTGAGAGGATCCATCGATCAGGGGACATTAATGTATTCCCAAAAACTGTCGACCGGGCAAGAGAACCTGCCACTGATGACTGCAAGTCTCAAGGCACTAAAAAATACTCTAGATTCCAATCCCAGAATAAATGATCTGAAGTCGATGGGATGAAATCCACTGGAAGGAGGGAATTAAGGCATCCCCCATCATCCAACACAAGATACTCAGCAAAGTTGTATAATGTGGAAGGAATCGATCATAAGGTGCACAAATCAGTAACTGTACTGGGAATGGTCGAAATGCAAAGTAAAGATAACTGAGGAATGGCCGACTTAGGTTTCAACTTCCTTCGAACGAGAGCATAATGGCTAATGGTGACTGAATAAAGGCAGAATAGACTCAATATACAAAACTGGTACATCTCTGCGACACAGGAGGCATCGACAGAGGCTCCATGGGGACTGGAAGCTTAACCAGTCAGTGGAGATAAACTCAGATAAATGAGTACAGCTCCTAAATTCAACCTATAAACCCAACCAATGGATCTGATATGTAGTGCTCTATTCAAAGGTGACATGACTCGACAGCTGCCAAAAGATAACATCTTTCCTTGTCTGGCTTTTTGGTTTTTTTTTTTGGACTTTTTTAAATATTTAAAAAGCTTGAAAAAGAATAAAACTGCTTTATAGTTATAGAATAGGAGGAGACAAGTGTCATATGGGAAAACAAACTAGTTCCAAGCAGTGGAACATACCTATGCTCAATGCAAGGATACATGTGTAGGATAGCGACACTCGAGGGAAAGTCCCCTCCCGGTAAAAATAGGGAATCAAGCTGCAAAGGATATATGAAATGGCTATGCATGGCTAGACATGAGACAAGCTCGGGCTATATGGCTGAAACTCAATGTAAGGGAAGCCGACGTAAGGCTCAATAAGGCAAGCAAAGCTCATGATAATGCAATTACAACTTGACATAAGGGAGTCCTGAGGGAAATAGGCCAGCAAAATATCAAGAGGAGTATGAAGCTCTTGCAAAATGTCATGGCAGTACTATACAATGGACTTCCACACCCTAAGGGACAAAATGTCGGCATGGGAACCCAATGCAAATAAGGTGCTAACTAGGGTACCCATGTAAGGTCAATCTCTACCATTCACATAATGCCACTTCTAAAACAACAAGAAGGTTCCGTGACATAATAGAATGGGTTCGTACTTAAGGCTATAATGAAACGATCATAAGTTCATGCAAAATGAAAACGATGATGAAACCTAACCTATATGCTAGTTTAGACATGATACCTGAAATCAGCACGAATGGGTCAATCCAACGACCGAAACGGTGCTCAAAAGGGTCTCCTACATCATAAATTAGTCCAAAAACGGTCCAAAAGAATTAGAAACGGTCCAAACTATAGAAAAGGGGGTAAAAATTTTCAAAAATTTGAAAAATTTCTATAAATAGTAAAAAATTCAAATCATTATAAAACATTTGAAATTTTTACCCATTTGAGCTTAGAATTTCAACAGTGAATTCCAGGAGATCTAGCCGGCAGAATCCACTACCGTTTTTTCTAGGTACTTACCCATGCTCTACTCTTTCATTTTGATGCAAATTTTATCAATTTCTATGGTGTATTTAGGATTCTAGGCCAGTCTAAGATGCGCGCCATGGCCCACACAGAAATTGAGGGTTTTTCCACGTATAGAGCTAGATATACACGGAAAACACCCTCGAAGTCACGTACATACGCGGCTATTTAGCAAACAGTCGCGTATGCAGCCGCAGTCAATGATTTTTAAGTATTCTAATGGATCAAACTCAAATTTTATGTGCAGGATGGTCCTAGAATAGAGAGAATGTGAACTTGGTGATGTAGAAGAGGCACTAAGGGCAGATCTAATGGCTCAACAAGCATTATGTGCATGCAGGCTTTACAAGTTTTTGTGTCTTGGTGGCTTAAGAGCCAAACCAAGACTATTGCAGATGTTGGTGGACTACTGGGATCCAGAATCAGATTTGTTCCAGATAGATGGGATGTCCCTCACCATAGAAGTGGAGGACATATATTTTATTACTGGACTTTCTTGATGGGGGGAAGTGGTGAACCTACACTCTCATGGGCCCAGAGGTGGCCTGACCATAGATGAGTACATTGCACTGTACTACTATCCAAACACGAAGAAGGTGGTGTGTCAGATCCCAACTAAATCCATACAAGTGCTGGGCCTAAAGGCCATCCTACTGACACTGGGTAGGATAGCAAGCTTAGCTTCACTCCACCAGGCCTCGTGGCCTCTGATGTTCTATGCAGTGGAGTGCATGAGACCCACTATGTATGATTGGAGCACTGCGCTACTGGGCAACATGAAACACTAGCTCAGTGAGTGCAAAATGGGAAGAGTGCAAAACTTCAGTTTCAGCAACATACTAAGCACGTTTTTATTTGAGTGTGTTCCAAGATTGAGCCCTAGAGTTGATGTTCCTCTACACGGGGTTCGAGATCCAACCCAACGACGTTGGGTAGATGCAATGCGCAGACTGGGTGGAGGTAGGGTGTCCAGCCCCTTTTGAGTTGATTTCTTTCCATGGTGGCGATGACAAATAGTTGCCATTGATGACTACCCCTATGCGGAGATAGATTTCCGGGGAGACCTAGACATGCCGCTACCACTAGGATCGGAATACGATGACATTGGTAATCAATCTCGACCCTATTTTTAAAATTTTTGAGTTATTTAATTTTTTGTGTTTTCTGATTATGTGGAATCAAAAGACATGTTTTTGGGTGACAATACATAGTGACATCTACCATATGCATGCAGATGTGGGACCACGGCGGCCTGAAGGCTTCCCTCGTCATAGACAGAGGGGAAGAGGAGATAATATCACAGGTGTGGATGCAAAGAGGATGCTCCAAAGCATTCATCCCAACTTCATGAGACTAACACATAGAGTACCCATGGCGCAAGTTGAGGACTTGCCTAAGGCCATGCAGCGCCAGGTGGTGGGTGTACTACGAGTATGGGTGTGACTATTTCAACGACTAGCTAGATCCGTAGTGACGTTCCATGATCACAACCCCCCTCCTCCTCCATAGGATTAGATACCTGGGAGTGATAAATTTTGTACTACCATGTATTTATATTTTGGTGGCTCGAGAGCCCCATTTTTGTATTATGACACTATGTATTACCACATTTTGGATGTTTATAAAAGCTTTTATGATGATCGATTTATTTATTTACATGTGTAAAAATTTTATGTTTGTGATGAGCTTACTGTCTCTGAAACAAATGCCAATCTAACACGTAGTTAGCATATGAGTCAGCAACTTGATTATTAATTCTTGGAACATGTATGTAAGTTATATTGTCAAATTGTCATTCTAGCAATCTCACATGTAAGAATCTTCTTAATAATGTCGGATCTCTAACATGGTACAAACCATTAAGCTGTGACACTACTAACTCTGAATCAACACGTACCTCAAGAAAGAGAACACCATGTAAAATGGCATCCTGTAGAAGCTCAATAATGGCACTATATTCAGCAACATTGTTTGAAGATGGCCGTAAACATACGCCTCCTGAAGATAATACCTGACCCATAGGAGTATAAATCACCCAAGCAGTAAAGGCTAAGTGTTGAGTGTGACGGCTCACACCATCTACGAATCATATGAAGGTGGAAGATTCCATTGACATCTGCCAAAAGAAATGGAAACAAATCACAAACCTGATCACCATAAGAAAAAGACCTACCTATGCAAAACTGTACAATAATATACAATAACCAGCCTTGGCTGAAAATTATGCATAGTACTTTTTAAGATAGAGCCCATTTCTAGGCTTCTCCAAGGTCATACCCTCATAATCCACTAACTCATAAGCTCCCTTCTCTAACACACATTTAACGGCGTAAGGACCATGCCACATGGGGTTAAACTTTCCTGCCCCCAAGGGTTTTTTTGGTTGATCCCACAAAAGGACCAAGTCTCCCTCACTAAACCTCCTTGGATGGACAGACTTATCATACTGGACCTTAACGCGACGCTTATTTACTTCTAGAGCCACCAAGGCATCTCGGCGCTGCTCATCAAGTTGCTCAAGGTGGACCAAATGCTTCTCCAATGGTGAAGTGTCTGGTAAGAGTTCTATTTCTAGCTTCAAAGAAGGAATCTCACACTCAACTGGAAATACCGAATCCACTCCATGTACAAGTTGATATGGAGAAAAACCCATGGCAGTATTAACAGCAGTTCTATAAGCCCAAAAAGCAAGATATAACATAATGTGCCAATCCGTCTTGCTTTGTGCGATGGTTCATTAGAGAATGGATTTGAGTGATTTGTTCACTGCTTCTACCTGTTCATTCACTTGAGGTTAGTAAGAGGAGGAATGCTCTTGCTTATACCCTAACTTTGATGCCAAGTCTTCCATCATACGATTCTGAAAGTGCAAGCCATGGTTAGTGACAAGCTCTTTTAGAATACCGAACCGAGTAATAATCTGGTTGAATATGAAGTGTGCGGCTATCTCACCATTGGATTTAACTGTAGGCATAGCCTCAACCCATTTCATGAAGTACTCAATAGCCACTATGATATGATGATGCCCCCCAGCTGAAGCTGGGTTACAATCCATAAAATCAAGCCCCCACTTAATGAAGGGACTGGCGGTGATGATGGGATGTAATGGGGTAGGTTTCGAGTGCATATTATGTGCAAACACCTGGCAAGGATGGCACCTCTTGACCGCATCTACACAATCCTTAAAGATCGACGGCCATAAATAACCCACTCTTAATATTTTTTGGGCTGTATAAATCCTAAATAAATGACCACCACAAACCCCTCCATGGAAATCATTCAGCACTACCTCATCCTCTTCATGAGTTAAACAACAATGTAAAATGGAATCTACCCCATGGTGGTACAAAGTGTTATCCACTATGAGGTAATTTTAAGACCAATGACGTAACCGTCGTCGTTCATCCCGTGAGAGGTGAGTAGAGACCTTCAATGTTTGTAAATATATAATAATATCCCCATACCATGGGTCCAAAGTTGAGATTAAGAAGATGTACTCATCGATAAATGTATCTTCACAAACCAACTCCTCGTCCTCGCTTGGGAAATCCGATATAAGCTCTGCAAAAATTAACGATTTCTTTGATTTTGCCGAAACAAAATCGAGATCGAATTCTTGCAAGATGACAATCCATTCATTATATTTTCCCCCAATCATTCTTTGAGTGAGAAAAAATTGAAATGGATTGACATGGGCTACAACTAAGGTCTGGCGAAGGAGAATATAATGTCTCAACCGTTGAACTGCATGTACGGTAGCTAAGGAAAGCTTCTCAACATGGGAATAACGGATCTTCATGTCAATAAGATTCTAGCTCAGATAGTATATGACATGCTCTTGGATCTCCTCATCCTCTTGAACAAAAACCATACCAATAGTCTCCATGGACGCGGCCACATAAAGTAGAAAATCATGGCTATAGTCTGGGGGACTAATCACCGGGGCCAATGCTAGGGCTTGCTTAAGTGCATCGAAGGACTCCTGGGCTCACTTAAGTGCATCGAAGGACTCCTGGGATCGCTCATCCCAACAAAAGGTGGTGTCCTTTTTCAAAAGATGCATAAATCCTCTAGTCAAATTGGCAAAATTGACAACGAATCTATGTAAAAAGTTTTCCATGCCTTGCAAACATTGAAGATGTCTAATGTTTTTCGGGGGAGACAACCGAAGTATTGCCTCAACCTTCAAAGGGTTGACTCTTATACCCTCCTTGGAAACAATGAATCCTAATAAGCGACCAGACTTCACACAAAAGATGCACTTGTGAGGATTTAACCTGACCAAATAATGGCAGCACCTTTCGAATACTAATCTCAAATGATAGGAATGATGCATTCTCATATGAGAATGAGCAGCAAGGTCATCCAAAAATACTTCGATAATCAATTTGAGATCATGGAAGATCAAGGTCATAGCCCACTGAAAAGTAGCTCTGACATTCTTAAGGCCAAAAGGCATTTTCTGATATGCAAAAGTTCCCCAAGGACAAATAAATGCGGTCTTATGTTGGTCCTCAAGTTTAATTTGTATCTGATTGTATCTGAAAAAGTCATCCATAAAGGAAAAAACCTCACTACCCACACACTCATCCATGATCTGATCAATAAATGGTGTGGGGAAATTGTCCTTAGGACAGGCACGATTCAAATCATGGAAATCAGTACATATGTGGATCGCTCCATGCTTCTTATCAACCAGAACGGGATTTGAAACCCACTCCATCAAGGGAAAGGGATAGATAAAACCAACTTTCAACAGTTTCTCTATCTTTTCCTTAATCGCGGGTGCTTTCCTAGGATTCACTGCATGCAAGTGTTGTCGAATAGGCTTAGCATTGGGATAAGTCTTAATCTCGTGTTCAACAGTGCGAGGGTCGATACCTGGCATTTCGTTGTAAGACCAAGCAAATATATCATGAAATTCTTTAAATAGCTCAGTGTATTCTTGAATCTTAGCATGGGAACATTCTGCCCCAATATAGGCATTCTCTATCCTGCCAAGATCACGAGAGATATTGATAGGAATCGTTGGAGATATATTTTCCATGTTCCCATCAGCCATCAGACCAGGAGAGCTTAATGGAACCACGGGACTACAAATTCTCTCACTAATAACCTCCCTAAAGTCCTCATGCTCCAACCGGTCAAGCTCGAGAAGAAAGTAATATCTATGATGCAACTCTTCCCATGGTGGCTCAATTCCCGACATGGACTCAATAATCGCTTCATCTGAAGGAAAAACACTATCAAGGCAGTCATGCACGTGAGAAGACTGAACTGCCTATGCAGGCAGCACATATGAGTCCTCCTCCTTCGTCCGTGAAGAGGAAGGACTAGGCTCTGCAACACATCCAAGATTAGCTTGATAAGCTACCATAGTTGCAGGCAATAGCATGTCTATCATGATGGGCTCACTCGAAGTATTCGGTGTAGGAAGAATCCAAGGATCTTCCATATGACTCATGCGAAAAGACACCAATCTCACAGATGTCAAACCCTCACCGGACCTAGACCCTATCATAAGGATAGGTACATGACAACTAAAGCTTCCCATAAGGGATGGATACATGCCCACACCCACACTCCCAGTTGCCAGCTGAGAGTGCTCTACAATCAGGATCGAAGGTCCCGAAGATGCGGTAACAGACGGATTCTTGAATGATGTTTGATTAATCGTAACTATCTTCCCATTAAATGAAAAGCATACAACACAAAATAGTGAAGAAGCTACGGCTTGCATACTGTACATCCAATTCCTACCCAGCAAGAGATTGTATTCAAGGGACGCATCAACCACCTCGACCTTTATCGCAATGGTCTTCCCTCCCAAACAGACTTTAAGGGAAGGAAGGATCCTGTGCGGCCTAAATGATCTCCCATCAAATGCAGTCAACATGGTACCAGATTCAGACAACTCAGGGGAACCTAAAACCTTCCAACATGATAAAGACATCACAGAAGTAGAAGCACCTTCATTAATCACAGTGCGCTTGACAATCATGTTAAGACATTCTACATGAATCAAAAGAGACACATAGTAAGGAAAGCAAGGTTAAAGTCCTACGGTTTCAAATTTAATCATAGAGGAAGAATTATCATCATTCACACTAAGGGAAGAAAGCAAATCCTTCCTTTTTGAAGGACAACTCTGAAGTACTTCTAGTGCAGACATCGCACAAGGAGTGTGGCCCAAATCCTCAACAACAGAATAGTTTTGGGCAGCTCGGGCATTAGGATTGTGCCCCGAACGCTTAAGGACTCCCTTAGGAATGCGAGGTGCAACTTCGGGTTTATCCATAGGTTTTTTAATACACAAAGGAGTCCTTGGTGGATCAGGTTCCTTTCCTGGGTTAGGTTGTGATGAACCATAGTCCTTCACATGGGTCACAACCTTCATAGCATGCACCATGTTAATACAACCATGACCACTACCCTCCGGCGGATCTTGATCCCCACCAAACTGATCATGGGTCCTCGAGTTTGATTGTGAAGTAAAGGGTTAGTCAGCACAACTAGGCCCTGTGCTAAGAATCTAGAGGCTTCATCGATACGAGGGCACAAGTAAGTGAGGTGATCATCCTTACATAAATTGCAAGGAAATTTAACCTTACGTTTAGAATTCTTGTCCCCCCCAGCATTACAAGCATTCTTGTCATTAGTATTATCATTTTCATTCATATTCCCACCCTTATGATTATTCTTACCCTTCTTTCTATTCCTTCCGGGTTGTTGGTTACCTTTCTGGTCAGACAATTGTACTGAAAGCACACTTGCCGCTTGGGTGGGTTGAGATGAAGTCATGGCTTGTCCCAAAGTAGATTGGTTGATTGACAATTGTTTGACCTATTATACAACCAAATCCATAGGTTTAGCACTCGCACAACCAACAATACCATCGGCATGTGGTCCAGGTTTAACTTTGGGGTTGAAACTAGAACACGTAGCATTGGGGATGATCTCATATAACAAACTGGATTGAGCATAAATCAAATCCAGTTCCTACACCCTAAAAATGGCTTGTTCCTCATTTTGCACTCTAGATGTAGAAACATCCTTTGCTATATAAGGAAATAACGACTTAAGGAACCATTCAAGGAGGAATTTCGACGGTATAAAGGCTTTAATCAACCTCTTTCGTCTATTCCACTCTTGTATATGGTCTGAGATATGCATGGCTTTATCCTGCCAAAATGTTGACCAGAGTTCCATACCAATGTCGTAACGCACTGGTAGCTGGAAGTGGTTAAGAAAATTCATCGCCAGGTCATCAAACAAAGCGAATGCCCCCCTAGGTAACTCTATATACCATTTCATGGCAGGCCCTGTAAGGGTGCGTTGAAACAACCTTAAACAGATCGAATCTTGGTGTAAGTTATTTGAAGAGCACCATAGGTGAAAGGTAGTAACATGTTCACTCAAATCCTCTCCCGATTTGCCCTCAAATTTGGGTATGTCCGAGGGAAGCTTAGTAGGGACAGCCGGCCAAGTCAGGTCATGCGATACGGGATCGTTCGTCAATCTTCACAAGTCAAGAATATTTAGCGTTGCAAGGAAAGGGAGCCTAGGATGAGAAGGTCGGTGCACCGCCACCTGATAGTTTTGATTCACATAGGTCTGATTACCATAACCACCATGGCCTTGACCATAGTGCCCTCCTCCCGTTTGACCCATGTAGGGTGGCATGGAAGCACCATAATATGGTGTACCTTGACTATTCAGGGCTACAAAGCCATAATTTAGAGAGTAAGTGGGTTGTTGATACCTGTACCCATAAGGTGAAGAACCCTATCCATACTACGTCCCATAATAAGGTCCATAAGTCATTGCATGAGATGTCCCATGAGATACTCCGTAAGTAGGAATATACGCTCCAAAAGTAGGAATATACATTCTGGAAGTAAGAATATACGCTGCGGAAGTAGTAACATGACCTTGAGAAGTATGAACACGAACTCTCGAAACAACAGGAGATACTTGAACCTGAGACAATTGGTCGAGAAGCAGTAGTACGGACATGACTCGTAGCAACATTCCGGCCCGAAGGACCATGTGAATGAGGTGGAGGGTGAACATTTGAAGAACCAGAGATAGAGGATGAAGGGACCTATGAAATTATGTATGTGTTGTTCCCTATAGTCACTCACCTTGGATCTGGTATCCTAATAGGATCACTAACCCTAGGCCTAGGAGGAATATGTGATGTAGCTTCCACCGCCGGGATGGAAGGTACAATGTGACTTGTGCTCCCAAACCTCTCCAAATGGTAAGGAATGAGAGTGCCCCTAGGTTTAGTGTTAGGCTCAAACTCAGACTCGACATGAAATGCCAAATCATGGGTGGAAAAACTAGACATACCATAACTACCATAACTAGTGCTCATGGGTTCAAAATGAGTCTCATGATCTTCTGGCATTCCATACTGGTGATGCGTCAATGGGGGATCAATACTAGAGTAAGTAGGTCTATCATGAAAAGTACCTATCTCAAAAATTACAGGGCCTAACTCAGTCATATCAGGTGAAGGATCATAAGTAGGAGTAAACTCCCCATCTTCCACTTGAATGGGAGAGGGTGGCTCATGAATACCTTCAACATCGTCTGCCATCTTGTGTGAATCAATGTGCGAAGTAGTCTGCCTGGACTATCTATCTCTCTCTCCCAAAGGAGGAGGATATGTAGAAGGCAGAAGTCCTACTAAATGACGAGAACGGCAAGGAGCCACACCCGAATCCACAATGACTCAAAAAATATAAAAGACTCTCTAATTACGTAAACCCTCGGCAAGCTAACGTGCACAAATCATACACCAATAAAATCTAAAGCCAAACACAAGCAATCAAGGGTAGGATAAGTGAGGTCCAGAATGAAGCAACTATGTCTCGCCTAGGAGAGGCTTGAGACTCCCATACACAACAAGCAGAGGTACGTAACCAATTATTGTGGCCCTCAGCTTCAACATGTAAAGCGACTGTGTTGTCTGACCCCAACTTTGCTAGTGCACCCACAAAATAACCCCTACAGAGTACCCCCTCAATATCCTAGGTAAGGCCACTAAGTTCACCTCAATATAATCAATGCTCAAGCGGACAGTCGCAGGTGGGATTGACCGTATGGGCAGGGTAGCAAAGCTCGAAACTCTCGAAACAGCGCCCAGATATGAATACAATCCTAGAAATATCTCCGGTGCTACTCAGTTATGACTAGGGGTCATCCCAATCAATAACCGCTCACACTGCCTCGTGCTTAACTACCTTTTGAGAGGAGGATCCTGAGAAACACTGGTTATACCAAGGAATTTCACACACTCACCTGGACAAACACATACATGTTGTTGTTTAGTGGTATTGGAGAATTTACTCACAATGAACTATTCCAAGACCCTAAGACCTCATCTTGTTGGTCAACCCTATCAAATAAAATAGTGTAGTTCATTTTAATTAAGCGTTGATTTTAATTGTCTTTATTACTCAAAATAGGTATATGGTCGTGCAACTAATGGCATTATGACACAACATGAAGCAAAATGCACACCTAACAATCAATGCAAATGCATTGTGTCCATGAAAAATAGGGTATGCTACTACGTGAAATGCACAATTTTCTTCAAATGATAAATGCAAGCTTTCCTATATGAAATCCTAACTAATACTTCAAAGCAAATCTAGTGCAAGTACTATGCAAAATGCAAGATGCAATGCATAATGATAATCAAATATTTTCGGATTTTTTGAAATAAAAATGAGATATTAATGCAAAAGAATGATTCTACAACCACTAGACTCTGCAAGCACAATCAAGAAGCACTCAAGCAAAGTACTAAGTTAAAATAAATCTAATGGACTAATCCCAAAACAAAAAATAAAAAATGCAATGACAAGAACATTCTTCAAAAAAGAAATTTTACCCTAAAAAAAAGTCTCTGGTGAGAAACAGAGGTGTATACAGACTCTAGCAGTATCAAAGGAGACTCAGCAATCATCAAAATTCACCTAGCAACAATCAATCTTCCTTGAAGGAAAACTAAGGGCATACGCGACTGTTCCCAGTAAACCCGCATGTGTACAATAAATAGCATTGAAACCCACATTTATACACCACTGTGAGTTAAAAAAATCACATACAGGAAGAAAGGTGCATAAAAATAGGGGCAAACAGATAAGCTAAGACAAACTTCACACCAATCAAACACTACCAAGAAAACATACCCCCAGACCCGACACAGAAATAGAGAAATAAGAGAAATTCAAAGTCATTGAATGCCGATAGAAAACCCCCAAAGGAAAACTACTAGGAACTCCCCAGTGGAGTCGCCAATTCTGTTGCGGAGATAAATTCCTATGGCTTGGGGTACCACAAGAGACACCTTGACTCCAGAAATAAATCCTTTCCAATATGCAAGAGAAATAAAATATCTAACACTAAAGGATCAGACCTCATAGCTTATTCCGGACAGTTGAAGTAGATCCCTGTTCAGCTTTCCAACTTTAGCTTGAATTGATGAATCACTTCCTCAACAACAAGTAAACAAGACAAGCATACTATATATATTGGTGTTAGATCTACTCTAGCATATATAATCAACAATGTATAAGCATTTGAAAGCATCCATGGATAAAATATTCATTCAAACATACATTATTGGACAGGAAAAGATATTTCTATTAATATAAAATTAGAGATTACAATGAATACAACCTCTGTCGCCACATCTGCGAATCGGAGAAACTGAATCCCCCACTTGGGCCTCCACCACCTCAATCCTCCATCTCTCGATAGCAAGCTCACAAGCAAATGGAAAGCTTGGGAAGAACACCAAAGTGCTCCAAGGGACAAAGGGATGCAGACTTAAGCACAAGTTCCAGCAACAATGGACTATAATTTCTTTTCTCTCAATTCTCTTATGCACTCAATGTATCCAAAGGGTTCCTTATATATATTTTCAATGGGGTAATGAAAGGTCGAATCCAAGCGATCTCAAGGCATATGGAAGGCCAGGAGACAAGTGAGTCAGATCCATGTCAAGGAAAACTCCAAAAGGATTTGGATTTTGTACACATCCTGATGTACGTGGTTTTAGAGGTCAAATCCGCATATCTACGCGATAAGGGGTTTAAAAATCGTGTATAGCAATTTTCACATGTTTTTAGGGATGGTCTAGGAAACATCAAAGGAAAAAAAATGGTCCAAGGGGTCTAAGGAGTCTGTAGAGGGACAGGGGGATGCCATACAAGTGTGATTCACCTTGTGTGGTAAAATCAGCTATAACAGCACACAACCTGGATCTTCTTTCTATCATGCTCTCTGGTTTATTCTTATATCTACTCCTACTGATCCACACACAGCCTAGATCAAATCTTCTATGTTACCATCTATGCTTTCAATTGCAGATTACTTCTACTAATAGTCTGTGCACTCAGCTACAGATATGCAGCTCAACAGCCTTCTACTACTAGACTCCTCTCTGATCTTTTCAATACTTCTACTCTTATTGACTCTTAATGAAGCTAATTGAATCTACCTCTTGAAGCTACCTCTCCAAGCTAAGCCTTACAGAGAGCAGGTTCCTTCTATTTATAGTATTTACAGGACCTATTAGGGTCGAATAAGTACAGCTCAATTATTACAGACATAAGTATCTACAAAATATCCTTGTTACATTAATGTCGGCCCATACCTAGCTACCAAAGTCCTGTATCACATTAACCAAAGCCATAACTAGCCATGAAAATGTTTTTCAGCCTGTCTATACTAGTCATAACTAGCTGCAAAACTTGTCCTTTATCCTTCAACTGGTTCGTCCTTCTGTAGTATTCCTTGTCTTTCACCTATCCATCTTTAACTCTTCTACCTTCCTCTTCCACCAACTCGGATCTAGATTTCCTTGCCACATCGATCCTCATCGCAACTTCCTGTACTCTGCACTCATGCTTCTTCCTTTACCTTCTTTTCTCCTCCTCGCACACACTTTTCCTCTTTTTCTTGCATGTCGGATTCTTCCTTATGCATTTTTCCTGGCCCACCAGGCCCCCAACACTCACACGTGGCTCGTCTTGAGCCACTAAGAAAAATGATGCTTCTGCAAAATTTTAGTGTTGTCCAAAACTCATACCTCTAGTTCAGGCTACTCCACAGGACCAACCTTGTCCTCAAACTCCTTCAAAAAAATTTGCACCCTAGAAACTTCCTACATTACTTCCTCTTCTTGTTTGGCCAAATGTTCTACACAGTCGGAACTGATATTTTCCAACGATCCCTCTCCCATCAACTGAGTGATATTCTGGAGCTCCTGCTGGATAGGCTGAAGAAGCCCTGTAACTCATTCTGCCTCCGACTAATGTTCTATTATTTCATCATTTCTTTTTCACTCCTGGTCACAGATATTTTTTACTTCCTGCTGGAGCTACTTTAGCTCTACAACCTTTGTGCTCTTTTCTTTGATTGGCAACTTCTTCATGTCTTCCTTTACCACGGTGATTTTTAAATCATCTTGTCGTGCATCTTCCTTAATCTTTTCCACAGTCTCATCGTCCAAAATCACTTCCACATCTTGGAAATGGATTCAACTGCCTCAGTGCATATTGATTATCCTTTCCTTATTCTTTCCGCAGCTTCAGACGCTGCTTTTCTACGTTGTTCAAGCACCTCAGGAGTTGTGCTTGGTACCTGCTTTTCCTGAAGCTCTTCTACTTGCTTCTTAAGTTCCACGATGATCTTGGAGAGGCGGCCAACCCTGGCGAATGAGTCTTCATCTTCTTGACCTGCTTCTAGTGCAAACTCCATGACCACACTTTTGATGACTTCAGTGAGTGCAAGCCTACTCTGTTCTCTGGCCTCAGGCCTCAATTTCCTTCTCCTTTTCTCTAAGGAGGGTCTTGCACATTGTTGCCTTTATTTTATGCTTGGTTTCCTGATATGACACCACATTTTCTCTAAGCCATACCTTGGTTGTTTCCACCTACTATATAGCATAGACTTCAGCCAGTGTGAGTTTAGAGAAGTACATGTTTAGTATCTCAAACTTGTGGAAAAAATAGTCGAACTCAGGCATCCCCATCTCCATTACTCGCTCCTAGATTTCTAATTTTATCGGTGGCTCCAACTCTGGTGTTACTACTAGGGTACTGGGATCTACGCCATAAGTTTTAGCCTCGACAGTGGCTTTAACTTCGTTTATGGACTTTGTCAGTTGGTTGATATGCTCGGAGAGCTTGTTGGTCAATCGCAACTCTTTCTTACTTATGCCCTTCAGGTCGAAATCTACAACCTCCGCAATCACATCGGACAATAGATTGATGTCCTCCTCATCTAAGTTAATTGTGTTAGTCGATTTGTCTGCTTTTTGCTTCTTACACTGCGGCTGATGTCGATCTACATTGCGCACCTCTTCATGGGCCTTCTTCACATCCTCATCCATAGTTGTGCCTTCAGAGTCATGATCATTATCATTATCATTATCATCATCTCCTTCTCCCTCCTGTGACTTATTTTCCTGATCATTTCCTTCGTCATTTCCTTGGTGATTATCTTGGCCATTTCCCTCATTGTCACATGCGCCAGCATTTCCACCTTGGTTAGCTAGTGGGTCTTCTTCTTCATTCATCGGGTCCTTAACTGGTCCACGCCATTCTGTTGGCCAGTCATGAAAAATGGTGTCCACATCCGCATTCTTGATCATAAATCCCGTCAAGTGCACCTGCTTGGACGGGTCCTACCTCAGCTCCAGAATGATGTTATGGACACTGCCTTGGAATTTTACAAATGTAGCATACCTTTGCATTTTCATTGCCCTTGTTCTATGTTGTCTCCCTATGATATCGTGCAACACCTCACTATGCAGAAAGAACTCAATATTATTGTCTTTCTGCTGGATCGCAGCCTTCTTATTCTCCCTGAGGTTATATTACTTTTCACCCTAGAATAGCACGAAGATATCCTGTGGCTGGTAGTCTAGCGGAATTAACCATACCATAAAAGAGATCAAGATGAGCATCCAGGAGTAGTGTAATTTAGACTTATCTTCCACCTACACTTTCTCTGCATCGTCTATCAGCTCGTTTAACAAAAATTGCGCCCAATTCAACTTTGCACCCACAGCACATTGTTGTACAAGTTCAATGGCCCCAGTGGTACATTTTGTAGCTTGCATCTTGCGTAACAACTTGAAAGATAAAATCCTTGCGACAAACTGCATCATATTGTCCTCTATAGGGGAACTGAGGAATCCCCTACCTACGCGTTGAAGTTTATATTTTTGCTTCATCTTGGTGGTGTCTCTACTCAGTCATAGATAAACTGTGGGGTCATCTCCTTGGTGTGGAAGACCCATGATCAGTGAAATCAGGTCAACATCCATAGTATATGGGTGTTCGAGCCACAAGTATCCTCCATGAAAACACTCCAACAACTGTCATACATATGTGCTTACCTGTGTGTTGTGACAAAAGTGTGGCATCAGTAGCAGGTTTAACAAACCCATGGTATCTACACCACTATCCCACTACATTGGAAATACCAGTACTGGGTTAGGAATCTCAGCAGTTGTTTTGTTCATGTAATTATTTCTCTCCATGCTCGATTGCTAGCAGGTATCATAATCCTTAAATCGAATCTTGACGAGCTTCGAAATTATGTGCATTCTTAGCGGTACTATCTGAGGGATCTAGGGTGAGACTAAGGAAGAGCTTGCCCTCTGGGGAAGCTTTACCTCATGTTCCTCGGCTCTTCTTGCTTGAGCATATGGTGGAAAAAAGTTCTCTTCCTCAATAGTGGAATTCACATCCATGCATGGTGGCGACTCTAGTTCTTCTTCCATAGGAATTTCTTCATGAACTTTTCTCTCTTCTTCAAAGGATTTGGACCCCTTCCTGGCTGTGTGGAAGTTCTTGGAATATCTCTATCCAATATGAAAGGTGTTGGTCCTGCAAATGGGGAGACCCTAGGCAGATTCTGGACCAGAGCCACTGCTAGGGCCGAACTGGCCATGGGAACCGTCCAGGGAATGGGTCTCACCATGGTTTTAGATTCTTCTTCTTGATCTTGTGATCTGGGTCATTCAATATCCTCTATGATTGGGCATGGAGATCCAATGGTTACATCTGAGAGCTCACTAGCATTGTAAATCTCTATGACCATGGGTTTTGTCTCGCTCTGCTACAGGCTTCGGCTCTGTTAACTATCATCTCGGGTTCTCTCTATGCATGTAAAGGAATTCTTGATGCTCAAGCCTCGTATTTATAGGAATGTGTTTTCCCTACATGCATTTACTCAGAGGCATATCGATGTCTTGTCGATCACATGGGATTCTTGGTTGACGCATTCCGCATCATTTCATATACTCGAGTTCTGATTTGTACTTGTTAGCACAGTTATGGAATTTATGGAGGAAATAACTAATAGTATCAAAAATCATGCTGTCATTTTCCTCATATCTTGTCAAATTATTGATGCTTCGTTGTCATAATCGCCTATCTCTGGGCTTTAGTGACAGCTAGTTGTCACTCCCTCTCTTTTCTGCATTTTTCCTGGTTCTGTCATAGACGTAAGATAGAACAGTTTCCTTTTTTTCTCTTCTGGTTCTACCTGGTTTTTTTTTCGTGTGGTGCAATCTTATCCTGGAATGTCACAAACATCATAGTAAGGTTTCATGCAACTTCCATTCACCATAACCATGACATATGTTCCATCTAATTTCTGCAGTTTTATTGCGCCCATGTCAATGATGTGCACAATCAGATATGTCCCTAGACAATGCGTTTTTAATTTTCCTAGATGTTTGAAGAATTTGTTGTCACACAGAAACACAAGTCCTCCAAATTTGAATGGCTTAATCTGGATATGGAGATCATGACATGCTTTCTGCCTCTTCTTCTCTTCAGTCTGATGGAATCTTGCGACGAAGCGTTCCTCTTCCATCTGAACGAGCAGCGACAACCTTTGCTCGACATCATCTCTGTCAGTCATTTCCATCAGCGGAACAATCGTTAGGCTCGACACAATGTATTCCATTGGAACAATATCTTCCTGGCCATACGCCAGTCTAAATGGCGTGTTCTCTATCAGTCAGTTGCAAGTGGTGCAGTATGCCCATAGCACAACTGAAACTTTCTGATCCCAATCATCTTAGCGCACATTGTATACTTTGTTTAATTCATTCTCCAAGATCTTGTTGAAGGATTCAACCATTCCATTCACCTGAGGATGAGAGTGTGTCGTCTTCTTATGTTGTATCTATAACTCTGCATTAATCTTAGCAATCATTTTGTTAACAAAATGCATACCTTGGCCACTGAGTAGAATTTTCAGACAACCAAATTTGGTCACTACATTTTCAAATAAAAACTTTGTCGCAGTCACAGCAGTGCAATCTTTAACAAGCACGGCTTCATCCCATCTAGTTAAATATTATGTCGCATTGATAATGTAGCGTGCACCAGTCCTTTTCCCTAGCAGACTGATTGGTCCAACGAAATCAACAACCCATTTTTCAAATGCTTGAAGTGTTATCTGCGGCACAAGCAACATATTGTCGTGATGTGACAGTTTTCCTATTCTCTGGCAGATATCACAGCACCGGTAGAAACTCTTAGTGTCCATATATATGGTTGGCCACCATAAGCCTGCTTGCAATATCTTGCACACAGTTTCCTTTCCATCATAGTGTCCTCCTGCGACACTTGCATGTGCTTCACTCATTACCCATTGTTTCTCATGGTTGCAGATGCATCGTCGCAATATCTCATATGTACCTAGGTTGTACATATGTCCCACAATTAATGTATAATTAGCAGCTCTGACAACCAGATGTTTTTCTAGCTAGTGGATAATCCTTCAAGCGCATAGCCTGTGCTCAGGAAGTGGATGATGGCGCTAAATTCCTTATTCTGATCATCCATCATGGTGACTGCGAACAACTGCATGTCAAGAAAATTATCCTCCGAACTAGTTGGTTCTTCACTTCTTTCTATTCTCAATAGGTTGTCAGGTTCGACATTCAGTTGACTAAGCTTAACTATGACCTCAAAGTCAAATTCTTGAAACAGGAGGAGCCATCGACAAATCTTCCCCCCCAACACAGACTTGTTTAATAGGTATTATAAAGGGAAATGATCAGTGTACATTTTGAAATGTCCACCCAACAAGTAATGTCGGAACTTTTGCAACACATATATTATGGCGAGTCCTTCTCTTTCTGTCGTCGTGTAATTCTTCTCTTTCATCGACAGTTTTGTGCTAGCAAAATCGATAGGATGGTCAAGTGCACCCTCTCTAGGTTGCATCAAGACTATGATGAGCACAACAGACGACGTGTCAACATGAACATGGAACTCCTTCTTCCAGTCCGGGAATACAAGTATTTTCGCAGTGGCCATCTTGTCCAAGATTTCTTGACAAGGTTCCATCCACTGAAACTTCACATATTTATTTAACAGTTTCTCCATAGGTGCAGTTATCTCTCCATATACTCTAATAAATTTCCTGTAGTAGCTTGTGTGTCCTAATACTTATTTGAGATGTGTGACTTATGTAGGTGGTGGTAAGTCAAGAATAATTGGAACTTTCATTGGGCCAACCAAAATACCATCGCGACACATGATGTAACCCAATAGCACACCAAATGGTGCGCAAAAAATACATTTCTTGGAATTAAGCGTGATCTGTTACTGGCGACATTGGCCCAAAATCATCTACAAACTCTCAATATTGTCTCTTACTAGGCTAAACACGGTCTAATCACCAAATAAGACCTCAAGAAACTTATGAATAAAATATTTAAAAGAAGAAACTACTATTCTAGAAAAAATAGCAGGAGCATTCTTGAATCCAAAGCGCATTACCGTATACTGGTAGCATCCCCATTCTGTAACGAAGGTTGTTTTATGGTGATACTCCTTCGCAATTCTGACTTGATGATATCTAGAGAAGTTGTCGGTGAATGAATACATATATTTCCCTTCGACACTTTCCAATACTTCATCTGTGAATGGTGTTGGCAATGGATCGTGCAAGAATGCATCATTCAGTTTCCTTAGGTTGACGCAGATCCTGACTTGGGCCTGTGGTTTTCTTATCCTGGATCACTATAGGACTAATCCACTCTGATTCCTCAACAAGTTCAATGATTCCTATGTTGAGCATGCGATCAAATTCTACTTTTACCTTTTCTTTATACCTTGAATTCAACCTATAAGTTCGTTGTTTGATTGGCTTAGCATCTAGTTTCTAGGGTATTTTCATCTCTCCCAGGTCGAAAACTATCCCCTTCATCTCTGAAAAGTTAGCAGGGAATAGATCCTGAAATTCATGCAGCAAGTTTGTGATCTTCACGATTGTCTCATCATCCCAATAATATCCTATATTGGAGAACTTCAGGTTCTCTGGAGACCCAATGTTTACCTTCTTTATTTTCAGAGGCTTAAGGAACTGGTCGCTTAACATATCGTTTCCCTCTACTTCGCACGTACCCTCTAATTCCAGTATGTTTATATATTCAAGTCATCATCTGGGTCTCCTTCTTGATTGTAGCAAGCCATCCATTACTGGATGGTCACACTGCACTAGTGGGAATTTGCCTCTTTGATAGGGATTTCAGCAAATATATTCTCCTTTATCGCTTGAAGCGTAGCATCAACTGTCGGTTGCTCATCAACAAATTCAAATGTGTGTGTGACCTGGTTAGATACCTCTTCCCAAGCCTGAGTTCCTTGTCACAACTCCATTGATGTATACCAGCTTCGAGGTGTCATTTCCTATGTGTGAATGAAATGTTGGACCCATTCTTGTCATGAGTATTCTGCAAATGCGGTGTGAAATTGGTTTATGTGCTCGACAGGGTTCAACAATCCTGTGTACTTGTGACTCACGGTGGTGACTTCTTCACCGAATATGAATTCCATCAACCTTCTACACTGTGGCCATTCTGTTATGGACTGCTTGTGTGTATCCCACCATCTGGAAGGCATAGCTTTTAGTACGTGGTCCAAAGCAGACAAGCGTTGCGACTCTGTTACAAGTCCTTCAAACTCACTTAGGAAGGCCGCAAGGTTAGGTAAACCCTCATAGGTGGGAAGCTCTCGTAACTCATTCTCCACCCATCGCACAGACCTTCTAATTCTAGTGCACCTCCTCATGGAGACCTCATCTAATCAGTTTTTCCAATTCTCCATGGCCTCCCCTGAGTCGGATGTGCATGAACTAGCACTTCTCCCACTCAAGTTTCCATCCATTGTCGAATTGATATAATCTTCTTGCAGAGTAGTGACATTGTAGATCTGGTCAAGATACTCACCCTGTCCCTCACTATAGATAGGCGACACCGCCCTCGTCTCATTATCTTTAAACAAGAGTGTCATTTTCTTGAAATTGATAATGGTCTGATTATCTATGGCCCAATCTATCCCCAGTAGTGCAGGATATGGATTCATGTCATCGACAATGTTAATGACTTCAAAGTTCACAAATGTACACAACCCTTCAATGTTAACAGTGACTTGAGTCAACCTACCAATTGGTAGCACCTTTTCCTGATTTGCAAGCCGCAATTGGATAGGGGACCAGTCCAAGTGCGTATTTCCCGTACTCTCCCAGGTTTGTCGTGTCAAAATGTTGACGTCTGACCCCAAATCTAAAGTAATGTAATCCATGTCGTAATCACCTATCTGCGCAATCATTCTTAACTCATGCCTAGTTTTCAATTTATTTTTAACCCATTTAACTCTCCTTTTTGGTTGTGCCTCTTTTGGGGTTTCTTCTATATGTGCTTGTAGTTCTGCGATAGCATCTTTATAATGTAGTAACACTAACAAACTTGATAGAAAGGACTTAAGATTACTAACCTTTTGTCGAACCTTCTTCTAGAGTAGTTGTTGAAAGCATTCAGGCATCTCCCTAACTTCTATTGATGTCGACGGTTATTCTGGGTCCACGAATTGTGGTCGCACGTCCAAAAAGGTTTGCTTCTATTTGTGGACGTCGAATGGAATTTTCTTCTATGTCGCGAGTCGTACCTATTGTTGCAGTTGTTCTTGTGGTATTTCCTTATTAGCTCCGGTCATAGCACTTCCTCATGTTACGATAGCAATGCTTGGCTCTCTTGGGTCAACAGCAATCATCTAGACATTCAAGTTAGGATTTGGATTCGGGTTCGTATTATGCATAGGGTTAGGACCTGTGATGGTCCTAGCTTTCCACTTTGCAATCAACTGGGGACACTACTCTACATTATGGTCTTATGCTTTACAATATGAGAATGTCTTCATAGGTTCCTCGAAATATCTGCCATAGCGACCTGGTTGTCCACAATTATAGCATGTAACTTGGCCTCTTCCTCTGCCAAATCCTCCTCCTCCTCTTCCTTTGAAGTTTCCACCACCCCTTCCCTGAGTGTGTGGTTGTTGCGACGGGTACTGATTCTGCTGGTATTGTGGTTGATATTGGTTCTATGGTGCATAATGATGTTGATACTGGTTTTGATACTAATTGGGTGGGAAATGAGCAGGCTAATAGGGTGCTTGTGTTGGTTCATATTGAGGATTCCCATCATTCTTCATCAAGTAGGTGTCTCTCATATTTTCCTTCAAGAGTTGGTATGCTCTACAATCCTTTTCTTCATGTCCTACTGACTTACAAAATTTACAGAAAAGGTTTGTTGGCTACTTACAATATTTTGTAAGTATAGTCAGTCCTCGTCGCGATGTCCTCTATTCTAGCATATGTGGCACCAAGGTAGTCCATGGGCATTCAATGCGCTTGGTGCACTCGATGTGATATAGTTCATGTAGGTTGGAAAATTATCCTTGGTGTTTCCATCCGTTCTACATTTCGTACACCATAAATCTTCATGTGCTTCCTTTCCCTTCTTGATGTCCTCAAGTTGTATCATCATATTAGCCAGCTGCGACCGAGTCTGCACCATTCTTGTGGCACCGTCGTCGATTGGAGAGGCTTCCAACTTCATTGCCAATTCTAGTGCTTCGGTATGTGATTCAATATTTTGTTGCATTAATGGGCCTCGAATGTGTGGTAATAGTGTAGCAATAAACCACTATTTATGTTGTACATCCAACATCTAGAAACTTACTTTGCCCATCAAAGTTTTAAACCGCTGGTCAAAGTCCCATACAGACTCTGCTAATTATTGTTTTATCTACTTGATATCAGTGATGCACTACGACTTGGACTTAGATTTTCTAAACTCACAGATCATTGCGACTCGTATATCTTCAAGGGTCTTCTGTGGTGTTCCTAGTGGTACTACGCAGAACTTCATAAACCAATCCATCGCACGAACCCTCATAATCATGATCATCTATGCTTTCTTTAAGTCTACATTATGAACTAGGAAAACCATCCAAACAGCCTCAAAGAGGAACCAATGCTGCTCTGGATCCTCTGCTCCATTCCCATTGAATGTGGGTAACCGAATATCATGCCCGGCCATTGAGTTGGTGTCGGGGTTAGCTGATGAATAATTTAATGGAGGTGTACGCTCCTACGCGCTAGGCCTGGTACTAGCACTCTCAATATGAACAACTCTTCCAAGAGATGAGGCTCTAGACCTTACCTCTGGCGATACTTCGGGTGTGATGTAGGTGCGTCCTGATCTTGGTGTCTCCATAGACTCTTTAGATTCTTCTGCTCCTTCAGAAATCATGTTGTAGTCCTCCTCTTCATATCAAGACCCTTCGTCCAGCTATGACTGAATTTCATGCTCACTTTCTTTGAACAAAATAGGAGTTCGTCAACCCTCCTCTATCTTTCTTCTTTTCCCTGATCTGTATCTCCTTCCACTTCTTAGGACTCCAGCTTCTAGTTTCGGTTCTGTACTTCCTGGGAACATCTTAGCTCACCATTTCCCATTTTATTTGAAGATTGTATGCAACTTATCCCCTCTCCTTGGATATGCGGCTCAGCTACTCAACTGCAATATGCCCTTCTCATAAACTAGCATTTTTACCCATGTGATGATAGACAATAAGTACCTTCTTTGTGGTCCTTGGAAAAAATTTATTTCAGCCTCACTATATGAGGTTATAGTCTCTACTGCAAACTCGGTAATATATCCTTACAAAATATTATCGACCCAAAAACCAACAGCTCTAGAGATGGGGTTACTTACACTGTTTATCTCGCAAACCAACTGATCACTCCACTCAACCACTTCTCTTCTCTGGAAATTTGTCTGCCTAGTTCCCAATATTGAAAACCACTTGTGCAACACAATGGTAAACTCTACAAATAATACCTCGTGAATATCAATGTATATACATACCAGTCTAACCAATTCTCCGCACTCAACCGTGATCCTGTGCTCTCTTCTTGCGTGAATGCTAGTGTCTTAGACTCCAACCAATCCTTTATTTCCTCTTTGTCAGATGCCACAACATTTCCCTCAACTTAAATTATTACAGGTCCGGGCAATGGAACCATTTGTTGGACTAATCTTCTTTCTTATCTCGACCCGAGGTTCAACAACAACACAATACCAACAAAACACCAAAAGACATCAACTCGATGAAGCAAGCTCAATCGGCAACACCCACAAAGAAGGCACAGTCTCACCTGAGATATTTTAATGTGTAACTACCAAAGCCATGTTTCTGCAGTTGGTGATGGATTACAGTCCCTTGGTGCGCGGCCAATGTGCTCGATAGAGATGGAGGGATGGAGTCTATTACCGTGGGACAAAAGTGCAACTATGTGCCACAGCGTGCACGCAACACAACCTTCTCCTTGCAACTTAATAACTAGAGCAACTATGCAATCCAGCTGATTCCTTACTTCTAAATTGACAGTTTGTGACTTATATTGTAACTTAACAGCTTAACCATGAAATCATACATAACATATGACCATTCTTTAAACATTCATTTATTCATTTACTGATTGGTAATATTGCGACATACATTCAACAACAACTGTAAGCAATACAAAGTAAACAAACAACCACATACCTTCAATATTCAACATTGATAGCTAAAAACTCAACCATTCAATCATACATCAACACAGGAAATAGCATGGAAACCCATCTGGGAAAAACCACCAAGGTGCTCTTCATCTGGCATGAAATATGTGTATAGCACCTTGCAGTCTGCGACTTGCAGAACATTTTTAGATATATCTAATGGACTCAGACTCTCCTTTCTCTCATGCTCTCTACTTTATTCTTCTATCTACTCCTATTGATCCGCACACAGCCTGGATCGACTCTTCTACTTTACCATCTGCGCACTTAGCTACAAGTTACTTATACTAACAGTCCACGCACTTAGCTGCAGATCTTCGGCTCAACAACCTTCTACTATCAGACTCCTCTTTGATCTTTTCAATACTTCTACTCTTACTAAATCTTAATCAAGCTAACTGAATCTACCTCTTGAAGCTACCTCTCCAAGCTAACCCTTACACAAAGCGAGTTCCTCCTATTTATAGTATTTACAAGAATGTGCATGGTCAACTGAGTACAAATTGGTTATTACAGACATAAGTAGATACAAAATATATCTGTTACATTAATGCCGAACCATACGTAGCCACCAAATTCCTGTATGACATTAACCACAACCATAACTAGCCGCAGAAATGTCTTTCAACCTGTCTGTACTAGTCATAACTAGCCGCAAAACTTGTCATTTAGCCTTCCACTGGTCCTCCCTTCTGTAATCTTCCTTGAATTTCACCTGTCCATCTTTAACTCTTCTACATGCGTCTTCCACCGACTCTGATCTTCCTTTCCTTGTTGCAGCGATCATCGTCACAACTTCCTCTACTCTGCTCCCGTGCTTCTTCCTTTACCTACTTTTCTCCTCCTCACGCCCACTTTGCCTCTTTTGCTTGCACATCAGATTCTTCCTTATGCATTTTTCCTAGCCCAACATTACCCTATGATATGGACCTCCAATTATGATTCCCATAAATGATTTGTGTTGATATCGATTATTTATTACTAGTTTCCTTGATCATTAGTATAGATTACTGAATTATCTTGTTGCTCTCATCTTTTGTCTTGTTTTTTGTGTTCTTTACAGGTACAGTCGATCGCATAAGGATCTACAAAACAAGGAAAACCTTCCAAAATCAAGGTAAGGAGAGATTAACATTCAAGTAGTTCAGTCATATAGGGAGAGGATACATCAATGTGTCATTATTTTCTAGATTTTCCCCATGCAAGCTAGGGGAACAAACTGTGTCTGCACTGATTGAAATATTCTCAGTAACAGTTAAGTGAACTTGGTAGGTGACCAAAGGCACCTTTGTCTTTCAATCAAGCAAAAGAGATGCGTAAGATAACTGAGAGTGAACTAAAGGTGGCCCATCAGAGCATGACTCAACAATGATTAGGGTGAACTAAAGATGGGACTCCCATAACTCAACATGATCTCCTAAAATCTAGGGATTGGTGGAGCTCCTAAGCTCATGCACAAGGACGCATCAAGTGGCTAGTGGTCCTCAGATAACATTTGCATGCACTAATGAAAGTAATAATACCATCCTAACATAAACTAATGTGGACAAGGGGGGATTATAATAATCCTACACAAGTAAACCACATGGTAGTGCGATCCCAAAATAATGTAGTTTGGCACATGCAAACCAAATATCACTATTAATAAGAGTCATTAATATAGGTCCCATTATAGGTAAGATTACCTAGGCTCTCACTCAAAGATTAGGCCTTATATATCTTTTAATTGTTGGTAATGCCTTAGGTAAGGTTATTTGCATTTCTATATATTTGAGGAAAGAGGTTCCTCAAATCAATTTTGTTATGATGGGGACCATTATTTGACATAGTGATTGAACGATGAACACGTGGATTTCCACTAGTACATGTATCTAAACACTTTCTTTATGAAAGATAAAGATAATTGTGGAGAGAAAAAAATAGAAAAATGTGAAATCCTCTTAATATAAGGACCTAGTATTAAACAATGATGAGATGGATCTTTAAAAGTATATGAAGGCGAATAAGTAAGAAACTACAATCCAATTCTTTGTCAAACCATTTAAGTGACACAACCATTATTATAACTTAAAAGCAACCCGATGATCACAAGTAACCGCTCCATAATAAGGGTAATATCATGATAGAGTTGCATTTCTCCAACATTAAGACTCTTTTCATAGTTCTTATGAAATTGTTGAAGTAGTTCGAGATATCTCCATGGAGATATAGGTGTAAAACTAAACTCATTATACCGAATACAATTTTCTTTACACTTTCTTGTAAACGTATATGTACACATTTCAATCGGTTTTGGTTTATGTTGTGAAAATACATGATATTGTTGGATTCGGAGGCATCGTGACATCAATGGAGTTTGTACATAATGTACACTAGGAGAAAGCTCATTTATTACTATGGTGATGATAGTTTCACATTTAGCATGGTGTCGGGCATCTTTTAATTGGCTTTTGTGCTTTGATGAACTGATCTGTACGTGTTTACACTTGGGTGGACTTGCAGCCAGACACGAATCTTGGCTGATCTTGGAGCTCGATACGATTTTTTGGAGATCAAATTCATTCAATTCGCAGGCATTGTTAGATTCACATCTGGCATGGTTATGGGCTGCCCTTAATTGTCTGAATCCACGTGGATTTGCAATTTCATCAGGGTCTAATCCTTACTTTAGTTTATCCTATCTTTTGGCGGTCGCATTAACTCGTGACGGTGATTTTCCATCCCGAGGTCATTGGTTGTAGGGTTGTTTCTTTGTATTGACACATTATCTAATATGTCTCTTCAAAATTCTAAAGCATTAGTGTGCTCTCCTTAGAGCACTTGGATTTTTAACTCCTCGAGGGTGATCCCTAATAGGATTTCCGAGCATAGTTTGAGTTCGCTGCCACTGGTGTAGGGGAGGGCATTTGGAGTGAAGAAGAATTTAGACTTTTCCTTTGGTGGGGTTTCTATTGTGAATGTGATGGAGTCGGGCATTAATTTGGATAGGGCATATGGTAGGAGTTTTCTGCTGGGGGATGGGAGAGATTCATCTGATAATTCACCTGTTGTTTCTCCATTAACTGGTCAGGAGGATATTGCTACGCTGGGTTCTTCAGATATTGATCTTTCTTTGAAACCCTCTGTCATGAGAGCGTCCCCTTCAATGGATAATATTATGAAGGTCAATGTATCTGATGGTTTCATTGATTGCGGGGCTTCTGAAACCTATGGGGGTGAACCCAGGGATGTGCCTCTTCAGCACTTTGTATTGAAGAAGGGTTCTGTTAAGAAAATTCGTAAATGCGTTCACAAACAGGATAAACCCTTGCTTCTAGTGGTGGGTGAGGATGTTCCCTTAAATGAGATTGTGCTTACCAATGCACTCATACTCGTGGGTCGATTTGGAGGGAGAAATATCAGTGTTGAAGGTATTCATAGTTGGGTATCTGATTCTTGGTTGCAGGTGGTTAGCCTCTGTCTGAAGATTTTTATTCTTCCCAGGGGATGGTTGGCATTCAAGTTTCAGAATACTGCTGATTTGGAGGTCATACTGAAAGGTGTATGGAAATGGGACAATATGGGACTTTTTCTTAAGCGTTGGATGCGTTTATTTAATCCTCGTATTGAGAGGTATGACTCTATACCCCTATGGGTTAAATTTCCTAATCTGCCTTTCAAGTTTTGGTCTGTGGAATTTTTTAGGATGCTTGGTAATGCACTTGGGACATTTCTTGAGGCTGATTTGTCTTTTTTAGAAACTGGTATCTGCTGTTTGGGGAAAGTGCTGGTCCTTTTGGATATGCGCAATGGTCTTGTTGAAGATATTGTCATTAAGAAAGGAGAGTTAGTTTTTACCCAGCCTTTAGATTATGTAGGTTTGCCTTTTCAGTGCATTCGTTGTCACTATTATGGTCATCTATTAGTCCATTCTCATTTACTTTTTTTGAAGAAACACTCGTTTATTGCTCCCAAGTCCAAATTTGTTTGGCGAGTCAAGAATTTTGAAGTTCCTGTTGATCTTTCCTTGTCCCAATTAGCTGGTCGAGAGGGTTTTATGCCTTTGGAAACTGATATCTTTCGTGATAATGTTGAACCTAATGTCTAGGAGAGTTGTGATCTGACACTTAAACCTTTGAGTCTGGCATCCTTGGTGGATTTTGAGGAGGGTACCTTACTAAGTAAATGTTTGGAGGCAGGAGTGGAACATATGGATAATTTTATATTGAGTGATTCCAGTCATAGGGAATTAGGGTTTATCTCTCCTATTAAGGTTCTTAAGGCTACTGGTTTTGGATATTTCCTCAGATCTAGTTCTCAGGTTCTGTTGTAATTAGGAGATTATTGACTCCTACAAAATTTGGTGAGTCTGTGGAGGGTATTGAACATTCTGATGTTTCTGGGGCACTTAGAGAAGTGGATGCCCATATTAGGGTTTCTTTATGATAGTGATGACTCTTAATTGCAGAGGTTTAGCTAGTAAACCTAAAAAACTAGCTATCTGTAGGCTGGTGTCTGATCAGTCTGTTGATGTTCTGTTTTTACAAGAAACTATGGGTGATGGGGTTCTGTTTGCTAGTAATTTGGAATTATTATTGCCTATATGAACTTTTTGTTTTGTGGATCCTAAACGCAAATCGAGGGGTTTGCTTGTGGGTTGGAGAATTCAATTTTTACTTTTCTTGAATTCTTGGGCAATGGATTCAGGATTATGTGTAGCTCTCTATTCAACTGAACTTAAAATGGAGTGTTACGGAGAGAAATTCCTATGGCTTGGGGTACCACAACAGACATCTAGACTCCAGAAATCAATCTTTCCCAATATGCAATAGAAATAAAAACATCCAACACTAAAGGATCGAACCTCGTACCTTATTCCGGGCGGTTGAAGTAGATCCCCGTTGAGCTTTCCAATATTTAGCTTGAATTGTTATAGCACGTCCTCAACAACAAGTAAACAATACAAGCATACTATATTTCATGGTGTTAGATCTATTCTAGCATATATAATCAATAATGTAAAAGCATTTGACATATTCCAATGGATACAATATTCATTCAAATACACATTACTAGACAGGAAAAGATATTTCTATTAATATGAATCAAAGATTACAAGTGACAACCTCTGACGGCACGTCTGCGAACCGGAGAAACTAAATCCCCCACTTGGGCCTCCACCACCTCAATCCTCCATCACTTCGAAAGCAAGCTTACTAGCAAAAGGCAAGCTTGGGAAGAACACAACAGTGCTCCAAGGGACAAAGGGATGCAGACTCAAGCATAAGTTCTGGCAACAATGGACTATAGTTTCGGTACTCTCAATTCTCTCTTATCTCCCTTCAATGTCTCAATGGTTCCTTATATAGATTTTCAAAGGTATACTGAAAGGTCGAATCCGTGCGATCTCAAGGCATATGGAAGGCCAGGAGTCATATGAATCGGATCCAAGTCAAGGAACGCTCCAAAGGAATTTGGATTATTCATACATCCCGATGTACGCAACTATAGGGGGAATATCCGCGTATGTACGCGATTATCGGGGAAAAATCCGTGTATATCATAGTTTATATAGTTTCGGGGATGATCAATGATACATCAAAGGATAAAATGTGGTCCATAAGGGCTAATGAGTCTGCAGTGGGACAGGGGAAGGCCATACAATGTGTGATTCACCTAGTGGGGTGAAAATCTCTATAACAGATGCCCCCTAATGTATGAGATCAGAGGGGTTATACGATGGCCGAAATACATTAAAGTCCATCCCAGAAGTGAAGTGATGAAGGAACCCAAATGGAAGACCAGCCACCCAATCAGCATAATACCATAATACAACTCTACATATAACTGTAAATACATATAGCAGTCCCGGATACATAAGAGTACAATGGCCATGAATAGGCATGAAACATGATAACAGATATGTGGACATCGCCACGTACAATATACATAGATCAGAATCTCCATGATGAAGATATACAAAGGACCATGATCTCCACATAGGCTGAAGATATATAACAGATCAAGATCTCCATAGTGGCTAGAAATGTCTGACATATACTGGAACAAGTCACGAGAGCTGAAATCTCATGAACACTGGCACGATCAAGGAGGTAGCATATAGTGGATGCCACCAATCTGGAAGGTCTTCTACACAAACCGCTATGAGTACATGTCCTACTATGCAAATAGAGGTGTCGAGGTCGAACATAGTAGTCCATCGTCTAATTACCGGTCATTGATGTATACCGTTAACAAACATGAGATCACCCACCGATAATGAAAATGGGAATCAAGGTACTAGAGTGCAAGCTAACAAGTGTGAATAAATGTGTTGAGGTCAAACACTTGAAAGAATCCATCGATCAGGGGACATTGATGTATTCCCAAAACTGTCGATGGCGAGAGAACCTGCCACTGATGACTGCAAGTCTCAAGGCACTCAAAATGACTCTAGACTCCAATCCCAGAATAAATGATCTGAAGTCGATGGGATGAAATCCGCTGGAAGGAGGGCATTAGGGCATCCCCCATCATCCAACACGAGGTACTCAGCAAAGCTGTATAATGTGGAAGGACTCGATCATAAGGTGCACGAACCAGGAACTGTACCAGGAATGGCCGACATGCAAAGTCAAGATAACTGAGGAATGGTCAACTCAGGTTTCAACTTCCTTTGAACAAGAGCATAACGGCGTATGGTGACTGAATGAAGGCAGCATAGACTCGATATACAAACTGGGACATCTCTATGACGCAGGAGGCATCAATAGAGGCTCCATAGGGACTGGAAGCTTAACCAGTCGGTGGAGATAAAACTCAGATAACGAGTACAGCTCCTAAGTCAAACTATAACCCAACCAATGGATGTGATATACAATGCTCTATTCGAAGGCGACACGACTCGACAGCTACCAAATATAATATCTTTTCTTGTCTGTCTTTTTGGTTTTTTGATTTTTTTGGTCTTTTTCAGTTATTTGAAAAGCTTGAAAAAAGAATAAACTAGCTTTATACTTACAAACTAGGAGGAGACGAGTGTCATTTAGGGCAAACAAACTAGTTCCAAGCAGTGGAACATACCTATGCTCAATGCAAGGATACATGTGTAGGATATCGACACTCGGGGGAAAATCCCCTCCCAGTAAAAGGGGAATCAAGCTGCGAAGGATATAAAGAAAGGCTCTGCATGGCTAGACATGAGACAAGCTCGGGCTATATGGCTGAAACGCAATGTTAGGGGAGCCAGCATAAAGCTCAATAAGACAGGCAAAGCTCATGATAATGCATCCACAACTTGATACAAGGGAGTCCGGGGGTTCATGGCCAGCATAAGATCAAGAGGAGTATGAGGCTCTTGCTAAATGTCATGGCAATACTATACAACGGACTCCCACACCCTAAAGGGAGAAACATCAGCATGGGCACCAAAATACAAATAAGGCACTAACTAGGGTACCCATGTAAGGTGAGGCTCTACCACTCATATCATGCCAGTTCTATAGCAGCAAGAAGGTTCTGTGACATAATAGAGTGGGTTCATACCTAAGGATATAGTGACATGGTCATAAGGTCATGCAAAATGCAAACAGTGGTGAACCCAACCTATATGCCAGTGTAGACGTAATACCTGAGATAGGCACGAACGGTCTCTGGTCACAAAAGAAGCATCCAACAGACAACTTCAGACCCAAGGAAGACCCAACCACATTCACAACCCACCCAGCAACTTCCCACAACATCAGACTCACCAAAATGGAGGATGTACGCGACTATATAGAGAACAGCTGCGTATGTACGCGCCTTTTGACCAAAAACCCGCGTATACATGCGACTGTTGGACAAAAACCCGCGTATACAGAGAAGGAAGTGGTAAAAAGCAGGTCAAGGCCAAACCAATAAAGGGGAGTGTCAATGGACAAACATACTATAACATGTGACACAGAAACAAAGAGAAACAAAGAGCAAATCAATAATATCAAGCCCATTGTGCCCCCAACCCCAAAGAAGAACAAGGAACATCCCCAGCGGAGTCGCCAATTCTGTTACGGAGAGAAATT